>CM035406.1:70392032-70894532 GCA_020310875.1 Ceratopteris richardii | reverse complement strand
ATTCTTAAAATATTTTCTTTACATACCATCTAAAATATAATTAGAAAAATAAAATAGAAAAGATAATTTTTTTCACAAAAGTTTTAAGTTTAATGCCTGCACTAGGCATTTTTATAACTATATTTGGGTAAAAAATGGGAAAAAACTATTTTGAGAAGGGATTGAGTTAGGAAAAACTAGTACATCCTTTCTGCCTTTCTTTCCATGCTTTTATTGTCCTTTCATCATAGCCTTCATCCTTCAAGTGACCCTTAGCCACTTTGACTTTGACTCTCTAACTGCTTTCTAAGCTTCCTTCAACACTCCCCCCTCCTTGTATTCTGTCATCCTTGATAGACATTTTGGTGGGCATATGGGATGAGCATGGGTGTTGATGCACATATGTATCTTAGGTGTTGGATGTGTGCATTCTAGTAAGGTAATAGATACTTGCAAAGACTTCTAAACAAGTATATTGCATCTTTTTTGAGACTATTTTTTATTTCTCATTACTTTTTATTCGTACCCTTGAAAAAAAAAACTGATGTGCTAAGAGAAAGTAAAAGGTTACAAAATGAGCATGTGTCTGAGTGATGGTGAACCACCAAAAAGAAAAGCAAAGATGGATGAGAAAAATAAAAGATGGATTGGTATTGAAGGGTTGTGTGTGATGTGATAAATAAAAGAATGAAATATACTTTCACTAATTGAAAATAAAAGAAAAATTATTAGAGATAGATTGTGGAAGTAGTCATTGGAGGAGTACTTATCGCAGTGCATGGGTTTCATGCAATTTTTGTCTGATGCATGGCCTTATGGGGTGGCCCTATGAGTGCAAATTTAAATGCACTAAATATGTGAAGGATGTGGGTCTTGAGTGATGTGCTCAAGGTCTATCTGAAAAAAGAAGGTACCTAAGCTATGGGGATGGTATTGCTTTTTCTCCTTTTTTTCTTTTTATTTGGTTGGACTAATGAGGTGTACAAGATAGATACAAGATAAAAGATAGGAAATATTACACCTGATGATGTTTCATGTCTCCCCATCCCTATTCCTTGCATTGGGTTGAAAGGTAAAGACCTTGCCAATTTCTTGCCTAAAGACCTTTACCATCATGTAGGGACATTCAAATTGGCCTTTTGAACTTCTCCTCTTGAATTATGAAGACCTTCTTAGATCCCTTGATGATAAAATATCCACCAATTTCAAAATTACAATAGAATTTATCCATTGAAACCTCTTCTCCACATTTCTTCAATCTATAATAAGAACATAGCACTATGACCAGAATCTTTCCAGTCAAAACATTTCTCATACCTTTTTCTTGTTCAATTTCCTCATCTAGCTTGGTTGACTATACCCACTCTTTGACTCTGCATGCATGTTTTGTAAAATACAATAGAAAACTCTTGGAAATCTTTATTAATTGGCTAAGTTGAGGACCATAGCTAAACAAAAAGTTCCTAACAATCCCTCATTGCTACTCGTTTGAGTTATGATCCATGCAAAATTGTCTAAAGTGAGATGATTTTGGATATCATTCTTCTAGCTAGGTTGTGCTTGATTTTTTTGAATGTTTAGTTTGACGGGTTCTACCTATAATTAGTGTGTATGTTGAGAAGAAGACATTCATCCGCTGTACCAATGACAATTTTCCACAAGAAGACCATAATGCCACTCATCTTATAACTTTGTTGAGTGTTAAAAGAAAATATGAGTAGAAAAACAGTTATATATGTGAAGTATCCTCACACATAGAGTTTCAATCTTATGCATAGGAATTGAACAATTGAGTCTTATGCGTGGCCCTATATTTGATGCATACTAAAAGTGCATAGGAGTGATGGACATCTTAAAGAAAATATGAGTAGAAAAACAGCTATATATGTGAAGTATCCTCACGCATAGAGTTTCAATCTTATACATAGGAATTGAACAATTGAGTCTTATGCTTGGCCCTATATTTGATGCATACTAAAAGTGCAAAGGATTTGAAATGGTACAAAAGATAGGATTATGCTTGAAGCACATGGTTATTGCATGAAGAGGTAGCACCTAGTTTATAAATAAGATCTTTATGCTTGATCATTGATAGAAAAGAAACTTGTAGTTCTCAAGGGTGAGTGTTAATTTTGAAGGTACAAAAGAAAGGAACACATATGTACATATATAGAAGTGCATGTGTTCTCTTTTCACATATGCATGAATGACAAGAGCATAAGGTGCACATTGATCATGAGAACCCAAGAAGCAATGCTTCTAGAGCTTGTATGCATGCCCTGGTGGTGAGTGAATTCTTTTTATTAGTGATAACAGAAGAGGTGACTAGTGAATTGGGAAGAGGAATGGAACAAATCTTTGGAACCCACATAGTATGCATGCTTTTCTTCTCTTGTTGTACTAAGATTGCTTTGGCATCCAATTTTCTATGTTCCTAGGATTTTTCTTCTGTATCCACTTGTTCTTACAATTGTGAGTGTGCTTTTGCTTATTTGATTATGGGCTTTTGGACTTGTTTCATTTCTTGTTCTCCCTTGTAGTTGGAGCTATCAGTAGAGATTTTGGAATCCATACTTGATTGCATGAACCTTTATGGGCTCTAGGGATCTTGGGGATCCAAATTTATTTTACTATATGTCATGAACCAAGTCCAAGTTTTCAAACTGTCTTTTTGTGTTACAAAAATATCCTTAAAATGGTGTAACCAATTTCTTGGGCACCTATTAGCAATGTGTAGGGCACACAAGGCCAAGGTCTAGCTAGAGGAGGAGGTGGAAGCAGGCATAGAAGAAGAGGGAGCATGTAAAGAGAAGTGTATGGGAGGATAAGGGATGTTGAACCAATTTTTTTCACACCTTTTCTCTTGAATTCTATGATTTCCATGCATTTCCCATTTAGTTTAGTTCCTAAACTCCAACAAGCATCCCCCATGCTTGCTTATCTCATTTTCTCATTGTTTTGCTCCTCTCTATCTAGACGCATAGTTCTGACTTTCACAATTCTATTTTGTAGAGAACTTTTTACTCTCTCATTGTACTACTTTTTATTGATTTCAAGATTCATTTGGTCTCTCATATAGCGCCCTAAAGTGTGTCAAAGTTTCAACTTCTTGTACTGAGTGAATTGTGAGAAATTGCCAAGTTTGTGAGGTTGAATCTCTGCATATAAGTAGAGTATTGCAAACAGATAGCCTACGCTAGAGTGGTTATTTCTCATAGCTGGAACATCCATTTGGCTTGATTCAAAATTTTTTGGATAGCTCTTAAAGTCTTGCTTAAGTCACAAAAGTTTCATTATAAGTATCTGTAGAGGTAGAGAGAAAACTCTAAAACAATGAGCATATATCATTGTTTGTGAGCTTACTGGAGGGTAGCCATCTTCCATTATTGCATTGGGGTGTTAGAATCTTCCCCCATCATTCCTTTTGCCTCTCATGATAGATGTTGTGCTTACTGATGTAACAGGTATCACGATGTGCATTTTTAGAGGATTAGTGAGTAGGAGAGGTAGCGAAGAGAAGTCACATGCATTGTCGCATAGGCACTTCACTTACGATCATGTGTGCACATGTCTTCATACACCTGATATGTCTAATCTCTCAGATTGATAATTAAACATGTATTAATCCACCACTATACGCACTTGTGGGGCGATTGAGGTATAGTCTCAGTTGACTCAAGTCCCTAAGGCTCTACAACTTAGGTACATACCATTGATGGTAATAGATGATCTTTGTGAGTTCATGCATTAGGTCAGGTGGGGCATACACTTTTGGGCCATTAGGTTTCTATTCAAAACAAAAACAAAAGCCTTGTGGTTTTGCGCAATTCCCCAAAGAACTTTAATGGAGAGAGTGTAGAGGAGGCTAACCCCTTCTATAGGGTTAAATGAATTCCACTTAGATAATTCAACAATGTTGTTAGGTGAATTGCTCAATCTATTAACTGTTTGCAAAAGATAACCTAAGGGCCATAAAGGATTCAGTTGGAAAAAGTAGAATGATTGGCCATGACATGGCATGAAAAACTCATATATTTATCAAAATAAAAATGATTTATTGATCCTTTATCTGATTACTTATTGAAATCATTAATATCTTTTTGGCTCTACATAAGCCAAGCTAATGTACAATATACATTTTCTTATTCCTCACATAGCAATAGTGTATTTCAATTATCCTTATACAAGCATGGAATGCTAGATTCCTTGAAAATGCTAATGCATTCTTCATTCTTATTTATGAGGGTAGTTGAAAAGAGCTAACAAACATTAGAAATCCACTGTAATGGATCTGATCCACACACACATACACACACACACACATAATAGTGGCTCTGAAAGATACCCTATACTCATCCTCAAGAATAAGGACAACAAAGGAAGAGCCCTTTTTCTATTACAAATGACTGTATACTCATGGTCAAGAGTGTTCAAATAGACTTGGCTTGATTTGTCACCATGTACTAGAGAATAGTGAATTCTTGGTGTACACATCTAATGGCTTCATATGTGATAAGGAATGGAATTTACACACCACATGTACTTATGTTAAATATAATCTACTTTTTTTTTTGTGAATGATACCTCAAATTATAACAAGATAAAACATCACAAAACGGCTAGAGAGAATTACAAAGAAGGTTAACAACGTTTTTTTGCCATCATGCGGGACCCACTTGTGTTTCACCTTGTTGTTTCCTAAAATAAGTTTCCTATGGTTCCCAAATGGGAGGATTTCTTATAATTCAAAATCCTTCTTCCTATACATGCAAGGGACATCTCAAATGACCATTATCAAGGAGGCTTGTGGAAGTGCATTGCACACCTTTCCTTCCAAGACATGTAGAGAAATTTGGTCCTAATGGTGTTCCATAGAGCAATCAGGTATCTAATCACTTCACCAAGTAGAACTTGCTTCAAATAACCTAAAGAGGCAACTGTTGAAGCAAGATGAGACATCGCCATGCTTGATAACTCTTGGGGAAAGAAAAGAAGACATTTTCAAGTCATGGGGAGCACCACACATCTTATTGGCTTTGACATTGGCCCAAATCCCCTTGTGAAGAATTTGGCACATAAGTAGAGTTTTTTTGTTCTCTATGAGTGAGTGCCACAAATCTACAAATTTTTACTCCCATAGGATCCATGAATAGTTCAAACACTAGCTCTTTTTAAAAGAGAGATGAAAGTCTAGATTCTATTTGATACTAGGAGGCACCTCCATCTTGTTGTCGTTATGCCACCCCAAACATTCAACACAAAATTACTCATGAACAATGAAGAGGTAGGTAGGTATTCACTTCACCCTAGATGTTAATTTTGTTTCTTAACAAGCGCCAATATTTTAAACAACTAAGTGAATCATATCAATGTGCTCAAATATGATCCAATGTCCTCAATCTTGGTAACAGGTGGTTCCACATACAAAATCTTTTTCTTTTGTAGAGCCTCTGACATCTTTGGAGGCACTCACACTCAAATCTCTAAATTCCAACAATTAGTAACAAAATGGAATCATGTTGTCTGATGGCAATAAGCCACTTCCACTTGTTATTCATGGTGCACAAGGGATTCATCTTGTTGAAACCTTTCCAAAAGGATCACATGAAATCTTAATCCTTTAGGAGTTATAGGGAGTGGAGATAACATGAAAGTAATTAATTCTAGGAGACCTACGAGAAAAACAACAAAGGACATCACTCTTTTTGAGAATAATTTTAGCCCATGAAGTACTGTTATTACTCTAGACTTTAAACATCCATTTTGCATTTGGCTTGTCAAATTGAGCTTCCACATCCAAAATACCCAAGCCACCAATGTCCTTTGGGCTAGATTTGATTTACCATTTGAATTTCTCACACCTCTTTTGTTGGGGTCTCTCTGTTGGGGTCTCTCGTATAGAAAGTCTCTACAAATTCTTCCCAATTTCAATAGGTTTTTGGTTTGCTAGTATAAGCATATCAAAGTCTGCTACAAGCTTACTAGAGCTCAATAGGGTGTTTTTGTTTAACATTTTGAGATACAATCATTTTTTTGCATCAGGGTGTTTTTTCCTGGCCATGGCTAAAAGCAATGATGTATTCCATATGTTGGTTGTTAAGGATAATTTATATGGTACTAATTAACCATTGTGGGCATATATGATGCATTATGTATTGGTAGCAAAAGGGTTGTGCAATACTATGCACGATGTGGAAAAACTTCCTACTACAATTACAAATATAGTTATTGAAGGTGATGCAGATCGTGCCAAAGATGATGATCTTTAAACTCTTGTTCGTGTTGCAATTCTTACTCCACCTACTGTAGAGAAACTTCACTCGGATGGCAGAAATGCTCATGCATATGCATTGATAGCTTTGTCTATCAAATGGGCTATTATCCCAAACATTCACTCTTGCAAGAGAGAAAAAGATGCTTGCGATACACTTATAACTTGATACAAGGCATGAAATAAGGTTCATGTTGCTTACCTTCGAAAATAGTTGGAGAGAGAGCATATGAATGAAAGAGATTCCATGGATAGTTTTTTGGCAAAGATTAAAGATTTAAAGGAGCAATTGATTTCTATTGATAAAGTATTTCTAGGTAGGTCACTTGTGTAGAGTGTTCTTCTAGATTCATACCAGAGTTTTGCTTCTACGCTTTGGTTGATTATGAAAGGCAATCCAAATGCCTTAACATTTGAGGAGTTAGTCTTTGTTTTATTGCAGAGATATCAATCCATACAAAATAATTCAATGATTCATGTGTTGCACATCCAACTTTCTTAGCAAATTGGAAGGGGAAAGGTAAATGGAGCTCATCTACTAGTAACAAGAAATACGTTAGTCCAAGAAGGAAGACAAAGATGAGTAGAGGATAGTAAAGCAGAAATAGTTTTGCAAATATTGTAAGGGAAATGATCATGTTATTAAGAGTTGTTCCAAAATTGGCTACAAAGAGGCAAAGATGAAAGGGGCTAAAATTGGATGCAGAGGCCTCTAGACTTTAAATAGAGACTACTAATCTTGTTCATGATGAAGAATGGTCATTTACTATTGTTTACAGGTATGATCATCTTCTCATGAGAAATGTAGGTTTGTAGTAGACTGACATGTTTGATGCTTCGATATCACGATACAGTTTCGTGAGATCACTTGAGCCTACCCCTACATGGAATAGTGTCACATGCACTAAAAGATCCTCTATTCCTATAATGGGAGTTAGTAACATCATTCTTACTACTACTAATGGTAGTTCTTTTACATTGTTAGATGCTTTGTATGTGCTAAGGATCAATAAAAATATGTTGTCAGTTCAAGCATTAGCTAAGATTGGCTTGATTGTCAAATTTTTTGATGATAGATGTATATTTCATGATCTCTCAAATGGAAAATCTATTATTGCTTTTTGCATTTTCTGTTGTGGGTTGTGTAATCTCATAGACTATGCAAAATCTATGAATGGCTAAGCATGTGCACTTGAAGATTCTCACACTATCTCAAATGCAAAGCTTTGGCATGCACACTTTGGTCATATGAATTATGCTAGTTTGCTAGGCCTATAGAAATATGAAATGGTGTCATCTTTGCTCATACTTTTGGCACCTTGTAAGCATGTCTATGAAGGCTATATTTTGAAAAAAATATAGAGTTCCTCCTTCCCATAAGATGGTTTAATTTGAGCTACTCATAAATTGGAGTTTGTTCATAATGATGTCTATAGTCCTATGTAGACGTGTTCTTTTGAGAACCACCTTTAGTTTGTGTCTTTTATTGATGATTTCCCCAAACGTGCATGGGTGAATCCATTGAAAGAGAAGTCTAAAGTGTTTATATGCTTCAAAAAGTTTTCGATTATGGTTGAAAATTTGTCCGCATGTAAAATTGACACCCCCTGTTCTGATTGGGGGGATATAGTTCTTTTGATTTCAATGTATTTTTGACTGAGCATGGGATAAAACATTAGTGTACACTACAGTTAGCACCTCAACATAATAGAGTTGCTAAAAGAAAGAACATGTCTCTCATAGAGATGGCTAGGTGTATGGTCAAAGTTAGGCTTTACCACATAGCTTCTAACTTGAGGCTATTATGTGTGCATCATATGTACTTGGTAGGTGTCCCACCAAAGCGTTTCAATCAATCACTCCTTATGAAGCTTGGAAAGGTCACAAGCCATCTGTTGGTCATCTGCATATTTTTGGTTGTCCAGCATATGCATTAGTTACTAAACAATAATGCAGGAAATTAGATGATAAAGTAGTGCAATGTATTTTTTGTTGGGTATAGTTATGAAAGCAAAGTCTATCATCTATATCATCCACATAATAAATGCATTTTGGGTAGCCATAATGTTGCATTTTCAGAAGATGCAGTTCAATCATTACTTTCATGTACCAAAGAGACATCAATTAGCTCTAAAGATGTGTATGACATTTTTTTGCCTCTTTTTATAGGATGACAGTCAATGGCTAGTCCAAATGAGGCAATTTCTTTGCCTTTACAGGTTCCACATGATGATGTATCATTCAATTTCCCATGCAAATTTACATGATGCACCTATTGATATGCCTAAATGGCTAATGTAGATTTTGAGAGATAACAAATTAGATTCATCTTTTTCATACCATACATGTTTAGGCTCTCATAGTGCTTCTTTTGCATCAAATTGCTATGCAATGGTAACCTCTAGTCTTTGTGATGAGAATGAGCCTATTTCTTTTGATGAAGCAAAAAATTTAGAAAACTTGATGGCTACTATGCAATCAAAATATGATGCTATTATGAAGAATAGTACTTGGTCTTATGTGATTTGCCTCCAGGAAAAAAATCCATTTACACTAAATGGTTACACAAGCTGAAATGTAAGCTTGATGGAACAATTGACAAGTATAAGGTGATGCTTGTTGCAAAAGGTTATGCTCAAGAGAGAGGCATTGATTTTGATGAGACATTTGCTCCCACATGCCATATGACCACTCTTCATAGCATTTGTGCACTTGCAACCCATCATGGTTGGAATGCATATCAATTGGACATTAAAACTACATTTCTCAATAGTGGCTTACATGAAGGTGTATGTATTTCAGCCTTGTGGTTTTCTGCCAAAACAATGGCATGAAAACAATCTGTAGGTTGAAAAAGAAATTATATGCTTTGAAGCAAACACCACATGCTTGGTATAAAAAGATATATTCCTACTTGATTGCACATGGTTTTGAGAATAGTCAAACTGAGAACATCTTATATATTAAGCATGTAGACGATGTACTTCTCATCATTCCTTTATATGTTGATGACATGCTACTAATGAGTCTTAATGAGAAGCATATTGTTGCACTTAATGTAGATTTGCATGCCTCTTTTGAGATCTCAGCTTTGGGGCATTCGAATTATGTTCAGGCATTCAATTTATGCAAGTTTATGGGGAATAGATTTGTGTCAAAAAATATATATATTGACACATTATTGTAGCATTTTGGCCCCAAAGATTGCAAAACCTATCACCATTCCTATGGAAATAGGTTTATAGTTGAGTATTCATGATGCTAGAGATGAATTTGATGTTTTCCTTAATTGAAAAGTTGTTGGATGCTTTATTTACTTATGCATAAGTTGGCCTCATATTCAACTTGTTGTCTCTAAAATGAGAAGGTTTATGCATTTCCCAAGTGTCAATCATTGGTAGATGGTTAAGCCCATCTTTCACTATTTGAGTGGTACCAAACTACTTGGATTGTTTTATCCCAAGGGGGATCATTACCACTAGATTTACATGCTTTTTCTAGCTTAGACTGGGTTGATTGCTATAACATTCACATGTCCACTAGTGGTTTTTGCTTCATGCTTGGTAGCTCATGCATATCTTGATTGAGCAAGAACAAGCCTATTGTGGCCATTTCTATCTATGAGGTTGAGTATAGGGCTACTTTGACAACAGCCTATTGTGGCTCTGATGCCTTTTGGTTGATTTCAGTGTTGGTCCATCTTCTACCATCACCATCTTCATTGACAGTTAGAGCCCATTCGCAGTTGTGAGGAATCATGTGTTCCATGCTCGCACAAAGCACATTGAGGTGATTTATCATTATGTGAGGGAGAGGTTCTCTATTGGAGATATTAGTTTGGCATATGTGCCCACATAGAATAATGTTGCAAACCTTTTCAAAAAGGCTCTACTTAGGGAGAACTTTGATGCTTTTCAAAAATCTTTGGGTTTACTCCCTTTTGTGGATTGATCTCTTTCCACATAGATTGGAACTTCATTATACATGAATGCCAACTCCTTATTCATTGCATGACTCCTAGGGGGATTTGTTGATATATGTTGGTAATGATGGGTGTGAACACACTTAGGACTGTGGGGGCACTTTTTTCCATCTTTAGGTAGTTTTTTCCCCTAGCTTGTATATATTGCAACCATAACAGGTTTGTTTGTACATTCGAATTGGTAATACATTCTGTATTTTGTTGTGCTCCAAGCTTCTTCTTCTTCCTTGTGATGTTTATGTGCTTCTGTAGACCTCCGAATCCAACACATGTTTCAAGATAAGAGATATATTTTGTTGAACCAAATGGAGGAAAAATGTCATAAGGATCAGCATAGAAACATGACGTTTTTCTATTCTTCCCCAATGTTTTAAATGTTCACACAATTGGGTAGTGATTTGACATAATCGAGTAGTATTCTTCACAAGTGGTTTAAACATTCACACAAGGGAAAATGTAGTAAGTGTTGGATGTGATGGCTGGATACAATCAGAAGATCAAGTTGGTGCTGCTAGACCTGCTTCACACCTGCCCTCTTTTCTCTTCAGATATAGTTTGGAGACTCCTTGAACTTCCAAATGACACCAAGAAACTATATATGTGCTTTACAAAGTGATTGAGAAATGATCAAATCAAAACAGATAAGTTTGAACCTTCATAAGTCCAAAAACTTGCTATTTCTGTAATGACACCTGCTCAGTCCTAAGCTCAGTGTGTCCAGCACACTTACAATTGGTCTAATTCCTTCTGGGAGTATTAAATTAACTTAACAAGCTATCATTAGCAAGTTAAATCACTCCAAATGACAAACTATACACTGAGCATGATGTTTAGCAAAATCAGAGACACCCCCGACTTTTTAGGAATCACACAGAAATATACCAGTGATCACTTCGACAGCGATTTCTCCCAATTGGCTGAATAGATTGACTTGAAACTTTGTAGTGTTGTAGAATGCTTTGAGCTGGTTCCAATGAGCCCTTGATCATCAAATTTGGTTCAGTAGATCTTGAGATATGCTCTGTTGAAGTTGACAGACTTGGAGGTAGTCACTCAGAGAAAACACAGAGTAAAGAACTATGAGTATATATATTGAATCTATCAAATGTACATTCCCATTGGCAAGAGATGTAATGCACAATGGTACTCTGAGGTGTAGGCTAGGTAGTAGCTCTCACACACTCACAAATTAGATTGGATTAGCCTCGGGAAGAGTGTAACTTAACCCGCGACTTTTACATTGACTTTTATAGATGTTTTGAAGGAATTTGAATTTCAAAATTCAAATGTAGGCTCCCTCAAATCTCTCAACTAATATCATGGAGATATTCTCTCCATTCATACCTTTCAAATTCCACGACTTTTGAAGGTAGGTACAATTAAAAAAAGTCACTTTGACTTTTACATAAAGTAATAAGTAACTAAGCATAGGCATGTGTTCCTATGCTCTTTCTTGAACTGAAGTAATCCAAACTTTTGCAATAAACTTCAATGTTGATATCCAAAGCTAAGTGATCTTTGTGCACTCTTCATGTTGAGTCTTCAAGGCACAAAAACAAGACCAAGTGTTAAGGCTTGTTTGCACCAACAGCTCCCCCTCAAGCCAAACACTTGCTTGAGTCTTCATCTTCAGTCTTCAATGATATCCTGTAATCCAATCATGGATTTAAACCTGCATAGCTTGCTCCCATCCAGAGCTTTTGTAAGCAAATCTGCACATTGAATATTAGTGGACACATATGATAATTGGATTTCTTTGCTAAGTAGTTTCTCCCTCACATAGTGGTAATGCACCTCTATGTGTTTTGTCCTAGCATGATACACAGGATTAGCAGCTAAATGGAGTGAACTTGTATTATCACCAAATATGATAGGTGGCCTAGTGTATAGGCCCAATTCTGAATAGAGTAACTTCAACCATATTGATTCTTGAGTGGCATTGGCTAGTCCTCTGTACTCTGCCTCAGTAGATGATAGGGCTACTGTGGGTTGTTTCTTGGATGACCAAGAAATTGGTTTATCACCTGCAAAGCATATGTAACCAGATGTACTCCTCCTGTCATCCTTGCAACCTGCCCAATCTGCATCTGAGTATACCTTGATATCAATATCTGATGAATATGGATAATACAAACCATGATTTTGTGTTCCCTTTAGGTACTTTACTATCTTCTTGGCTGCCTCCAAATGTGGTACTCTTGGCTTATGCATAAATTGGCTAAGTACACTAACACCATATGAGATATCAATCCTAGTTAAGGTAGCATAATTGAGACTACCTACCAAACTTTGGTAACCTGTAATATCCTTGAGTTCTTCTCCTTCATGTGCACTGAGTTTGTGATTGACCTCCATAGGAATGTTTGAAACTTTAGCTTCCTGCAAATTAAACTTCTTGACCATGTCCTGAATGTACTTCTTCTGAGTAATGAATATACCTGAATTTGTGTAGACCAATTCAAGCCCTAGGAAGTACTTCAATAATCCAAGATCATTGATCTTGAATTCCTTCATCATTTGACCTTTGATGTGTCTAATTCCTTGAACATCATTTCCTGTAATAATGATGTCATCAACATAGACACACAAGTATATTACCTCTGAATTGTTCTTCTTTATAAACAATGAAGTATCTGCTTTACTCATCACAAATCCTTGATCCAAGAGATAGGTTGTCAACCTATAGTTCCATGCTCTAGGTGCCTGCTTCAATCCATACAGAGCTTTCTTCAATTTGCAAACATGATTTACCTTATTGGGATCCTCATAGCCAGGTGGTTGTGACATGTAGACCTCTTCAGATATCCATCCATTCAAGAATGCATTCTTCACATCCAATTGGTACATGTTCCAATTCTTGGATGCAGCTACACTCACCATAATTCTGATAGTTGGCATCTTTGCCACAGGAGAAAATGTCTCCTCATAATCAATGCCTTGGGTTTGTGCAAAACCCTTGGCCACCAACCTAGCTTTGTACCTGCTTATTGAACCATCTGAGTTCCTTTTGAGTTTGTAGATCCATCTGGATCCTATGACCTTCATGGAGTCCTTCTTGGGTACCAAGTCCCAAGTATCACTCTCCTTGAGAGCCTCCATTTCTTCATCCATTGCTTCCTTCCATTCTGGTTTAGTAATAGCTTCCTCAAATGTACCTGGTTCTTCACTTAAGATATCCTTTGCAAGATATACAGAGTGCTTGGTTACAAGTGAAGTATCATATCCATACCTAATAGGTTTCTTCTTTTCCCTTGAAGATCTCCTCATAGCTTGAGTTGAGGATTCTGGATTGTCTTCAAGTTGCTTCATCTTCATCTTCCCTTTGGATTTCCAAGCTTTGAATTCTTCAATGTTGATGGTGTCTTCATCATCTGAACTTGTATCCTCATTCTGAGTTGGTTCTTGCCTGACAAGCTTTGGAAAGTCTTCTTCCATATCATAAGGTAAACTCACTTTCCTGCACTCATTATCATACCATGAATCATTTTCATCAAAGATGACATCTCTGCTTACCTTGAAGCCTTTGTTTGAGGGGTTATAGAACCTGTATCCTTTCTGATTCAAATCATAACCAATAAAGATACATTTTTCAGCCTTAGGGTCTAGCTTTCCCCTTACCTGTGAGGGAATATGCACATATGCAACACACCCAAAAATCTTGCAATGATCTAGAGAAGGTCTCTTACCATGCCAAGCCTCATAGGGTGTCATTCCATCAAGTGTCTTTGATGGCAACCTGTTGATCAAGTATGTGGCAGTAGATACACTCTCTGCCCAAAGATAATTTGGTAGTTTCTTCTCATTAAGCATAGACCTAGCTGTCTCCACAATGAGTCTATTTCTTCTTTCAGCTACCCCATTTTGTTCAGGTGAGTACCTTGTGGTAATCTCCCTCTTGATGCCTCTTTCCTGCAAGAACTCTTCAAAATCATTGGAGAAGTATTCTCCACCACCATCAGACCTTAACCTCTTCAAATGTCTACCTGTCTGATTCTCTACTAATGCAAGATACCTTTTGAAGCAATTAAATACTTCATATTTATGTTTCATGAAGTACAAGACAGTCCATCTGCTATAATCATCTATAAAAGATACATAGTACCTTGATCCAGATATGGATGGTTCCTTGCTTGGTCCCCACACATCTGTATGCACTAATTCCAAGTAGTCTTCATGCATAAATCCTTTCTTGGTATATGGCAACCTGTGTGACTTACCAAATTGACAAGCCCCACACTTGTATATCATGTGTTGCTTGGATACATTAGGTATCCCAAGCACACATTGATCTCTGCTCATCTGCTTTATGGTTCTCTCTCCAATGTGACCCAATCTCTTGTGCCACATCTCCAATTCTGATAGGGTTTGGTCCCTATAGTTGTACAAGGCAATATTTTTAGTATCTTCAAGTTCAAAGGTAAACAATCTACCTGACTTCTCTCCCTTGGCTATCCTTCTGAATCCATGTCTTGGATCCTCCACAAATGCACCATGTTGAGTGAACCTGACCTGTAGACCTTTTTCAACAATCTGACCTACACTCATCAGATTCTTGGTGATTGTTGGAACATACAATACTCTGCTTAGCAAATTCTGATTACCATCACTTGTTTTGACATTACCTACTTTAACCACTGAGTGTTTAGTGTCATCACCTGTCTGCACTTGGTGCTTGCCTTTAGGTTCTTCCAAATCAGAGAGTAAGGCAACATTCCCAGCTACATGGTTAGAGCAACCTGAGTCAATATAGAACAAATGATCATCATTGATACCTGATTTAGATGTCATGTTCATAATCAACAAGGAATCATCTTGATCCTCTGCATAATTGTTGTAATCCTTTCTGTTCCTGTATCCTCCTTGATAATTGCCATTGTGATTGTAGCTATTGTTGTAGTTATTGTTGTAATTATTGTTGTAGCCATGGTAGCCTTGAGATTGATTGAATCTGCCTCTGCCTTGGGAGTATCCTCCTCTTTGGTGACCTCTTCCTCTTTGGTTCTTGTAGTTTTTGTAGCATTCATCTGTAGTATGGTTAGACAAACCACAAATATTGCATGGACATTGATTATAGGGTCTCCCCCTACCTGACTTACCTCCTCTGCCCCTACCTCTAGATGATCTACCTCTCCCTGCATAGTTTGCTTGGGAGGTGGATCCTTCATCATCAACCTTCTTGCTTTTACCCTTATCTTTAGACTTCTTATCTGTATATAGGGCAGAGGGATTGTTACCTTTTGATTGCTCTCCATTCTTTGTGATCTTGGCTTCATGTGTAAAGAGTTGTCCAATCAAAGTTGTTAGATCAGGTGCTTGAATGTCCATGTACAAGTCCATTGCAGTGGTAAAGCTCTCCCACTTGTCATCTGCTTTGAGTCCATTGATCACTTGTCTAACAATTTGCTCTTCTTCAATCTCTTCTCCAACACTTGCAAGTTGATCTGCTATATCTTTGACTTTGGTGACAAAATCTGAAACACATTGTTTTGATTGCTTCCTAAGAGTTGTAAACTCAATCCATAGCTGATTCTTTCTGGCCCTTGTGCTTGATGAGAAGTATGTTGACAAGGTCTCCCAAGTCTCTTGGGAAGTCTTACAGTTCCTAACATGAGGTAGAAGAAAATCAGAGATAGAGTTTAGAAGATATGACCTTGCTAAAGCATCTTTAGCACACCATTGATTAAGTCTCTCATGCTCATCCTTTGTAGGTAGGCCTCTGGTTTTGAATGAGGGCAACTCCTCATCTCCTGATATGTATCCATACAAGCTTCTCCCTTGTAGATAAGTCTTCATTCTTAATGACCATGCCTGGTAGTTATTCCTATCCAACTTGTCAATAAAGGAAGGGAAACCATCACCCATGATTACCTTGTTTGCTCTGATACCACTGTTGGATGTGATGGCTGGATACAATCAGAAGATCAAGTTGGTGCTGCTAGACCTGCTTCACACCTGCCCTCTTTTCTCTTCAGATATAGTTTGGAGACTCCTTGAACTTCCAAATGACACCAAGAAACTATATATGTGCTTTACAAAGTGATTGAGAAATGATCAAATCAAAACAGATAAGTTTGAACCTTCATAAGTCCAAAAACTTGCTATTTCTGTAATGACACCTGCTCAGTCCTAAGCTCAGTGTGTCCAGCACACTTACAATTGGTCTAATTCCTTCTGGGAGTATTAAATTAACTTAACAAGCTATCATTAGCAAGTTAAATCACTCCAAATGACAAACTATACACTGAGCATGATGTTTAGCAAAATCAGAGACACCCCCGACTTTTTAGGAATCACACAGAAATATACCAGTGATCACTTCGACAGCGATTTCTCCCAATTGGCTGAATAGATTGACTTGAAACTTTGTAGTGTTGTAGAATGCTTTGAGCTGGTTCCAATGAGCCCTTGATCATCAAATTTGGTTCAGTAGATCTTGAGATATGCTCTGTTGAAGTTGACAGACTTGGAGGTAGTCACTCAGAGAAAACACAGAGTAAAGAACTATGAGTATATATATTGAATCTATCAAATGTACATTCCCATTGGCAAGAGATGTAATGCACAATGGTACTCTGAGGTGTAGGCTAGGTAGTAGCTCTCACACACTCACAAATTAGATTGGATTAGCCTCGGGAAGAGTGTAACTTAACCCGCGACTTTTACATTGACTTTTATAGATGTTTTGAAGGAATTTGAATTTCAAAATTCAAATGTAGGCTCCCTCAAATCTCTCAACTAATATCATGGAGATATTCTCTCCATTCATACCTTTCAAATTCCATGACTTTTGAAGGTAGGTACAATTAAAAAAAGTCACTTTGACTTTTACATAAAGTAATAAGTAACTAAGCATAGGCATGTGTTCCTATGCTCTTTCTTGAACTGAAGTAATCCAAACTTTTGCAATAAACTTCAATGTTGATATCCAAAGCTAAGTGATCTTTGTGCACTCTTCATGTTGAGTCTTCAAGGCACAAAAACAAGACCAAGTGTTAAGGCTTGTTTGCACCAACAGTAAGATCAACATGGGAACATGGAGCTTTTCTAGTCTTCATGAATGGTTTAAAGCATTCAAAAATTGAGTTTAAATGTTCACACATACTTTTCATACTTTGGGTGAGAGAGGGAAGATGGTTTTCAATGATGTTCTTGGAAACCTACCCTCTATCAAGTCTAGCTTTATGCAATTTTGTGTTTGAATGGAGGTTCAACTAAGAAAATTTTTGAGGATCCTTGTCCTCCGCTCATTCATGATGGAGCTTCACCTCATCCTAGCAAGATTTCTCCAACCCATCAATCACATAGCCTCTTTGAGACCACCTATCAATGAGAACTTCCACCATGCTAAAATCCTCACAAAGAATGATATGTGAGGGTAGGTATTCCATACAACACCATCTCATAGAATCAAGCTTAGGATAATAAACCAAAAAGACATAGAAGGGATGCAATCCAAAAAAAAGAAGCCATGATCCACCTATCTTCTGAGTTCATTGAGGTACCCAGGAGGGGTGATGACTAAATGATCTTGAAACCAATTAGAGTTCCACCATGATCCCTTTTTTTGGTTGATGGTGAGCCAACTATGAAGATGAAATATTTGGATTCTTTTATGAGTATCACTTCCACCAATTTCTACGTGAGAAGAATGATGAGCGACATCCATTCATTCAAGACTTTGGAAATTGGTTGGAACAAATGCTTCCCAAAGCTTGACTTTCTCTCCTCACCAACTTTTATTCTTTTTCTTCACATGTTATAGGCTGAGTAAAAGTAGGTAGTCCCCTTTTTTGTATATGAAATAGTTCTTATTTGGCCCATTATTTTATCCTTTGAATTTCTTCTTGTTGAGCCTTAGGATTTTTTCCACACCTTCCTCTATGTTGATTGTAGACATCCATCCACTAGTCATTCCACTCACATGCCTCTATTTTGAATGTTTTGCCTCTTCTCTTACAATAGAGGTTCTAAGTGAATCACATGGAGTTTGCTTTGAAGAGGATGTTACAAAGTTCAAACCCTAGCAGCCTCATTCTGTAAATCCATAAGATTCTCTTCTATGTCTTATTTTGACTTCTTCTCCTTCCTCTTGGGTTCTCCTTCCTCTTGGGTTCTCCTTCTTCCTCATCATCGCTTGAACTTCTTGACTCACTTAGACTTATAGATCTAAATAAATAGGTAATCCTAGTGATTTTGAAACTTCCCCTCTCATTTTCTTCCATGTTCTTCTTCTCAAGTTGTGGAGATTCAGCTATATCTTCATGGTTGTATCATGCATAAGAGGAATTCTTGAGCACTCAAAGTGGGTGTAAAATTGCAATCCTTAGCCAAAGATACGTGAATAGTTCTAGGGAGAGCACGTGCACCAAAGAGAATCGTTTCTTGCTTCATCAAGCATTAGGAGCTTTGATTTGCTCATTAGATCCATGTGGTAATATTCACTATTGTTCTAAACCTCACTCCATGCACCAAACCAAGCTAAATTTCTCAATGAAGATTTTTCTATCTATCTTTTTTGGGAAGCACAAATGTTGGCAAATCAATCTTAACCCTTGCTCTCTTCTTGACTATTTAGCTCTCTATGTATGGTACCTTAGTATTATTGACAAGTACTTCACTTTGGGTGACATAAAGAGCTTCTCTAACTAGCCCCAATGTGAAGTATATTACCACCCTTATGTTCTAAAATTTATGCACCATAAATCTTGGATGTTTGTGCTTTCCTTCATTTGTCTTGTATGAAGTGATCACTTCTACTACTTCGATAAACTCAAGTTTGACAATAGGCATATGTACAAACGTGCTACATCCTAGAAAGGCCTGCTTTGATAAGATATGGTGTCCTTTTTTGTTCTTCAAAATCAAAACACATGAAGTTCAGCTTATAGTTATGTCCATGTAAGTCCTCTTGAGTGCTAAAGAAATGAAAGCCCTCCTACATATGATGGTTGCTTTCTTTCAAACAATTTTCTCGTGTAAGAAATACTTGCATAAGGTGGAGTAAAATTGGTGGAATCATATCTAGAAACTAAAGAGGTATCTCCAAACAATATGTCACATAGTTGTGCCACTACTTCTTGTGTTGGGCATGAAGTTCCCTCTTGGAAAATTTGCTTTTCTCTATCTTTCCCACTATCTAATTCCATATCGTGTTTGATGTGCACAAGGACTGCAATAATCTCACTTATAATGAAACGAAAAAAGTTTTATGTGTGTTTCAATGTGCATCAACTTTGTGTAGATATGATGATACTCAAGCATCAAACAAAAGTTAAATCATAACATGAAAATGGGGTGTGATATGATTAGTTCCACCCATGTGTTTAATCAAGACTCATTGCATACGCATTTGTGTGCAAAAAATAGATTCTAAACAAGAAAAAAGAAATAACCAAAGCCTACTAAAGATGAAGCAAAGCCAAAGTATGCAAAAACCACATATGATACATATGTACATAGTTTATGCTATGTTTCAATAATGATTTTTTTAATTCCTTTTCCCTCCCTTTCTACATTTTGTGTGTATGTGTGCACTCGAAGAATTGGTGCCTCATGCAAGACCTTGTAATTTAGTCCTATGCATGCATACTTGAAGTGGATTCTCACTTATGGTGTAATCAAAGGGCGTTCTTGATCGTAAATTAAGGGACTTCTATGGTTGAGTGTGTGTTTCTCCCTTGGTCATCAAATATGTGCTTGATTTTTTTTTTTACAATGTGATGTTGATTTGGTTATTAAGTGAATTTTGGAAAGAAGGTAATTTTGTTGTGTACTTAGCCTTGGGGAAAAGAGCATTAACCAACAATTTATCTTCAAGAGGTCAAATTGATGGAGTCAATCTTCATAGAAGACTCCAAATATTTCTTCTTCATAGTTGGTTCACCATCATTCATCCTAGGGGTCATGGTGGCACTCCAATTGGTTCCAAGGCCATTTGGTCCTTCACCCTCTTACGTACCTCAATGAACCCACAACATAGGTGGATCACAACTCCTTTGTTGGATTGAATCTCTCGTATGTCTCTTTGGTTTATACTCCTAATCTTGATTCTATGACAATCGATACTTGCTAGTCTTTAGAATCCCTATCCTCACATATCATTCTTTGTGGGGATCTTAACATGGTGGAAGTTCTCACTCATAGGTGGCCTCAGAGAGGTCATGTGATTGACAGGGTGGAGAAAAGTTTCGAGGATGAAGTGAAGCTCCATCATGCACTACTGGAGGACAAGGATCCTCAAGACTTTTCTTGATCAAACCTCCATTCAGGCACCGAATTGCATAAAGCTAGACTTGATAGAGGGTATGTTTCCAAGAGCATCATTGACACCGCTTCCCTCTCTCAAGTGAAGTATGAAAATTTTGTGTGAACATTTAAACCCAATTTTGTGTACGTTTTAAACTCCATTCATGAAGAATAAAAAAGATCCATGTCTTCATGTTAATCTTACTATGTTTTCCCTCCCAATTCTTTGAAGCTTTAAAACATTTGGGAAGAATACACAACTTGATTGTGTCAAATCACTACCCAATTGTGTGAACATTTAAAGCATTCCTGAAGAATAGAAAATCTTCATGTTTCCATGTTGATTATGTAACATTTTCCGTTCCATTTGTTTCAACAAAAGATCTCTCTTATCTAGAAACGTGCCATCAATGTCCACACCTCTCCCTCCAAATGTTGGAATCTGGCTGCCAATTAGATCCATGCAATCTTGCATCATGCTCGAAAAGGAAATCCAACACATCTAAAGAATTAGAAGAGAGATTCTTCAGAGAAGGATATTGAAGCTTGTGATAGAAATCATTAAAGGTACACTACAACATATAAGGGGCACACGGGCCCCTACACCAACGACCAAATTTGCAAATTTTTTTTTGGGTAGACTGTGTTGTCTCTTGTTCTAGCAACATTGCCATGCTATTGTGTAACAAAAAATAATACACTTTGCCCAAAAAAACCAAGTACGTGTAACATGTACTCTAGTGGTTGTTGATATAATGTTTAGATGACCAGCAACCAAAACATGATTTGATAAAGCAAAACACTATCAGACACAAGAGATGAGCAAAATGAACCATGAACCATGAACCATGTACAAAAGTGTGATAAAGAGATATATATTCCATGAATGAACCATGTACAAAAGTGTGGCAAACCATTGGCATATATGAGCCAAATACAAAATGTGGCAAAGCATTGCCATATAGGAACCAAATACAAAATTATGGCGCACCATTGCCATATATGATTTGTAATACAAAATTGTGGCAGAGCAATGCCATACATATGCCTAGAGGAATCAAAACCTTTATACCTATAGTCCTGCAACAAAGGATATGCATGAAATGAGACAAATTAACATGGTATTTACAAACAACAACTAAAAATGCCAAACCAAGTTTATAATCTCACCTCATCGTATATGCTCCCATGAAATGATTGCACCATGTCCCCCCAAGTCCTCCAATAGTGTAGCCAATCCATGACCATATCCATAAGCCTCCTCGATTCACCTCGGAGGATGACCCAATGCAAAACATTAAATGAACATACATGACATGCTTTACACAATCAAATTGAATAATAAAAATCATACACACAAACTCATAATGCATTGTGTCATATCCATCGCTACCCAATTGTGACGGTCTGATGGTATCTAGATGTGTGGCTATGGTATTTCACTACTGACGATATCGGTCAGGAGTATGTTGCTTCTTGTAATAAAGTAAGTCTATGATCTAAGGGTCCGACTAGTTTACACGGATCTAAAATCGGACACCGTTTGGTCATCCGTATGTATGGCCAAAGATCTTGAGTCTAGAATTACTAGTAGGTCATTTACTCTTGTAACCAAGTAATCCACTTAGCCTAGTGGTTAAGACTCAAGGGTGTGAAGGAGGAGGTCTTGGGTTCAACCCCCATGGGGTACATGGTGAGAGTGTTTTTCCCAAAGAGCTTTAGAACCTTCTAGAAGCATCCATTTGAGTTAACTCTGGCTAACTGGGACACTTGGCACACATGTAGTTACATGTAGCTAACTGGGACACTTGGCACACATGTAGTTACATGGCTAACACTTGGATGGTTAGTATCCACCTGCCTAAGCAGGTACTCCCTTGGAGAGAGCTATATATAGAGGCATATGGTTGGGAGGAGAGTCATTCATTCATGAGCATTTTCCTGTGGCTACGCTATTGCATTGGTATCAAATCTTAGCATTTTTCTTCATCCTCTTCGTCAAGATTTTCGTGGCCTGTCTCTTTTCTTGCTTGCAAGCATGCTGAAGCACCATCCTGAGATCATTTCGCTGGGCATATTTGAAGGAGGATATTGCAAAAAGATTGCTTCTACTATGATTGCGCGTGGGATCCAAACCCATGACCTACTAAGGGAGGGTAATCTCTTCTCCAAGGAGCCAAGGCACTTGCGTATCCTCTCGTGGAGCAGAAGCTTGTCGAAAATGTATTTTAGCGCTGAAGAATCCATAACAACAGAGCAAGAAAACGAGAGTTGCAGGCTGCCAGTCTCTCGAATCAAACCTGCAACCTCAACTGGAGGCGTCCTTCTCTTATCCAAGAGATCACTCCGGTTACGTGCTTCTACAAGGTGAAGAATCCATCAGAACACTATAGCTGCAAAAGCTCATCAAGCATTGAGCATAAACAAAAGGGGAGTTCGCTGGCAGACTGGATTTGATCCACTTTCATCTGAGTTAAGAAGCTGTCCGCTTTCATCTTTCAGCGCTGAAGAAGTAAAAGCCTTGGTCATCTAAAAGGAGTGCCAATCCAGTTTTGAACTCTCAACCTCACGGAGCAGACCGAAGCATCTTATGCGCTACATGAAAGGCTTTCGGTGACAAAGATTTCTGCAATTTAATTTTAAATATTTGTGTTTTGGTGTTATCTCTGTCTGGCATATCTTTGGTGAGAAAAACCAAAGAAAGCTAAAGTTTTGGGCAAACTTTAAAGGAAATGGAGCTGTGGAGTGATGATCCGGAGGCCTAACTTTGTCATTATTCTAGCACTCTCAGCTAGAATCAAGTCGACCTAGATGGACCAAATCATCAGGGATGATTTCTTGTGATATTATTGCATAACTCTTTTGATTTTGTTGCAAGCACCACTTGCATTAGGAATACTAAGTTAGTAAGTTTAATAACTCTCTGTGTGTGATGGAGGGGACTTCTAGCCACGTCTTGCTTATGAGTACTACAAGTGTGTCGATGTATGTTTCCATTCCTATGTTAGTAACATCCTCATTCATGACTAGACCACCAGTAGTTTCACATGCATTGCATTCATCTGCACCTATGGTTTCAAATACTAGTCATGCGTCTCATGCATAAAAAATAGACTCGACGATTGTAGCATTAGACGTTTAGGATTCTGTGAGCAAAGGGGAAACAAACACTACCTTAAACGAGAGGAAATATATTGAAGGTAGGATGTTGCTAGTTGAGCAAAGACTTGGATGGTTGTCCAATATTCCGGATGAGTTTGCGGAGCTCCGTCAATCTTTTGATGGAATCCAAGATCACCTTAAGGCTATTCTGAACTTACTTCAGATGCCTAGGGATATCAGTAAGGCTACTTTGGATAGTCACATAGATACGATTGCAACTTCACCAATGTATGTTAGGATGGAAAAGGATAAGGGATTAACCTCTCCCCATACAGACATGTTTTCCCTAACGAAAAGTATGAGTCGTCTTAGTTTGGTATCTCCTACTCCCTTGTTTGCTAATTTGTTAGGGATGTTAGGAATTCATAACCGCCCAGTGGATCTTTCCTTAGGAAAGGAGATCTGTCCTCCTTATTTCTCTAGAGAGGATAAGGATAGGAATAAAGATGCAGTTTTGAACTTCTTGGAGAAGTGGAATGATGTCCATGAACTCAAGCATACCCCCGATCATGTGAGAGTAGTAGAAGCAAGCTTATCATTGGGACCCAAGGCTTATACTTGGTGGATGAGTCTCTCTGAGACTCACAAGAAACCTACTACCTGAGTTGAATTTTCTTGCCTCTTCAAGAAAGAGTTTCTCCCTGAGAATGAGGAGGAATGCAACTGGGAGGCGTGGGATAAAATTCAATAGAAAGGTAGACCGTTATTAGTTTATATTTCAGAATACCGAGATGTTATTCTGAAATTTAAAAAACTTAGATGACTTTCATCGTCTTTGCGGTTTTGTCAGAGGACTTAATCAGTGAATTCGAAATGAAGTCAAAAGACATGCCTCTAAATCCCTAGAAGAGGCGATTAAGGTTGCCCAGATTTATGAGGATAACTCACGTCTGGATGTCCCACAAGAAAATAGTTATTCCTAGAAGAATAACATTAAGCGCAAGGGCAAAGGGGCAAGATCAAATGAAAGGGTGTCTAAAAAACCTCCTACTTTTAGACACATGCTTTCTCTAGAAGATCATGTTAAAGCGCAAAAGAAAAATTTATGCTTTAAGTGTCTCAAGCCAGGACATTGTAGTCGTGCTTGTCTAGTTGGAAGAGAAAGTAAGATCTCTTTGACTGACAAGGGAAATGGTAAGCAGCAGATACATCTGATTCAAACTTTGGACTTGAATACAAATTCAAGTGCAAAAAAAGTTTAGATAATGCACTGCGATAGTATCCATAAATGCCAGATCTCCAAAAACATGTGGCAATCTCAAGAGTTTGGTCCACATGATTTGATCAAGCTGCATGGGTCAGTCAAAGAGCACACCATCTGGATAATGGTGGATGACTCTACTACGCATAATTTTATTAATTATGCGTTAGTAAAAAAACTAGCTCTTCCTCAGAAACCGTCTCCTCATAAATACATTGTTTCTATGATGCACGGTCAAGACACTTGTGTTTGGGACACAATGATATCTAATTTGGAACTAGAAATACAAGGATTTAAAGACACTTTGGACTTCCAAATAATGAACATGGACCGGGTAGATATGGTATTAGGGAGAGAGTGGCTATGGAGTCTAGGACCTTCATTGACCAGGTGTTATTTTACTAACATTTTGGAATTCCAGCACGACAGTGTACTGTATAAAATCAAGGGCGCACATGATGTTCGAAGTATCCCTTTGATTTCATATACTGAACTTAAAAAACTTGTAAATATTGAAGCTAGGAATCAAGCTTTTCTTGTCCTTGGCACTGATGTAATGAATATACATAGTACAAAGCAAGTTTCTTATGTCTTGTCTTTTATTCCTCATGAAGTTCATACTCAATTTAACAATTTAATGAAAGAGTTTAAAAATGTGTTCCCTAAGGAACTATCCCACCGCTTGCCACCCTCTCGTGGAAACATGGATCACAATATAGATCTGTTTCTGGGAACCAAGCCAAAATCTCAAAACCCATACTAGCTCCCCTATGTCCAGAATCGGGAAATTGAGAATCAGATTCAAGACTATTTGGATAAAGGATTGATTTGCCCAAGCCGTTCTCCTTGGGCAGCACCCATCCTTCTAGTAAAAAAAGAAAGATGGAACTATGAGGCTGTGCGTAGATTATAGGACCTTAAATAATCTTACAATAAAGAACAAATATCCCATGCCACTAGTCGAAGATCTTTTTGATAGCTTAAAGGGGGCTAAAGTCTTTTCTAAGATTGATTTATGCCAAGGTTATCATCAGGTTAGAATCAAAGATGATGATATCCCCAAGACAACCCTTCGAATAAAGTATAGTCACTACGAGTTTTTAGTGATGCCATTCGGGTTGACAAATGCACCCGCAACATTTATGACTTTAATGAATCAAGTGCTTAAGCCGTACTTGGGAAAAATTATTGTAGATTTTCTCGATGATATTCTGATCTACAGTAAAGATCATGAAAGTCACTTAGAGCACTTGGAAAAAGTTTTTCAACTTCTTCATGATAATCAAATTTACGATAAAGAGTCAAAATGTGAATTCTTTACCCCATAAGTAAAGTATTTAGGCCGTATTATTTCCACGGAAGGAATCAAATTTGACCCATAAAAGGTCGAAGCAATTATTGAATGGCCTGAGCCCAAGACGATTCGAGAACTACAAATTTTTCTCGGATTGGCCGGATATTATCAAAAGTTTGTGGCTGGATATGCCAAGATTGGAGTACCTTTGATGGATCAACTCAAAGGGAAGCATCAGAAGATAAATTGGAAAGAGGAACAAGCAAAGAGTTTTCAAGAACTTAAACTTGCTTTAGCTTGGGCCCCGGTTCTACAAATCGTAGATCCGAATAAACCTTCCCAATTAGAAACAGATGCAAGTTCATCTGTGGTAGGAGCAGTACTAAGCCAAGATGGTCGACCAATAGCTTTCAAGAGTAGAAAGCTAAGTCTTGCTCAACAAAACTATTCTACCTAAGAGCGAGAGATGTTCGCTATTATAAATGCTCTAAAGAAATGGTGCTATTACCTGTATGGATCAAATTTAACCATAGTCTTTGATCAAGAGAGCATCAAGTTAACTAGATCTGAGAGGTAGAAAAGCAAGATAGACCGAATAGTTACAAGAGTTCTATTATGAACTAAGGTAGAGAAAAGGAAAGTTCAATGTAGTGGCAGACGCCTTAAGTCGGATGCCTATGTTGAACAATCTAAGTTTTGTACAAATTCAAATTGAATTTATTTCAACTTTGAAAGGAAGCTCCAAAGAAGATCCAAGCTACAGTCAAGCATGGAAAGCAGCTAAACAAGCTGAATAGAATGAAGCAAGTACTTCCGAGAGAAAGTTTAAACACTATTCTCTCCAAGATGAATATTTGCTTTATAAAGATAAGGTTTGTGTCCCAAGTATGCCGGACATACGAAATCAAGTACTTTTCGAATGCCATGGTGCTCCAAGTGCAGGACATCCTGGTATTACCCGAACCTATGAGTTAGTTAAACGACATTTTTACTGGCTTAGTTTACATCGAGATGTGCAAAACTATGTATCCAAGTGCCATAAATGTCAAGTCAAAAAATTTGAACGACTTAAAGTTGGAGGATTGCTGCATCCTTTGGAAATTCCCAAAGGAAAGTGGGAAAGTATTTCCATGGATTTCATTTCTGGATTACTCGACACTCAGAAAGGCTTTGATTCAGTCTGGGTTCTAGTTGATCGATTGACTAAACTTGCTCAGCTTATTCCATTCAAGACTACTTATAAGACTCTAGAACTTGCAAAAATATTTGTAAATCAACTTTATAGACTCTATGATCTTCCAGTAGACATAGTTTCTGATAGAGATGCTCGATTTACAAGTCATTTTTGGCGAGCAGTCTTTAGTAGACTTGAAACTAAGCTAAGTTTAAGTACAACTGAACATCCCTAGATGGATGGATAGACAAAGAAAGTTAATCAGATTTTGGAAGACATACTCAGAGCTTATGTTACTTCCAAATAGACTGATTGGGAACACTATCTCCCTTTAGCCGAGTTTGCTTATAATAGTGCCAAGAATTCATCAGCTCAATTTAGTCCATTTATGTTGATGTATGGTTTCTAGCCTAGGTCTCCATATGCGGTAGGACTTCAAAATGAACGAGTTCAAGCAGCTCAAGAATTCCTTCAAGACATGAGCCTTAAACTTAAGTTAGCTAAAGAAAACTTAAAGAAGGCTCAAGATCATGCAAAGGCTTATGCCGATCCGAAGCAAAGAGATGTTACTTTTCAAGTTGGCGATCAAGTCTATCTTCGTATTCCTAAAAGATCCAAAAAATTCAAGATTGGTCAATGCACCAAGTTGTCGCGTAGATGTTGCAGTCCTTTTCCAATCACCAAGAAAGTTGGTTTGTGGGCTTATGAATTGCAACTTCCAGATGATAGTTGGATTCATTGAGTGTTCCATCTTAGCCGACTTAGGAAGATTCTGACAGATTTAGATAATCTAGTTGGACAACAGGTTATACTTCTAGTTCCACTAAGTGAAATAGTTCCTCATGAACCTAAAAGGATACTTTGCACCCGAGATAAACGTACAAGAAGTCACTTGTATGAAGAGTGCTTAGTAAAATGGAAGGATGGAACTGAAGAAAATTGAACATGGGAAAAAGTTTCCACAATGTAGTGACATTTTCAAACTTTCCAATTTTAAGTTGGTCCCAAATATATAAGGTTTTAAACCAATCATGTTCTTCAAGATCTAGAACATGATAAGGTTTTTTACTTTCAAGTTCTAAGTAAATAACTTGTTTGAATGAATGCATATTCTTTAAGTTTTAGAACATGAGGCTCGAGGGTTGCTTATAGTATGTATAGCTCTAATTTTTGAGGACGAAAAAACTTTCCAAGGGTGGAAGAATGTAATAAATTAAGTCTATGATCTAAGGGTCAGACTAATTTAGACGGATCTGAAATCGGACACCGTTTGGTCATCCGTATGTGTGGCCAAAGATCTTGAGTCTAGACTTACTGGTAGGTCATTTACTCTTGTAACCAAGTAATCTACTTAGCCTAGTGGTTAAGACTCAAGGGTGTGAAGGAGGAGGTCTTGGTTTCAACCCCCATGGGGTACATGAGGAGAGTGTTTTGCCCAAAGAGCTTTAGAACCTTCTAGAAGCATCCACTTGAGTTAACTTTGGCTAACTGGGACACTTGGCGCACATGTAGTTAGATGGCTGACACTTGGATGGTTAGTATCTGTTGAGGAATCACTCACGAATTTGACATACAGACAGACATAAAAGAAAAGAAAAAAAAAGGTGGAATCTTCAGAAAATCAAAAGCCTCAGCGTGCGAAATTAGTCTGTTAACCAGAATCAAGAATTGTACGAGTAACAGAGCAATAAAGCGCGGTGTGCGCATAATGCGCGCATAACGTGAATTAAAGAATGAGAGTGTGGAAGAGCGTAGAAGGAAAAGTGTATATATATATATACACCAAGGTTTGAAGAACGAGATGATGATGATGAGAAGACTCGGAGAGATGATGAACAGGATGAGGGTGATGAGAGATCGCGTATGAGTGAAGAGAGAGTGAGAAGTTCTCAGAAGACGCCATAGATTGCGTATGTACAGATGAATAACAGAAACCTAGAATGTTAGGTATTCATCTGAGAAGGATGGTAATAAGAAACTACTCAGTGTAGGAGAGTTTCTACAGCTTGAGCAAGAAGAGGCCAAGCTAATTTGTACACATCTTCTCTAATAGAAAATACATGTTCATGTGGAAGTTTGCACGCACTGTTCGCATGTGAAGAATCTGAGTTTTTTCGTGTTACGGTAGAAAGTTCGTTAACCATTAACAGCTACAGTTCGTTACTTAAACGTGTTCCTCGGTACTCTCTCAATAAACGAATGTCTCGGTCAAAGATATCTCAGTAAACGCTTTTTCGGTCAGTTATAGTTTTCTCAGGAAGCGAGTTTTTTTGGTAGAACAGCGAAGTATATCTCGCAGTAGAATTCGAAGCTTTATGTGAGAGATAGCTCATCTTGTAGCTAGACGTCTTTACTTTAAGCTGATCACAGTTTCCGGTGGAATGGATATGTACACACAGTACAAAGTCTAACCGGAAAATGGCATTTCAGAACTGTGAAGTTTTCCCTAAACTTCAAGAAGAAGCTCATTCAGTGAAGGAAGCTCACGCATCACTTCCTTACTTCACATAAATTCATTTGAAGTAATTACGAGCAGAACTGAAGTTCATTCCGGTGAAATTCCGGTAACATTTCGGTGACGTCCTAGTGACTGTCCGGTGAAGTTTCGGTGGAATTCAAGTCGCAGTTTAACACAGTTAAGCAACAGTAATCGTGCTAAGCTAGTGTTGATTACAGAGGTGTTCTATATCACTCTAGCTTAGCTCTCTATTCAGTGACGTGGTAATTTCCGCAGGCCTGACAAGGTTCAAGCCTTTGCCGTTACGCCATCAACAAGTGGTATTAGAGCCGTAAGGAGGCTCATCATCAGCGGTATCAGAGTGAAAGTATCCACAACAATTGGTATCAGAGCCAGGCATATCTAATCAGAGCAGGTTAGTCCCACGAGCGGCATCAAAGCCAAAAGAATCTCAAGGCAACCTAAAGCGAACAAGAAAATCATGGCAGATCATGTCCAAATTGATAAGTTGGAAAGAGATAATTATCCCGCGTGGGTAATGCGTATGGAAGCCTTACTTATGAGTAAGGACTTAATGATGTATGTGACTGGAGAAGAAAAGAAGCCGACCTTAGAAGATGATAGCCAACCGGAAAAGGAAGAGTTAGAAGCTTTGAAGCTGTGGCAGAAGAAAGATGCAACGACAAGAGCCTACATCTACAACACTGTTTCAGATCGTCTGGAGAAAGCGGAGGACATATGGAGTGCATTGGAAGACCACTTCCAAAGTACTACGAAAGCTAGAAGGCTAGCTTATGGTCCGAGTTCACAACGTTCAAAAAGAAGCCGAGTCAAAACATTAGTGACTACGTCACTAAAATGAAGGATCTAGCAGATAGTCTAGGATCCATAAATGAAGATGTCAAAAATCACAGATTGATAGCGCAACTGCTAAGAGGGTTAAGAGGAGATGAAAGGTGGAAACCTTTCGTACTCTCAACTGAACTTTCCTTAAATCACTTTGTACCAGATTTAAATCAGTTGCTTGGTTTGATGCTCACATATGAGCAAGATCTGAAAGGAGATGGAGATAAAGGACATAGCTCTGCAATGTACATGAAGAACAAAAAGAAAGGAGATAAAGGTAAGTCAAAAGATGAAGAGGAGTCGAATTCTCAAGCTTATTATGCAAGAGGTAAAAGCACTGGCAGAGGAAGAACAAGAGGTTTTGGAAGAGGAAGAAGTAGTCAGAATACCAACAAGAAAGCTTGCTGGATTTGTGGACTAAGTAATCATCTGGCGCATGACTGTTGGCACAACCAACAGGGATCAAATCAAAATCAGAAAAGTAATAGCAGAGGCAGAAGCTGAAGATATCAAGGTAACTTCCAAAAGGGTAGACAGAATCAAAGAGGAGGCTACGGTAGAGGTGGAGCAAGAAGTTGGGGACAGGGCCAATCCTACAACACCACCTATAACAACTACGCAAATGACACACAGAATGAAAATCATACATCATTGATGATGAACTTAATCAACACATCTGATAACGAAGATCTAAAGGTATTTTACATTGACTCTGGATGTTCTAATCACTTGTCAGGAAACATAGAACTGATGTCAGAACTGGAAAAGGGAAGTTCGAGTCATACTATTCAAACAGGTGACAATACAAGGCATAGCGTACATTCAATTGGAAAAGTGAAGTGTAAGAGTGGAGCAGATTTGTTAACCAATTTTTTGTATGTTCTGACAATACCAAAAAATTTGATTAGTGTGGGACAGATAGTTGAGAAAGGATTTCACGTCAGATTTACAGACAAAGGTGTATTTGTAGAAGATCTCGAGAACGGATATAATCAGATCGTCTCCGGAAAGAAAGAAGGAAGACTCTTTACTTTAAGAGTACAAGGGAACATTGGCCAAGCGTTGCTCACACATGATGAAAAGGTGATTACAGAAATTGATCTCTGGCACAAGAGATTAGGTCATTTCAATGAAAAGGGAATCAAAGCTATGATAGCAAATAAGTCTGTACTGGGATTACCGAACGTACAGAACCAACATATGATTCACAAATGTGAAGCTTGTCAGATGGGAAAAGCCCACAGGTTACCTTTCCAGAAGAAAGGATTCAAACATGATAATGTGCTAGAACTCATACATACAGATGTATTGGGACCAACAAAAGAAGGATCAATCAGCGGATCGAGGTACTATGTCTTATTCATTGATGATGCAACAAGATGGATAACTCTTTATGTTTTGAAAGAGAAATCAGAAGTGTTTGGAGCTTTCAGGCATTTTCATGCATATGTTGAAAGACTTACCGGACGAAAACTTAAAAGACTGAGGTCTGATGGAGGTGGAGAATACTTCTCCCGAGAATTCAATGATTATTATTGGAATACAAGAATTAAAAGAGAAATAACCTAGAGGTATACACCACAACAAAACGGTGTAGCAGAAAGAAGGAACCGAACTCTAGTCGAGTTTGCCCAAGCTATGCTGAAAGAAAAGAATTGTCCAGATTATCTTTGGGCTGAAGCCATAAATACAGCTACATACTTGGTAAACAGATTACCGTGTACAACGTTAGAAGGAATGACCCCTTATGAAGCCTGGTGGGGAAAGAAGCCAACACTTGATCATTGTAAAGTGTTTGGATCACTAGCGTATGCTTATGTACCGTCACAACTGAGACATAAGCTTGAACCGAAAGCAGAGAAATATATGTTCGTCGGATATGATGAAAAGCAGATGGGTTACAGGTTATGGAGTCCTCTAACCAAAAAATTTACTGCTTCCAGAGATGTAACATTTGATGAACAGAAAAGCTGGTATGCAGATCAGAGTCATACAACTGAAGAATTTGAAGAAGAAATAAAAAGAAAAGAGAAAGGTAAATCAATCGTGCAGGTGAATAAAGATGAAGATTATACGCAGGCAAGTACGTCCAAGACCGGATCAGGTATGAGAAATGAAGATGAAGACGTGTATTCAGATGCACACGAAGAATATGAGCTAAGGAGGTCAAACAGAGTAAGAAAACAACCAGAAAGGTACTCATATGATACATCGTATATAACTCAGAAAGATTATGCATATATGGTCAAAGATGATGATGAACCTCAGATCTATGATGAAGCTAAAAGCAAGAAGCAATGGCAAGAAGCAATGGAAGAAGAATTGAAAAAAAGACATGGGAGCTTGTTCCTAAACCAAATGGTAAGAAAGTAATCGGAAATAAATGGGTTTTCAAAGTTAAGAAACTTGCAGATGGAAGGATAGCCAGACATAAAGCGAGAAGAAGGAATGATCTACATTTGTATCTATGTAGATGACATAATAATTACAGGTACCTCAGATGCAGGAATCACAGAGGTGAAGAAACTGCTCGAAAAGGAATTCAAGATCAGTGACCTGGGAAAGTTATCATACTTTCTAGGTATGGAAATCACATATACAGATCATGGTGTATATGTTACGCAAAAAGGGTATCTCCTAAACTTACTGAAGAAGTTTAATATGGAGAATTGCAGAGAAGCTTCAACACCGCTTGAAGTAAATCATAAACTCAGTAAATATGATGGTACAGAGTTCAAAGATATGAAGAAGTATCAGTCGTTAGTAGGAAGCTTAATTTACGCTACACTAACAAGACCGGATCTCAGCTATCCGGTGGGAGTTCTTTCACAGTTTATGCATTGTTCGACAAATCAACATTGGGTTGCAGGACAAAGAGTTCTTAGATATATCAAAAGAACTATAAAGGAAGGATTATATTATCCTTTTACATCAGATATAAAGCTGAGAGCATTCAGTGACTCAGACTGGGCAGGAATTCAGGATGACAGAAGATCGACACATGGGTATATGATATACCTAGGAGATAAGCTAGTAAGCTGGTGTTCAAAGAAACAGCATACAGTAGCGTTATCGTCAACAGAAGCCGAATACAAAGGACTCGTAGAAGCAGCGAAAGAAGTAATATGGATACAGACCTTGCTCAAAAGCATGGGTATTGATCAAGGTATACCAATTATACATGGAGACAATATGAGCTCTCTATATCTTGCAGCGAATCCGGTGTTTCATGCAAGAACAAAACACATAGAGATTCAGTATCATTTCCTGAGGGAAAAGGTAATGGAGAAGGAGATAGAAATAGTCTACATTCCTACGAAAGATCAGATAGCAGACATTATGAGAGAGAGAGAAAGAGAGAGAGAGAGAGAGTACTTTCATACCCTCCTCAATGCTCTCTTCCTTCTGTTATTTTTAAAAGGGTGGTGTAATAGATCTGATGACGGCTGCAACGATAAACTTGCTCAAGGCGTGTCGTGATGCCGGAACGGTGAAGCGGGTTGTTTTCACATCTTCCATGTTTGCAGCTCTCCAGGTTCTCCTCTAAACTGCACGCTCAGATACACTAATATACGTAAATTTCGACCCTTACTGTCTGCCTTCGACGTTTGTGGACCTCATTTTATTGAAACAGAAAGCTTCAATATCTGTATCATACATCGGAACATACAGCACGACAAGAAGTAACAGTTTTGTTTTATTGTCTTTTTCTTTACGTATTTTCTTGTTTAACGAAAAAAATTGCGCGCCGTTCCTTCGAATAGAACTTTCCTTCGTTCTCAATTATGATATGGTTCTAATGAATGAAAATCTTATTGAAAATAAATTATCCAACGTTTTAGATACGAATCAGTTCGGACACATCAGTAAATTAAGAAACACAAATTTATAGCGCATACTAGATACGTTCTGCTTCAAACTGATAAAAAAGAAATGCCGTTCGTGTACTTGAAGATCAATAACAAAATTTTCTGTTGAAGGTGCCACATGAAGGAATCAGCTGCCTCAGCGTCGATGAAAGCTTTTGGACTTCCCCGGAGTATTGCAGGGAGCAGCGGATGGCTAGTTGGGTATGTGGACGTTGAAAATAAAATTAATTTGAGTACGATGATATTTTCGAGCTTTCTAACACAGTTGGATAATGATTTCGTAAATATTAGTTATACAGTGCAAATAACGCCGAATATGTTTTACAGTATGATTTTGTTTTTTGTCCTTTTAATTATGCTATATTCACACGAGCGTAGAAAAATCTCATTATATAGATGCACGCAGAGTTATATGGCTGGGAAAACTGAAGCTGAGAAGGTGGCGTTGGAGTTTGGTAATGAAAACGGACTTGAAGTTGTTTCCATTCTTCCATCGTTTGTGGGTGGCCCTTTTGTTGGGCCACCCCGCCGTTTCTTCTGTTTCTCTCTTCTTGGAATTCATGACAGGTAATCAATCTCTTGGCACAAAATAAGTGCCTCTCTTCTATAAACTTGAAATCCAAAAAACAAAGAAAACAAGATTTGCTGCCAATCGTTTACTTAATAGTTAGTTATCTCCAGGCAGATAGATGACAATAGAGATCGAACATGTGAATGGTACATGCTTTGCTGGTCTGCAATTAGTTTATTTACTGTTTGTACTTTCGAGATGATCATACAAGCATGCCTTAGAAGATCAATAAAAGTACTTATGCAGAACATGTTTATCATGTCACCTACTACTTTTGTGTTCTTGTAGATCCTCAGGATTGGACGGTAGATGTCATGCGTGGTTCATGCTATGTGCATGTGGACGACTGTGCGCGGGCTCACATTTTACTCATGGAGGATCATCGAGCACATGGTCGTTACCTGTGTTCAGCATGCGATTCCTCCATCGCTGAAACTTTGAATGTTGTTTCCGATCTGTTGAAATCATTCAATGTGCCACCTCCAAAATTGTAAGTGCATGTTTACCTCTCAGTTACCGCGTTGAAAATAAGTCATTATCCTATGAGTGCATTCCTTCCAGATTTCTTCAAGTGTAACGTTCCACATACGTAAGAGCCTTTCATTTTGCTAATTGCAGGAACAAGGAGCTGGAAAATACAGAAATTTTATACAAACTCAATTCAGCTAAGCTAAAGGATTTGGGGTTTGCTTACAACTTCGGATCTGTTCATGAAGTTTGGAAGGAGACGATCATCAGCTTGATTGAGAAAGGTCTCCTCAAGCAGAAATTTTAATGTTTGGGAAATAATCTTTAGGACTAAGATACCGTCTTGCATTATTTACTGAACATTTGAATCCTCAATTTTCGTTTACTCTGATTTTCTCTCGATGTCTGAATATCAATCAGACTCGTGGGAATATTTAGTACATATGGGCCTTCGCTTCGAGTTTGAGATTATGTAGATGCGTTTCATAATAATTACATAGATTCTAATTAATATCGAAAATAAATAATCAGACGTTGTTAACTACATTTTATCGGTTTGACGATCAGTTTGAGTACATTTGATCAGTCTTGCTCAATAGAAATCTTCTCTGAGGAGATTATTTCAGAAAAACCTTTTAAAAAAACTAATGTTTAAGGTAGATCACATAAGCGAAATTCACATATTCATGCATACACAAATAGATGTATACATACATACACACATGAATAGATACAAACATACATATACGCATGCATACATGAATACATACAAACATACATATACGCATGCATACATGCATGCATTCATGCATACACACATACATACATAAATGCATGCATGCATAAATAAAATATGCATACATGCATGCATGAATGAATGCATCCACATGCATACATACATAAATACATGCATACATACATAAATACATGCATACATACATAAATTCATGCATACATACATAAATACATGCATACATACATACATATATTCATAGGTAGACGCATAAATACATACATAGTTACATACAGATATACATACACAATACGTAGATAAATACATACCAATAAGCATACATGCATAGTTACAATAGACATACATACACAATACGTACATAAATACATACCAGTAAGTACGTGAGTATGAGTTTCTTTCTTAACATCTCAGGACACACCCCCCCCCCCCCCCCCCCCCTCCCCCCACCCATAAAACACACCAACTTTTTTTGTTCTCCATAGGGTTGTTCTCCATTCTTCACACTCTTTAACTTTTTTTTGGTGCGCTGATTTGCACTCATAAATATATTTTACCAAGAAGATTGATTAAACTAAACCTATGTACTTTTTCTACTTAACTAAGGAATAATGTACATTTACAAGTTAACCCTAGTATATATATGACATTCTTATTCATAAACTTATCTATATGTCACCGATTATAGTTGTGGACATGTTTTTACATTAAACATCAGTTAATACTATCAACTTCAAGATAGCTTTGAACATGGAAAGTAGGGATAGACAAATTAACCATGCATTTTTCCTTCCAGATCTTTTAGATTTATTTGCTTGTAACAACATTCAACAATGCTAACAAGCAATTACCAATCACTTCACCAAATAAAGTTCGTTTCCATATAAGTTGATATGGAAGTTTGATAATTTGGCCAAGGTCTTTCCATGGAAATAAATTGTGACCCAATTCTTGACTTTCATTTTTCAGTGCTTGCACCATGAAGGTCCATCACAAATTTCACTAGCTTTGATATTGATCTAGATTCCCTTGTGGAGAAGCTCCCACATAAGTATAGCTTTTTTGTTCTCAATTAGAGGTTGTGAGAGGCCCAAGGACCTGAATTCCCATCCGAGCCAAGACCAATTCAAGCACCACTTCTTATTAAGTTTCAAATGAGCATGAAGATTTCTTTTAGTTCTCGAGATAATCTCCAGCTTATTGCCATTGTGTTGTCTTATACCTTACAAACAATAACTCTATGGGTTGGATCAATGCCCTCAATTCTAATTAAATTTCTTTTATCTTGGTTCTTTAGATTTTCCACATATGAAACCCTTTTTCCCAAAGTCTCTTTTCTTTTTGTATGCTCATGATCCACTCTCGTAATTCCCAAAATTGGAAACCAAATAGGATAATGCTATCGAATACTTGTGGCTCACTTCCTTGAAGCCATTATTGACATTTGAGAAGGAAATGATTACACAAAGGAGACTTCTCAAAACACTCTTTTCCTCAAGTTTGATGCTGGAAAACCATATAATAGAGATGAATGGGATTTTATCCTCCAATCGCTAAAGGATATTGGGTGTGGCTCTAGATTTATAAAGATGATCTCCATAACTTCCTATGGACGAGTGATGCCAATAGATTGGGGGTCTCGAAGAATAAGTGGGAAGCCTATTCCAAATAGAAGGATGTAGGTGGATTGGGAATTCTAGATATAGAGACTTGCCAATCAGTTGATTGGTAAATAGATGATTAAACTTGGAACAATGACACTGCCTCATGGGCCTATTGATCTCTAGAAATAATGATTGCCTTACTCTTGTTAATTTTTGGAATTGGAAAGGTCTTTACCTACTCACTCTCTTGTTCTATCCATTCTCCATATTCCCTAAAGTTTTTGATCTTCTATGCTGCCTTTGAAAGGGATGTAACAATATGATTCTTGCCCATAGTTATTTCAAATAGCTTGTCTATGGTTTAAGACCATGTTTATTGCACACACGTATGCGAAAAGGAAATTTTACTTGTACACACGTATGCCAAAAGGAAATTCTTGCCCATAGTTATTTCAAATAGCTTGTCCATGTTTAAGACCATGTTTATTGCACACACGTATGCCAAAAGGAAATTTTACTTGTAATTTAGTTTTGTAGGAGGAGGAGGAGAAGTTCTTCCATATCCTCAAAAAGGAGGTCAATCAAAAGTTGTCTGATGAGGAAACCCTAGAGAGTCACTCCACAAGAAAGCAAGGAAATCAAGAGGTGCTTATCAAAGAAGAAAACCTTGATAGTGAAAGCTTATCTAGAGAGTCACCCTAATAGGATTTAAGATCTTTTGCGATGGTTGTCTGGCTAAAACGAAAACCTCTGATAGGGTTCCCTTGGAAGAGACCGTTCAAGGGTCATCTAGTGTTTCATGAATTCTCATCTTCAAGAAGAAGAGATGAAGATAACAACACAAAAAAGAAGGACAATTCGATTCTCAACAAAGAGCTTGTCATTCATAAATGATTTTTGTTTCATTCAATGCTCGAGGGTTTTTGGACCCCTTTGGAATAGTGGTTTTTGGTGAATGGATTTGAGATAAAAAATGTTAGCCTAGATTTTATCTCCCTCTAAGAGATCAAAATGGACAGTGTTCAACTTCAAAGGATACTTAAAAGTATTTCGGTGTCTCACCTCTAGCTCACTACTCATCACCTTTGAGGGAGCGATGACAAAGTGATATGCTTCATTCCAAGTTGGCATGTTCTCTTGGTTGATTCCTTGGTGAATCTGAGCCATTTGCAAGTTGATGCTTCTTTTGAGGGCCTCTCGAGTTCACCATTGCGTCAATGAATGCTCCTAATCTAGAACTAGAAAGTTTGACTACTTTGCATGCTTTGGAATCCCTTCTCGATGATGTCATCCTTTATAGTGACTTTATTATGATGCAAGTTCAATCTGATAGATGGGACCAATGGGAGTAAATTTTTTATGATCTTGAGAAAGATGTGTGGGAGGAGGTTAACTTCCATCATTCAAAGATGATCTTATCTTCTCTTGGTCAAACCTCAAAATGGGGGCTGTTTTGCAAAAATCTAGACTTGATAGAAGCTATATTACACATAAGATTATTGATCAATTGGGTCCCCCCATCCTTCTCCTGATGTGGAGACTTAGTTTTGTCTAACCAACATCATGTAGAATTCACCCTCAAGCCTGAAATAAGACATAGGAAAGCCCCTTGGCTTCATCCTAATTTGGAAACCCTCTCCTTTCCCTCGATTCAATGGTTGATCTCCTTGACCTCGATTGAGGTGGTCAGCTCCAATGCCTCTCCAATCAGCCATTGGCAGTGGTTATCAAGTAGACTCAATTTCTCCTTAAAATGATACAAAAAGAAACTCAAAGGATTCAATGTGTGAGAAGGAAAAATCTTTATCATAGGCTCCAATGTCTCGAGGATGAAGTCAATAAAGGAAATTCTCTCCTCCTAATTGGCCCCCAAAATAATAGAAGCAAGCTAAGATATAAAGAGGAAATACAAAGAAGAAATCTTCACATTTATTTTAAAGATTGGTGGGCGGGGAAAGGAAATAAAGAGTAAAGAGATGTGTAAACCCCTTAAGAAGGGCCAACACAATGAAGAGATCCCATGCATGATTATACCATGGGGTGGAGTGCACTACTAATGAGGAAATGATTGAACTAATTTCCAACCATTTCACTCAGCTCTTGGGGATGTGCACTCCTCTCTTATTGGGAATTGAACTCACAACCTCCCACCTAGGAGTGTGATGTGCTAACCACTTTCCCCAAAAGCCATGGTTGAGGATTAATTACTAATCCTCTCTCTTAAGGTGTGGATATGTTAGGATTATGGGACATTCCGTACCCCTTTAGATTGAGCATAGTCGTCAATATTCACTCTCTTAACATTGTTGAGCATGTCCAGTAACCCCAAAATTCTAGCATGTAGATCTGTTTTGGACCTATATAGCCACCTCTAGAGCCCAAACGCCCATGCACCTTCATTTATGGCCAATTTCAAACTCACCTGTAGCTAAGCACTTCCCAAGTTCCCACATATGGGGCTCCTTACCTTTGTGTTGCCCAAGTTCCTCAACTAGGCTCTGATAGCAATATTAGGAATTGAACTCGCAGCCTCCCAACTAGGACTCTGATGTGCTAACCACTTGCCCCAAAATCCATGGATGAAGATTGCTCCGTAATGCTCTCTCTTAAGGTGTGGTTCATCCACCTTTTGCTAGGATTATGGGACATCTCTCCTCTCATAGGCATAGTTGCGATCTCTAGGGTTAGAAAGAAATATGTTCCACAAAAATATGATGGATCCTCTTGATGCTTCCATCGATGACACAAACATTGTTGAAGTTATTGATTTTCTACCCAATGGTAAAAGCCTAGATCTAGATGACCTCACCAATGAATTCTTCAAGACATTAAAGAGTGTTTTGGTGAATATGCTTCAACTCATCTAGGAAGAAGCCTAGATTTCAAGATTATTGAAATTGCCAAGTTCGATGTCATACTCATCTAAGCAGTGACATACAAGAGAAAAGATCATGGCATAGATTTTGGGACTCATGTTCATTAGGTCTATCATAAAGTTCACAAAATCACCATCCATATGGAACTAGATGTTCACAATAACAAATAAATGGTTACCTTTTTTATGGTAAAAACAAAGTGTAAGTATCTTTATTTCTTATATTTTTGAACATAAAAAGTTGTTATTGTTATAGATTCAAACTAGTTTGGATTCTCATCTAACTTCTAAAATGTGAATTGAATTTCATTATTTGTTTCTTTCATAATTGCCTACATGTCTTTTGCCTTGTAAAAAAGTGGAACATAGGATCAAGCTTTTACCAGCAACTCATTCATAGGCCAAAGTACTATACTACATGAGTCTACAAGAGGAGGTAGAAGTACATCATACAATGGAGGAGTATCTTGAGAAAGGATTGATGAGATAGAGTTATTCACCTTTTGTGGCCATAGTGCTCTTGGTTTCCAAAAAGAATAGATCCCTTAGAATGTGTACTAAAAATATTTGAATAAAGCTTTAGTAAAACACAGATATCCAATGCCGCACATCGATGATATTGTCAATGCAATAGGAGGTTCTACTCTATATAGTAAGATAGAATTAAAAAGGGGTTATCATTAGATAAGAATGAAGAACAATGATGTACATAAGATAACTTTTTTGTACCACATTTGGTCATTATGGATATCTTGTAATGGCTATTGTATTAAGAAATTCTCTTCCTACTTTAATGATGCTCACAAAAGATATTTTTTATCCCTTTATTGGTCATTTTTTATTAGATTTATGGATGATTTTTTGGTTTATAGTAAAATATTAGAAGATGATAAATGTCATTTGCATACAATATTCGAAGTTTTGAATGGGAATACTTTGTATGTTAACTGAGAGAAGACATAGCTATGTCTATCTCAGGTTGAATACTTAAGAAACATTATTTTTGTAGATGGAATTAGAATGAATCCACAAAAAGATTTTGTGATCTGTAGTAGGCAGATTACTTAGAATGAGCATTAGTTACAATCACTCTTAGAATTATCAAGCTTTTATAAAAACATTCCTTCCCAAGTATATACACATAACTCTGGCATTGAGAGATTGTCAAAGATTTGTGTGGGGTAATGCAGAACAACAAGCTTTTGATGCATCGAAATAAGCAGTTTAAAGTGCTCTAGTTTTGTAAGTAGTATATCTACAAAAACCTTTTGCACTAGAGACCGATGTTAGTGGCATTGCCATTGGTTCTCTTTTAACTCAACATGGCAAATGATTTTCTTTCGAAAGTAACAAAATTTCTCAGTCACTTTTGTTTGTCTGCATTTCTTCATCTTCTTCTCTATTTTAGTTTCAACAAGCTGAAGCCATTCTTTAAACTTACAAAATGCTTGTGCCTTGTCATGAAGTAATTACACCCAGATCTTCCTATCGGCATGTGTAGGCATTTTTCTACACAAGTCAGCATGCACCAACTCTAGATGATAGCTTTCTCTATTATTGATTTCTTGTGGAAATTCGATCCTTTTGTTCTTGTCCATAATGCAAGCTTCACATTTTTCCTTCATCTTTGCAATCGATGGTAGGAGTGCAACCATACCCCTATGATGCATCTCCTTCCGTACAAGATATGTGATATGGTCAAATATCTCATGCCATATCTTACTTGTGCCAACACTTCTAGTGGCTGTAAGAGAAGAAAAATCATACAAGTTTTTCCTCCCTATGCCAACCCCAACAATGTTGTTGTTACTATCCATAATTTTAGCTCTTGTCTAACTGAAATATACTTCATGACCTTGATCAATTATAGAAGCTAGTGAAACAGATTTTTATGTATTTGTGGAACATATAACACATTTGAGAGCTTTTTTATATCCCCATTAGAATTAATGAAAGAAGTTGTACTTTGTCCTCTACAAGACATCTTGCATTGTTGCCTACCTTTGTTATGATGGATTCCTTTAGAGGTTATAAGGAATAGTGAAGGTATTTTCTGCTCGTCATGTTACGAGAGGCACCAATGTTCACCACCCATGAGTCATCTATTCCTAAATCTTCAACCAAGGAGCGTACCTCCTCTATTGTAACAAATAACGCAAGCTCTATTTTTTTAGTGTTGGAGACTCCTTGCCATGCCACCTTTTGAAGAGCCATTCTTGTCTTTTGCCTTCTTCTCTTCTACCTTCTTGATGTGACAATCTTGAATTCTATGGTCCTTCTTCTTATAGTGGAAACACTCTTCCTTGAACTTCTTTTTTCCTTTCTTGTTTTTGTCTCCATATTTTGAACAACCTGCTTTTCTTCTTTGGCATTTGTTGTGAATGGAGCATCTCCTTTGGTACTGCCACTCCTTGACTTAAGCTACAACTCCTTCATGACTAAGGCACTTAATTCTTCAAACATTAGAGGTTGAGGTGTGATTTGTGTATTAAGAGCGGTTACCAAACCATCAAACTTTGGTGGACAGGTTTAAAGACAATGCAGAGCTAGCTCCTTGGTTGACTTTTGTACACATGCTCCCAACATTTGATCTTGTAGATTCTCTATGTGAGTGATAAACACTTGTGTAGTTTCCCCATCAGCAAACCTTTTTGCTTATGGCGGATCCTCCAAGCTCTGAATCGGTGATTGATTATGGGTTTCATATTTATTTCTAAATATGTTCCATGCTTCACAAGCCTTGGTAGTATGTTGAATGAGAGTCACAACAGTATCAGTATTGTTTGTAACTAGAGCACATAATGCACCTACATTTCTATGTTTCCAAGCATGTAGAAGATCAACATCAAGATGAGTCATTCGACCACCATTATTTGGATCAATCTTTTCTTGGGGCTCATGATCAATCCCAAGAATGGCCTCTAAAAGCTCATATGAATCAAGGATAGCAGTGATTTTAAAATTCCAAGGGTGTAATTTGTACCATCAAGCATACCTTTGGTAAAGGCTGGTGGTCATATCCATAATGTTCAGATGATGGGCATCATTGCTCCTCTTGCTTATGCTCCACCTACTCTTGTTGACAAATCGTCTTCATTCCCAATTGTAGATGATGATGCATTGCTTGATATCTTCTCTATTCTTTCATTGATGCCTCTATAACCTATGTGTTTTTGCTTCTACACCACTCAGAGCCTCCTAAGCTTTGATACCATGTAAGAAATGACAACACCGTAGAATAGACTAGTAGATAGAGTTGAGAGAAAAACGTACACAAAGATAGATGCAGACTAAGAGATAGAGAACCCAAATTCTTAGATTTCCAAGAGTAACGTAGCTACAACCATAGTGATGTCCACCTGTGCACACCCAAAGTGGAGCTTAGATGGTGATCTAGTCAGACATTAGATGAAGGACTTACTAGGGTGGAATGGTATATAAAGCTACTCGTGGGCCATGCTTATATAGATTTTACAAAGGGATTTGCTATACATAAACATAGTCAAGAGATGAAAAATATTCAACAAAATATATAATTTGACAAAATATTTAGCAAACTATATAATATCTAATAATAGCCCCTCTCTGGAAACCGCACGGTGCCACAAGGCCTTTATTGTCACCTTAAATGGCAACCCAACGGCCCAAAAGTTTTTGCCCTACCTAACCTAATGGTTACGCTCACAAAGGTCATCTACTACCATCAATGGTCACACATGGGCCTCATTTGACTTGGAAGTTAGGGTTTGATAAATGTTCAGGCTCTCATAATGTTGCAAAGCACATAGTGTTTCTAAATACATATTTGAGAAGCTAAAGGTGTCTACTAAGGTTCCTTGAAGTCACTTTGGCAAGTGTAGAGCAGGTTTTGTGCAATACCAGTCCATCTTTGGAGTGTATCCAACCATCTCCAAATGTGGTATCAGAGCAACAACAACTCAACATGGGAGATGGATTCCCATCATCCATTGACAAATTAGATCAAGGCAATTACTCAGCATGGTCACTTAGAATGGAGGCATATCTTCAAGGGAGAAATCTCTTTGGCTACATTTCTGGAGATGAGATGATGCCAATCATCCGAAGCAAAGGAAAACCTACTCTAAAAGAACAAGAGATGTTAACTACATGGTGCTCAAAGGATGCTCTAGCCAAGTCTTAAATTTTTAACTCAATCTCTTATTTTTTACTCCCACACATCAGGAATTGCAAGACATCACAAGAGACATGGAATGCTCTTGAATCATTCTTTTCATCACACACAAAATCCAGGAAGAATCAACTATGGATGGAGTTTACAACACTCAAGAAGATGCCCAAGCAAAGTGTGACTGATTTTGTCACCAAAATGAAGGACCTAGCTTACCAACTTGGGAGCATTGGAGAAGTCATAGATGAAGAGCAAATAGTGAGACAAGTGATCAATGGAATAAAGGTAGATGACAAATGGGAAGCCTTCACCACAGCCATGGACCTATACATGGATATGCAGGACCTTGATTTCAACACCCTCATGGGACAATTATTCACACATGAGGCAAAGCTTATGAACAATAAAGACAACTCAGAAGGTAATCAATCCTTTTCCCTATACATAGATAAGAACAAGAATAAGGAAGGTAAAAGAAAAGGCAAAAAATCTAATGATGAAGCTAGTACCTCTTAAGAAAACTTTGCAGATAGAGGTAGAGGTTCAAGAGGAAGAGGCAGAGGAGGAAGACAAGTCAGGGGGAGATCACAAAGCTCCTCTTCATGTGCCATATGTGGTTTGACTAACCACATTACTGAGAATTGTTTAAGGAATCCTAGGAATCAAAGAGGAAGAGGCTATAACGAAGGTGGATATGGAAGCTCAAGAGACAAACTCAACAACAACAATGGCTACAACAATAATTCATACAATAACAATAATTACCAAGGGGTATATAGAGGAAGGAGAGACTACAACAACTATGCAGATGATCTAGCTCAAGAAGACTCACTACTTTTGATGAATATGACTATGAAGCAAGGTAAAATGGATGAATATGTTTTCTACATAGACTCAAGTTGCTCAAATCATGTAGCACGCAATGTAGCTCTACTCTTAGATTTGGAAGATCCAAGAAATAGGCATGAAATCCAAACAGGAGATGACACAAGGCATCTAGTAGAGGAGATTGGAAATGTGAAGACTCCAAATGGATACATGAACCTATTAAGCAGGGTATTATATGTGCCTAGTATAACAAAAAATATCATAAGTGTTGGCTAGATTGTGGAGAAAGGTTTATAGGTTTGATTCACAAAGCATGGAGCATATGTTGAGTATCCACATCAAGGATTCAAGAGGATAGCAAAAGGAGAAACATTAGGTAGATTGTTTACATTTGAGCTCCAAGACACTAGAAACATTGCATTGTTCAATTATGGAAGTCAAACATTATCAAAATTGGAGATGTGGCACAAAAGGCTAGCTCATATAGGAGAATAGGCCTTAAGACAAATCAATAGGGATCAAAGTGTGCTTGGCTTACCTAATATCTTGAAGCAACATATGATCTACAAATGCAGTGCTTGTCAATTTGGCAAATTAATCTCATAGACAACCAATCACCAAGAAGGGATACATCCATGGAGACCTATTGGAATTAGTCCATACAAATGTATGGGGTCCAAGCAAGGAGCCATCTATCTCTAGATCAAGGTACTATGTGTCTTTTATTGATGATTGTCACAGATGGACAATACTCTATTTTATGAAACATAAAGATGAAGTATTCACTTGTTTCAAAAATTATTTTGCATTTTTTGAGAGCCAAACAGGTAAAACCTTGAAGACCCTAAGGTTAGATGGAGGGGAAAATATTTCTCCCATGAATTTGATGCCTATCTCCAAGAGAGGGGTATCAAAAGAAAGATTACAATAAGATGTGTTGGTGCAAATATCCAAGCCTTCACATTTGGCTAGGCATGTGCAACTACTTGATGAAGCTTGTGAACCATTGCTTGTAACCATTTGATCATTTACAATTTGTAAAAGGTTAAATCATTGAGAATCTTTCAAGAGACTTGTATCTCATGGAGGTAGGAAGCATATTAGCTACAAGCTTCAAATGAGAGAATAACTCCTAATTTAGAGGAGTCACTTTTAGGTGAAGCCAAATTTGAGTTAAAATTCAAACTTGGAGGAAAACTTCTTATAAAAGGAGACATTGTAAATACATATACTCCATTGATCATATGTGTCTACTTCTCTACTATGACTTCTCAGAACAATGAACTTTGTCTGGTCATATCTCAGTGATTTCTCACCACTTTTGCCTGATCTATAGTTTGTTACAATCACATTAAAGACTATTTTATGCTCTCAAAGTTTCAAATTATTTGGTTCAGTCATTTTGCAGAAATTACCATCCAACTAATCACTGATCGTCTACTATTCAGTCCCTAAAAAGTCGGGCGTAAGCCTTAGTTTGCTAAATTCATTTCTCAAAGCATTTTTTATCTTTTTTGATGCTTCCACTTGTAATCATTATCTATCTAAGCTAAATTGATTCCCTCAGAAGGTATTTGATCAATTGGTATTGTACTGTGAGCATTGAGCAAAAGAACCAACATGTGTATAGACCAAAATAGCAAGTTTTGTGAGACTAGCTATTTATGAAGTAGTCTGTTTTGGTTCAATTATTTCAAGCATCTACTCCAAACTACATAGGTACTTCCTTGGTGTCATTTGCATGCTAAAAGGTCCTTCTATCAAACTCTGAAGTGATTTAGGGCAGGTACAAAGCAAGGTTTAGCAGTATCATCTCACTTCCTTGAGGTATCCATCCATCTATTCCAAAAGTGGTATCAGAGCAAGTTGAGGTAAAATGGGAGATGGTTTCCCTTCCTTCATTGATAAAATGGACAGGAACAATTATCGAGTATGGTCCTCGAGGATGAAGACCTATCTACAAGGAAGGAATCTCTATGGATACATATCAGGAGATGAGGAGATGCTGTATTCTGAAGCAAAGGTCAACCTACAAGCGAGGAGATAGAAAGACTCAACTCATGGTGTGCCAAAGATGCTTAAGCCAGTTCATATCTACTTAACTCTATTTCTGAATTCCTTCTTCCTCATATTAGGACTTGCAAAACTTCCCAAGAGACTTGGGATACATTATCTTCATATTTTTCTTCCAATACAAGAGCTACAAAAAATCAATTGTGGATTGAGTTTACTACTCAAAGGAAGCAACCTAAGCAGAATGTTTTAGAGTATGTGACCAAAGTAAAGGATGTGGTTGATTAGCAAGCAAAGGGGATGAAATTGAAGAGGAGCAAATAGTGAAACAAATAATCAATGGCATCAAGGAAGATTTTTAAGTGGGAAGATTTCACAGCTGCTATGGACCTTTACATGGACATGCAAATCCCTGATCTTACCACTCTCATGGGACAACTCTTTACCCATGAATCCAAGCTCAACCAAAATGCTGAACCATCAAGAGATAACAATTCTTCTGCCCTCTATATAGATAAAGGAAAGTCTAAGGACAAAGGAAAGAGCAATAAAGTTGAAGATGAAGGTACTATTTCTCAAGCTAACTATGCAGGGAGAGGTAAGAATTCAAGAGGAAGGGGCACAAGAGGTAAGCAAGGTAGAGGGAGACCTTTCAACTTTTCCCCATGCAATATATGTGGACTATCTAATCACACAACAGATCAGTGCTATGGAACTTCAACAACCAGAGAGGAAGAGGATTTCAAAGAGGAGGCTACTCACAATCAAGAGGAAGATTCAACCATAATCAAGGATACAACCATGGCTATAACAACAATTACAACCAAAAATATCAAGGAGGATACAAATCAAGAAAAGACTTCAACAACTACACAGAGGATCAAGAAGATTCTCTTCTCAGTATGAACATGACTTCAAAACAAGGTATGAATGATGAGCACCTCTTCTATATTGACTCACGTTGTTCAATCCATGTAGCAGGCAATGTAGCTCTCCTTTTTGGTCATGAAGAACACAAGGGAAAGCAGCAAGTGTAGACAGGTGATGAAACCAAGCATTCAGTGGTCAAGTTAGGAAATGCCAAAACTTTTGATGGGAATAGAAATCTATTGAGTTGAGTTCTTTATGTACCTATTATCACAAAGAATTTGATGAGTGTTGGATAGATAGTGGAAAAGGGTTTGCAAGCTAGGTTCAATAAATATGGAGCTTTTGTGGAGGACCCCCAACATGGATTCAAGAGAATTTCCAAGGGAGAGAAAACAGGTAGATTATTTACATTTAAGCTTGAGGACACTAGAAATATTGCACTTTATAATTATAAGGATCAAACATTGTCTAAATTAGAGATATGGCACAAAAGATTATGGCACATTGGTGAGAGAACATTAAAGCAGATATGTAGAGATCAATGTGTACTTGGGATAACTAATGTATCCAAGCAACACATGATCTATAATTGTGGTGCATGCTAGTTTGGTAAATCACATAAGTTACCCTTTACAAAGAAAGGCTATATGCATGAGGACTATTTGGAACTTCCCCACACAAATGTGTAGGGACCAAGCAAGGATCCTTCAATTTTAGGCTCAAGGTACTATGTGTCATTCATTGATGATTTTGGTAGGTGGACTATCTTGTATTTCATGAAACATAAAGATGAAGTGTTGAGTTTCTTCAAGAAGTATCTTGCACTTGTTGAGAATCAAGCAGGAAAGAGTCCAAAGATGAGATGAGTACTTCTCAAATGAGTTTGATGCATTTTGCAAGACAGAGATATCAAAATGGAGATTACTACTAGATATACTCCTCAGCAAAATGGAGCAGTAGAGAGGAGGAACAGATTGATTGTGGAAGCAGCTAGATCAATGCTTAATGAAAAGAAATTGCCTAATTATTTGTGGGCAGAGAGTGTTTCTACTACCACTTACCCTATTAACAGGTTACCTTCTAAATCCCTTGATGGGATGACCCCCTATAAGGCATGGCATGGTAGGAGACCATCATTTGAACATTGCAAAATATTTGGTTGTGTTGCTTATGTGCATGTTCCATCTCAAATCAAAGGCAAGTTAGACCCTAAGGCAGAGAAATGCATCTTCATAGGGTATGATTTAAATCAGAAAGGATACATGGTTTATAATCCATCCAACAAAGGATTTATCGTTAGTAGAGATGTTGTGTTTGATGAGAATTATTCTTGGTTTGAAAGTGAATGTAGGAAGGTCAAACTTCCATATGATTTGGAAGAAGAGTTTCCAAGCCTTGCCAAGGAGGAGCCAAGTGGGGAATTGAAGACATCAAATCAGATGATAAGGACAACATCAAATTGGAAGAGTTCAAAGCATACCTAAATCGTCCAACCAAGCCTTAAGAAGGTCACAAAGAGAGAGTAAGAAGCCAATCAGATATGGGTATGATACTTCATTAGTGACTAAGCATTCCATTTATATTGCTAAGGATTCATCACTTGAAGAACCATCTTCATATGAAGAAGCAAGCACCAAATTAGAATGGAAGGAGGCTATGGATGAAGAAATAGAAGCACTCCAAGAGAATGCAACTTGGGAGCTAGTATCCAAGAAAGCATCAATGAAGGTAATTGGTTCTAGATGGATTTACAAAATCAAAAGAAACTCAGATGGATCCATAAATAGGTATAAAGCTAGGCTTGTGGCTAAGGGTTTTGCACAAACCCTAGGAGTAGATTATGAAGTAACTTTTTCACTTGTGGTTAAAATGCCAACCATTAGAGTATTGATAAGTATGGCTGCATCTAGAAATTGGAATATCTATCAATTAAATGGGAAAAATGCTTTTCTCGGTGGCTGGATTTCAGAGGAGGTTTACATGGATCAACCTCATGGTTATGAAGATCCAAGCAAGGTAAATTATGTATGCAAATTGAACAATTGAACAAAGCTCTTTATGGTTGGAAGCAGGCACCTAGGGCATGGAACCATAGGTTAACAACCTACCTTCAAGATCAAGGATTCATGATGAGCAAGGCAAATTCTTCTCTGTTTGTCAAGAGAAGTAATTTAGAAATGATATATTTATGTGTGTATGTTGATGACATCATTCTTATAGGTAGTGATGCCAATGGCATCAAACAAATAAAAAACCAGATGATGCAGGACTTTAAGATCAGTGACCTAGGGTTTTTGAAGTATTTTCTTGGTTTTGATTTAGTATACACGAACTCTGGAATTTACATCACTCAAAGGAAATATGTGCAAGACATGTTGAAGAAGTTCCACTAGAGAATGCAAAGGTAGCTAGCACCCCTATGGAGGTAAATCATAAATTGAGTGCTCATGAAGGAGAATTGCTTATGTAGGTTACCAAAGCATACTTGGGAGTCTTAACTATGCAACATTAACAAGGATTGACATATGTTATGGAGTAAGTGTTCTAAGTCAATTCATGCATAAACCTAGAGCACCTCACTTGGAAGCTTCCAAAAGAATTTTGAAGTATCTCCAAGGTACTCAAAATCTAGTTCTTTACTTCACATACGCATCAGATTTGGACATAAAATTGTACTCAGATGCAGATTGGGCAGGTTGTAAGGATGACAGAAGAAGTACTTCTAGATATTTATCATTTGTAGGTGATAAGCCCATCTCATGGTCTTCCAAGAAGCAACCAGCCATTACTCTATCTTCAACTGAAGCTGAATACAAGAGATTAGCAAATGCTACACAAGAAGCTATTCAGATTATATTGCTTTACTCAGATTTGGGACTTCATATTCATTCACCTATGATCTTTGGTGATAACAGAAGTTCTTTGCATCTTGCAGCTTATCGCATTTACCATGCAAGAACCAAGCATATAGAAGTACACTAACACTATGTTAGAGAGAAGCTATTAAGCAAAGAGATTCAACTTGCATATGTATCTACAAACATGCAATGTGCTGATTTGTTAACCAAAGCACTTGATGGTACTAAGCTTTGCAGTTTAAAACCATGATTGTATTGCAAGATATTCAAGAAGATTGATGAACATGATCAAGCCAAGATGTTTGGCTTGAGGGGGAGTTGTTGTTGCAAATATCCAAGCCTTCACATTTGGCTGGGCATGGAAGATAATATGTGCAACTACTTGATGAAGCATGTGAACCATTGCTTGTAACCATTTGATCATTTACCATTTGTAAAAGGTTAAATGATTGAGAATCTTTCAAGAGACTTGTATCTCCTGGAGATAGGAAGCATATTAGCTATGAGCTTCAAATGAGAGAATAACTCCTAATTTAGAGAATTCACTTTTAGTTGAAGCAAATTTTGAAATCAAATTTAAACTTGAAGGAAAACTTCTTATAAAAGAAGACATTGTAAATCTCGTGGGGTGCCTCTTCCCAAGCTTATTTTTTGATCATTTTGTAGAAGCCAAGTGATTTACATCATAGCTCACTTAGACCACCATCATTGGGCATCATTATGATGCCAATGATCTTGTATAACCATGTGCTATAATACATATACTCCATTGATCATCTCTGTCTACTTCTCTGCTATGACTTCTCAGAATAGTGAACTTTGTCTGGTCATATCTCAGTGATTTCTCAACCATTTTGCATGTATAGATCTATAGCTTGTCAGAATCAGTGTGAAGAATAATTTATGCTATCAAAGCTTTAAAGTATTTGGTTGAGTCATTTTGGAGAAATTGCCATTGAACTACTAGCTGGTCATCTACTGTTTAGTCCCTAAGAAGTCGGGGGTAAGTCTTGGATTGCTAAATTCATTTCTCAGAGCATCATTTATCTTTTTTGATGATTACACTTGTAATAATTAGCTATCTAATCTTATTAGATTCCCTCAAAAGGAATTGATGAAATTTTACTATACTATGAGCACTGAGCAAAAGAACTAGTAGGTGTATAGACCAAAATAGCAAGCTTTGTGAGACTAACTATTTGCAAAGTAGTCTATTTTGGTTCATTTGTTTCAAGAATCTACTCCAAAGTACATAGGTACTTTCTTGGTGTCATGTGCAAGATAAAAGAGCCTACTAATAGAATCTGAAGTGATTTAGGGCAGGTACAAAGCAAGGTTTAGCAGTATCACCTCACTTCCTTGAGGTATCCATCCATCTCTTCCAACAAGATGTACTCCAGAACAAAATGGCACAAAGGAGGAATAAAACCATAGTAGAAGCTGCAAGGTCAATGCTAAATGAGAAGATATTACCAAACTACCTATGGGGAGAGGCTCTGCCTACAACCACCTATGTAATCAATAGGCTTCCATCCAAAGCATTGGATGGAATGACACCATATGAAGTATGGAATGGAAGAAGACCTAGACTTGACCATTGTAGGATTTTTGGGTGCATTGCATATGCACACATACCTTCATAAATCAAAGGTAAGATGGATCCAAAGGCAGGGAAGTGTATATTCATTAGCTATGATCTCAATCAAAAAGGCTATGGATTATATAATCCAAGTAATATCTGTAGAAGGGGAAGAGAGTGTTAGATTTCTTTAGACCACCATGGTCCACCATTCGTCTATTTGCATTTTGTCAAGAACTCTAAACAAGCTAGAGCTCCAGGGAACCAAGGCTCTAATACAAGCCTCCAAGGTTATTCCATCTCCTCAGAGTGGACATATGAGGGGTGTCTAGAACTTAGAGAAGAATCTAGATGTGCATAAGGGCAAGGACTATTTAAGTTGGGTGGGATAGTGGCAAGTAGCTAATTTGGATCTTTCACGTGTTGATATATTTAGGTTGTGATGTGTATGAATACACTAGGACCCTCGAGGCACTTTTTTCCCTCTTTAGGAGGTTTTTTACCCCTGCTTGTATATACGCCTACAGCTCATCATGGTTGGAATGTACATCAGTTGGACATTAAAACAACATTTTTGAATGATGACTTGGATGAAGAAGTGTATGTTTTTCAACCCCGTGGCTTTGTGCAAAAAGGGCATGAAAACCAGGTGTGCAGGTTAAAGAAGGCATTATATGGTTTAAAGCAAGCACCATGTGCTTGGTATGGAAAGATACATGCCTATCTGATTGCACATGGTTTTGAGAACAGTCCAACTGAAAGCACCTTATATGTTAAGCGTGCTAATGATGTACTTCTGATCATTGTGCTTTATGTTGATGACATGCTGCTCACTAGTCCTCATGAGAGGCATATTGTTGATTTTAAGGTTGATTTGCATGCCTCATTTTAGATGTCTGATTTAGGGTATTTGCATCATTATTTGGGCATTCAGTTTATGCATGTTGATGGTGGAATGGCTTTGTGTCAAAGGAAATATATTGACACATTATTGCAACATTTTGGCCTTGAAGACTATAAACCTATTGCCACTCCAATGGAGACAGGTTTATGACTAGGTCTTCATGATGTTGGAGATGCATTTGATGTTGTTCTCTATCAGCAGGTTGTTGGGTGCCTGATTTACTTATGCATTACTCAGACATATATTCAGTTTGCTATCTCACAGATGAGTAGGTTTATGCATTGCCCAGGAGTCAAGCATTGGCAGGCGGTTAAGTGCATCTTTTGCTACTTGAGTGGTACTCGGCTACTTGGTTGTTTTATCCCAAGGGGGGATCACTACCGCCAGATTTGCATGTTTTGTCTGACTCTGATTGGGTTGGTTGCTATGACACTCGTGTGTCCACTAGTGGCTTTTGCTATATGCTTGGTAGCTCATGTATATCTTGGTTGAGCAAGAAGCCGCCTATTGTGGCCACTTCCAGTTGTGAGGTTGAGTATAGGGAAGCTTTCATAGCAACTGTTGAGTGTGTGGCTTAGATGCCTTATGGCTAATTTGGGTGTTGGTCAATCTTCTACCACCACCATCTTCACTGACAGTCAGAGCACATTGGCAGTTGTGAGGAACTGTGTGTTCCATGCTCGCACTAAGCACATTGAGGTGCATTATCATCATGTCAGGGAGAGTTGTTGTGCTAGGGAGATCAGCTTGGCATATGTGCCCACACAGGAGAACATTGCAGACCTTTTCACAAAGGCTCTGCCTAGGGAGAAGTTTGAAGCTTTCCGCAAAGCTTTATGCTTACTTCCTTTTGTGGAGTGATTTCCACATAGCTTGGCACTTCCTTATACATGAGTATCAACTCCTTGTTCACCACATCACTCCCACGGGGGGATTTTTTGACATATTTAGGTAGTGATGCATGTGAACACTCTAGGACCGTCGGGGCACTTTTTTCCCTCTCTAGGAGGTTTTTCCCCCCAGCTTGTATATATGCCTATTGCCCTAACGGGCTAATTATCTTTGTACATTCTCTAGTAATACATTAATTATTGTGTGTTGTGCTCTAAGCTCATTCTTCTTCCTTGTGTTGTTCGTGTGCTTCTGCAGACGTCTAACTCCAACATCAAGGATCAAGAAAAATATGTTATTTGTTTCTGCATTAGCCAAGATTGGCTTGGTTGTAAAAGTTGTTGATGACAGATGCACAATTCATGATCTATCAAATGGCAACATGATTATTGCTTCTGGCATTTTAGTGGGCTATATAAGCTCATGGACTATGAAAAATCTATGAATGATTTAGCATGTGCAGTACATGATTCTCAAGCTATGTTAGACGCAAAGCTTTGGCATGCACACTTTGGTTATCTAATTTTTGCTACTTTGTTATGCCTACAAAAATCTAAAATGGTATCCTCTTTTCCCAAACTTGAGGCACCTGGAAAACATGTCTATCAAGGTTGTATTTTGGGCAAAATGCAATGTTCCTCCTTTCCAAAAGTTGGTTCAGTTTGAGCTGCTCAAAAATTTCAGCTTGTTCACATTGATGTGTGTCGTCCTATGTAGACACCCTCTTTTGGAAACTATATTTACTTCATCACCTTCATTGATGATTTTTCTAGACATGCATGGGTATATCCATTCAAAGGAAAGTTTGAAGTGTTCATGTGCTTCAAAAAGTTTTTGATTTTGGTTGAAAATCTACCAACATGTAAAATGGGCACCCTCCCTTCTGATAGAGGGGGGGGGGGATATATCTCTTCTAACTAGTGTGTTGCAGGTGTCCCACTAGTGTGTTGCAATCTATCACTCCATATGAGGCTTGGCATGGTCGCAACCCATCTGTTGCTCATCTGCATGTTTTTGGTTGTCTGGCATATGCCTGAACAACATCAGAGAAAATATGCCAGACCCGATGGAATCCCAGTCAATCGGGTGAAGGAACATCCCTCCCCCCACCTAGATGCCATTTCTACGGTGAGATTGGACATATATGCAGATATTGTAAAGAGGCGGCCAAGTATGATAAATGAAGAAAAGAGCAACATAATCCAATGGCCAACATGGTATATATTTCAACGGTAGATACTCAAGCGGCAGTAATCCAAACTCCTTCCGACAAGAAATTACAACCAGCTGTTGAGATTTTTGAGCCTGGCATTCAATAGCAACAGAGAGTTTTTACCAAAGCTAGTACATGGGCCAGTCAAGAACCAATAGTTTTTCCTGATCAGTACTGGTGGTTCAGTAGACAATACCGAATCCACCATCGGAAGCACCGAGTCCAGTGAACCTTCCGTCGGAGATTCCATCGAATGTGGTCATGATTATGTCGAATTTTGACTCTATGTGGAATATTCTCTCGCAAGCCTCCATTACAATACTGTTGGGGCAACTGTTAGCCTTGGTTTCGGGTGTACGACAACAATTTCAGCATCAAGTTTGTCTGAAATCTTCGTGTCCACCTACTACGGCCACTATTAGTCCAGAAATCGATTCTGCAGTGGACCATGTTGTTCCTTTAATTACGGTATGGTATAAAAACCATAAAATCAACCAAGTGTTAATTGATGGAGGCTCTAGTGTGAATATTGCAACAGCTGCCCTTTGTAAACAATTAGGATGGACTCAGATTGAACCTGTTCAGTTTTTTGTGAGGATGGCGGATTACTCTAGGGTGTATCGAGTGGGTTTGGTACATGATATACCCATTACTCTTCAAGGAGCAGTGTTCAAAATGAATTTTCTTGTTCTAGAATTACCTGACTCAACTCTAGACTACAACTTGCTATTTGGGAGGCCTTGGCTGAAACAAGCCAAAGTATTGCAGGAGTGATCAACACACGAACTTATTTTCAAAAGCAACCACCGGAAGTATGTAGTTCCGTTGGATGAGATGAAACCATGCGACGTCCATGCTAGACCCTACATAGCCGAACATGTGCATATGTTGGATGGAGTTTTAGATGATGAAGAAGAAGCTTTTCTCAAGGCTAACCAGGATTTGCTCGCCTTGGGGACAATCGACTTACAAGCGGTTGCTGATAATTGGAAACCGATTGTCTGTTCGGTAGTTTCAGTTATAGAAGAAGGGAACCTAGCTCTGGATCAAGCTTTGAATGCCCAGATTTTCCACCATTTGTTCCAATCACCTGAGGATATACCCATGCCACGACAATTTTATGTACTAGAAGATCAACTTATCACATGTGATTTGGGAAATGAGGATACACCACGGCCGGTCAAGATTAAGGTGGGATTACCAAAAACTTTTCAAAATGATCTACTACAATTGTTGACCGAGTTCCAAGATGTATTTGCATGGGACTATCGAGATATGAAAGGGTTGGACCCTCATATCTATCAACACCGTGTGATGCTCAAGCCAGATGCACGCCCAATCAAGCAACCCAGTTACCACATGAACCCAAATTATGCTGCTCAAGTGAAAGCAGAATCGGATCGCTTGCTGGAAGTTGGTTTCATCATTCCCATTGAGCATGCAGAATGGATTTCACCTATTGTTATCGTCCCAAAGAAAAATAAGTAGTTACATATTAGTATGGATTACCGAAAACTCAATGCGACAACCGTACCGGATCCCTTCCCACTTCCCTTTTTCGATACAATGCTCAATTATGTTGTCCACAAGAGATGTATTCCTTTTTGGATGTTACAGTGGCTATAATCAGGTGCGCGTGGCTGAAATGGACATACCAATGACTGCGTTTATTACAAATTGGGGTGTATATGCATGTACGGTGACCTGGTTTGGTCTTTGCAATGCTCCTAGTACCTTCCAACGATGTATGCAAGAAATTTTTTCCCCTATCTAACCACCTTTATGTGAGTGTATCTGGATTATTTTTCTTTATCAGGTGATACATTAGCTCATCTTTACCACCTACGGTGCTGCTTCTCTAAGTGTCGCAAGTTCTGGTTGTGCTTAAACCCCAACAAGTCGGTCTTTTTGGTTTCTTGTGGCAAGTTTCTCGGTCATATTATTTCAATGCAAGGTATTCAGGTGGATCCAAATAAAGTGCAAGCCATGCTACATGCACCTACCCCTACGACACCAAAGTAAATTATGTGATTCCTTGGCCAAATACACTGGAATGGGTGCGGTCGCTCGCACATTTAGCCATGTCACTAAATCAATTGATTACTAGTAATTCCCGACATTTTGTCTCGACTGAAGAGTGCCAAATTACCCTTGCTATCTATGGGACTAATCTGGTCCAAGATGAGGGTTAGGAGCTCCCAATGGCACCTTCGTATTATGATACTCTTTTGACCTTCCTCACCAGTGGAAGCCCCTCGACTCATACCTCTGCTTCCGCTCATCGTAAATTAGCAATGTATAGTCGTCGGTTCTAGATTGTTGTAGGACAGTTGTATTACATGGATCCTTCTGGTGCACTATTATGGTGTATTCCATCCCATGAAGTTTCTTTGGTTATTGAAATGGCCCATTCTACTCCTTCCGGTGGTCATTTTTTGGTCAGTCTTACTTATCAGAAAATTCTACATAGTGGCTTATGGTGGCCCACTATGCAGCGTGATATTGCTACTTCTGTTAAAACGTGTGATGCTTGCCAATGCTCGGGATAGCCTTTACAATAGCATCATTTTCCACTGCAGCGTGTTGCTCCCCTTGAACCTTTTCAAAAGTGGGGCTTGAATTTCATTGGTCCCATTACACCTCCGACTACGATTACTCATCATCGTTATATACTTACTTGTAGGGATTATGCTACTCGGTGGGCAAAAGCTTGGGCTTTACCGTCTGCCACTACGATAGTGGTGGTTAAATGTTTGATGACTGATGTGTTCCCTCAGTTCAGTCTTCCCTTAGAGATTGTTTCAGATCAAGGCACATATTTTGTTAATTCCTTACTACAAGCACTTATCTGCACCCTACAGATTGTGCATAAATTTAGCTCTCCATATTAACCTCGTGCTAATGGTCTTGCTGAAAGTACCAATAAAACCTTACTTAACATGCTCAAGAAATTAGTTCTGAAATGTTTGGAGCATTGGGATCAATTCCTTCCTTCAGTTCTGTGGGCATACCATACTACGTATAAAGTGGCTACAGGGAATACACCTTTCAAATTGGCATATGGGCTAGAGGCCATTGCACCCATGGATTTGGTGGTACTTAGCCTCAGGGTGGCACTAGAACATAAGCTCTTATCAGAGGAATCTTTTCCTTTTCGGTTGGAGGTGTTGCAGTCCTTGGACAAACAACGCTTGGAAAGTTTTCTAATGTTGCAAGAAGTCCAACTACGACAAACCAAGACACATGATCGGTTTCTCTGCACTCTTGTTTTTATCAAAGGACAATTAGTTCTATTCTATAATGCTAAGGCGAAGCTAAATCAATGCTAAATCAATGGATCAAAGCTTCATCCTTATTATCCCATGCCTTCTTCATCGTGATGCTTTATCGGTATTTTTATTCTCCGACCAATTTATACCACTATTCTGGACTCGATGTTCCTTTCTCGTCCACGTGTTCCGGTTGATTGACTGACCATAATATTTTTGTTTTCTTACCTAAGCATGATTAGTAACCGCCTTATGTGTCTAAGATTCTCTTAATGTGTGCATGTTGCCATTACGACTGTATATTTCCAACACTAGGTGATGATTATGTTTCTTCCCACATGTCCATTTGGTGTTTTTACTTAATCTCGTTCTCCTCTCTTTTTTTCGCTATTGAGTTTTTGTGTGATTGCGTGTTCTATGTTATCTACTCTCTTCGTGCTCTCATACTCACCATGGAAGCTTTGGCTAACATTGCTACCTTCCGTGCTTGCCTCGCTCCGGAATTGAGCGAGTTTCTGTGCACTCGTGGCCTTTTGGCATTCGCTGAACTACCCTGGCATTCAGTTGATTCCCATCCTTTATTTGTGCAGATCATATCTGACATTGGTGCTACTCTAGCTACCGAAGCTTGCTAGCCACTCGCCTGTCTTAACCCGCATGTCGTAGTCATCCTAACTACAGTCACTAAGGGATTCCACCTCCCTCAGGAGGGTAGTGTAGATGGACCTCTCTTACCACTGTCAACAATGAAAGAACTTTTCTCGTGTCACTCTTCTAATGAATTCTCCATGCTTTGTTGCCCTGAACTGGAGCGCACTACACTACAGTTTCTTGTAGCTGCACTTAACCTGCAAAAATGCACATACGACATTTCTTGCCCCTTCTATTCCATGATCGATGCCGCTGCGCGTGAAGTAGTTAATTTTGTTTCATTTTTCTTCCGATGCATTCACCGGGAATGCCAGGCAGTTTCTCGGCAATTTGTACAAATGATGGAGGTCGATGACGACGATGATCTCTTGTAGTTCTTTAAGATGAAGCACCACAAATTGAGCCCGTCTCATAGTAAGAAATAGCCGTCCTCAACCGTTCAGTTGTAGGATACTGCTTATTTTGCACATATTATTTCTGCTCCATCATCCCCTAAATACTAAGTTGATCCTCACAGTATCCTTGAAGAGGTTCACCCTTATGATACGGTCGTGCAACCACAGCCTCATCCACAGGAGCCAGCGCCTGCCACGGTCACAGGAGTTGATCAACTCACGCACACAGTGCAACTTGAGGAGGTGACTGCTAAACCTGATGTCTCGTCTCTTGTGGTAACCACTCTTGCCTTGCTCTCTTCACCCCAAAACCCACCTCTGCCTCTTTCTCCCTCAAAGGTGCCTTTGTCACCTAGCCCTCCTCCCTCACCATGTCATGCGATAGCGCGTCCTCTTCCTTCCTCCCGTGATTATTCGCCCCCTTTGTCGTCGACCTTAGTTTTCGCTAACCCCTTGTTGGTAGTAGTCAGAGGCATAGAAGACGCGGAAGCATGTGAAGATAGAGCACAACAAAGTAGCAGGGAGTCAGTCGAATCATTTTTTCAAACAAATATGTTTCAATTACTTTTCAAAAACCTCCAACATTGATTTTCATCACTTTTGTACCATATGTAACATAGAAAAACCCTTTTTGTAATTTATAGCTCCATTTTGTGCAAGCCAAGGAGTCCTCGAGCTTGAGGAGCTAAGGTAGAATGATCGTACCAATTTTGGTTATTTCTAGATCCCGTTTACCCTTTCAAATAGCACACAGAACCTATTTTTTGAACTATGCCGATCACTAGATGTGAATCTGGTCAAAACTAATCTAGAATCTATAAAAAGAGCTAGAGAGCTCATTTTTGAGGTTAGCTTGTTTGAGTAGAGAAGAGCTTAGAGCTATTTTGAGCTTGTAAGAGTGTTCTTGAGTAATACAGTTGATTTTCTACCTTCCATTGTGTCTTGCTTGTCTCATCATTGTGTGTGTGTATGTGTGTGTGCATCTCTATGCTTCTCACCTTCACTCTCACTCCATCTCATAGTCACGATCTTCATATCACTCCTATCTCTTCCGCGGATTGACATTAAGGAGGTGGAGTTTCTTAACGTGGTTCTCACCATTGTGCTAGAGCAACACCAAATTTGGCGCTGTTGTCGGGGATCGAGTGTAGGATGAATGTGTGATGGTAAGAGTATAGCAAGAAGTGGCGTTGGAAGGTAAAAAAATTTCAGTTTTTGTTGTTGTTTTTACTTAGTTTTTGGTGTTTTTCACCTCCCCCACACTCCATCTTCATCACCCCATCATCTTCTTCCACTTCGAAAAAATCAAAAAATTCACCATATCCACCCATTTCCTCATTTCTGCTCATTTGTGCATGCGAGAGAGAGAGAGAGCTTTTGTGCTTGCATGTGTTGTTGTGTTTTTTAGTTTTCTTTCAAGTACAGTGCTCCAGAGCATCAGGAAAGCTGCAAAAAGGTAAGAAAATCACTTTCTGCTAGAAAATGCCGATTGTGTCAGACCATCGCGATGGCCTGCTAGGTTCGGAATTTAAGGTAAGCGAGTTCACCACGTTGTAGAGCATCCTTGCGCATATAGGAATCCACACTTGCATTTGAAAAATTTGCATTTTGGTGGACCATCACGATTGGCTCATGCCATCGTGATTGTGTCACACCATCGCAATTGGCTCACGCCATCGCGACGGCTCGGCCGGACCATCGTGATGGTTCACTTGAATCATCGCGATGGTCCTTGACCATCGCGACAATCCCGTCGACCCACACCATCGCGATTGGCTCATGCCATCGCACCGATGCTGCCACGTGGTAGCTAGACCATCATGACGATACCCTAAGACCATCGCGACGCTTCGACATTTGAACCATCGTGATTGGCTCACGCCATCGTGCTTTGTGACCATCACGACGGGCTCACGCCATTGCGATTGTCGCATTGACCGTTGACTGATGCCATCGTGATTGCTCACCGATTAGACCATCGTGATGGTTCATTCACGCCATCACGATTGCTCACATTTAGACCATCACGACGGTTCGCTTCATCGGACCATCACGATTGTGCACGCCATTCCGACGGTTCACCTAGACCATCGCGACAATCCCAGACCATCACGATTTTCTCAGACCATTGCGATTGCTCACCCCAAACACAATTTTTTGGGTTTCGTTTTTTGACCAATTTTGGGGCTATTTTTGGCAAATTTTTGGGTGATTAGACTCATAGGAAACCCTTTAGCTCATATTTGGAGAAAAACCTAGTTGTTAGTTTTTACCCCCGAGGGCTTGAACGCTCATATCTTTCTCATCCGAAGTCTATTTTTTGAGCTTTATAGCTTTCAAAAAGAAGACGTTTTTTAGAAAGAATAATTTGAGGTTAACATTGTTGGGACTAGAAAAGCCAGGGGGCATTAAAAATTTTGGACAAAGGTTAAGGAACTTAAAAAGTTTATATACTCAAGTGCTTGATCATCCATTTGAGAATTGGTATAATATTGGATTTTTACAAGTCTAGCAAGGACAATCAAGGAGCATCGAAGCAAGGCAGTGAAGAACGCAGGGCTTGGGAAGCGCAGCTTCTTGGGCATCAGAGCACTCAAAGCAGCTGACTCGAGGTTGGAAGATTACTCAACCCCCTCTGTCAATTATTAGCTTAGGCTAAATGTTAGCATTGTGGATTAAAGACGATAGAAATACATCAAGTGCAAGAGATTAAAATTTTCAAGTCCAAGACTAAAGTAAAGGTGGGTGTTAGAAGAAGCATTTTTTGAAGGGAAATTATTTGTAAAATGTCAAAAACTTGTAGAAATATATATACAAATGATGTAAAAATGGAGAAGAGTCTTCCTCATGTAAATTAGAATCATATATATTTTTTCTAGAATTTTTGGAAGCTCTTTGATAGCATATTTTTAGATTAGAAGGGAAAAGAACCAAAATTCAAGTGTGAAAGAGGACACTTGAAAATGTATAAAAGATAATTTCCTCTATTTTGAAAGGGTTGGTTGTATTTATTTTGCTATCCAAGTAATGTGAAGATCTCTCCTGCAGACAATCGTGTTTTCTCCTTTCATGTACTTTCTTTTGATTTGTTGAGTCTATTCTTTGTGTGATCCATGGAATTTGTGAGCCTCAGTTGTGTACTTCTGGGTAATGTGTATGAGAAGAGGTGATTCTTAATGTATTGAGTAAGAATGTGCAGAAGAACAAAGCTGGACACGGAAATTCTTAGTTTTCACAGAATCGTGATTGTCTCGTCTGTGTGATACAGGTACTGTTTTTGAAATTTGACTTCATAGTTGTGATCTACTATGGAAATGACACACTTTAGGCACAAAGATCATTGAAAATGCTGTTGTAGAACTCAAGATAATCAAAACACTTTAGGCACAAAGATCCCATTAACTAGAAGGGATTGTGGTCTTTGCATACTTCCTAGATTGACAGCTTAAAGATGTGTAGTTGATCCTTTATGCTAAAATGATTGGAGAGGACAACTCCAAAGGGTAACAACAAACATTTTTTGGCACCGTTGCCGGGGAACAAAGCAAAAGATTCATTGAAGTTTTGGACCTTGCTGGATCTTCCATTGTTGATGGTATTTGAACACATTGAAAAGGTACTACTCTATAATCAAGAAAGAAAAATTGAAAAGGTAGGTTTCTTTGCTTGTCTTTTGGGAAAAGAAAGCAAGAGTTAACCTTTTGGGATAAAGAAGTTGTGAAATTCTTGCAAATTGATAGTTGCTCATATCTTTTTAAGAGTAAAGTGCAGGTGTGTGAAAAAATTGAATCAAGATTGTTGAAGGGAAGGTAAAATGTGACTATCTTTGCATTTGTAGAGTGCTTTTTGACTAAGTACCAAGCAAATTTGTTAATCTTGGAAAAGATGACATGATTGCAATGAGGAAAAGTCAAGTAAGATAGCTATGTGCAAATTGATAGATCTATTTATTTAGCCACGGTAAAACAATAATCTTGAGAGAAGATTTATTTGCATCTTGAAAAAAAAAAGAAAGTGTTTATCTTTGCATGAACTGATAATTGTACTTCTTAGCACATTATTATCAATCAAATCAGTGATAGTGGAGCTATCCAATTAGCTAATATAGATGTAGAAATCATGCCAAATTACATAAGTGGATGTAGGGTAAAAAGGTATGATCTTCCATTAACTGTTTCTGAATGGAGAAGGATACATCAAGCTCAAAATAGGAAAAAGGAAGAGGAAACAATTAGGCATGAGGCTCAACAGGAGGCTAAGGAAAGAATAAGAAAAATCAAGGAAACTAGAGAAGTTCTCTTATGTGAAACACCTTTAAGAGTGAAAGAGCATTTTCCTGTTATAACAATGAATCTTCATAATGAGAAAATCAAGGTTTTCATAGATTCAGGTGCACAAGTTAATCTGATTAGTTTAGTTTTGTTGGATAAGTTTAACCTAAAAATGAGTGAGAGTAAAACATTCATCAAAACACTGGAAGGACAGATTAGACAAATCTTGTCTTCACCATCTATTAAAGTTAAGTTCAATGAAGAATATATGAAAATAGATTGTGAAGAATGGCCTGATCATATGATGAGTGAGAAATTGATTTTGGGACAACCATGGCTCAGGCAAGGTAAAGTGATTTTGGATTTTGAAAATATGAATCTTAAATTGACAATAAATGACAAAAGTTTTTTAATGTTTTATTGAGTGATGAAGAACAGGAAAATCAACAGGATATCTATGACTCAGATTTGGAGGGATTTACCTTTCCACTAGAAGCTACAAAGGAACCACAAACAAAACTTCTTCATGATCAAATCTATTTCAATCAAAAACAATATAAATTTGAAGAAACCAAAAGTGTTGAAAAGACAACAAAAAGGTGGAAAGTGTGTAATAATCAAAAGCATCTAGGCATAAAGACTGAAAGGATGTGGAGACCTAGAAGGTTCAAGCACTGCTTATCAACAAAATGCAGCAACAGTAAGTGGATGTGGAGACCAAAGATTTCCAAGTACTGGGTATCAAAAGAAGATTTTTATATTCCAAAGAAGGAATCAACAGGAATTAGGAATTTTTGGGTAAAAAAATCAGATCTTCTGCAATGGAAGGAAAACAAGGAAGAAGATACTAAAATAGCTCAAAGGCATGAAGAATTACAGATGAAGGAAAAGGCAAAATTGTCATCTAATACACACTTGGGACTCTTGATAAAGAATTCATAATTTCACTAGAAAGGAATTATGACATCCTGGAAATTATTTCCATTTACTTTACCTCATTCTTTTTCTAGGAAAAAGAATTAGGAGGGGAAGAAAGAAAAGAGGAAATCAGTATTAAAAAAAAAGGAGAAAAGAGGAAATCATTATTTTAAAAAAAAGGAGAGAAAAAAGAGAAAAAACCATTTAAAAAAACAATAACTCTTTTGATTACATAAGTTATATAGCACAAGCAAGATATAGGTTATAACTTGTCAGGATTAAGTAGTCACTATTTTTTTAGTCATTGTTTTCACTATTTTTCAATCATTGTTTAATTATTTTTTCCTATAGAAATCTAAATCTTCTTTAAAAAAATTCATTTCTTAAAATATTCATTCATTTTTCTTTTTTATTATTAAAAAATATATAAAAAAGAGAGAAGGGAAGAGAGCACTAGACATCTTGCTACACATGTGATGATCACTTCAATTGAGTTATATCTGTGATACAAATAAGGAAGTCATGATTCATTTGAGATTTTATTTTCATTCTTTTTCATTACATCTCAAGACAAATGTGAGTTCATTTATGTTTCTTGTGACTCATGTGGGTGGATTTTTTCTTTTTTGTGATGTTATATTTTCTCCAGAATGGTGAATCCAAAGGAACTCCCAATTCATGACTTCAAAGCAGACTCAGTAACTTTGTTTAGAGGACATTGGTTCTTAGAAAGTGAAGCAGCAGTGGAAAAGGTGGAGCTGGAGTCTGAGGAAGAACAAGACATCCCAGAAGAAGAAAGGATAGCTTAAGGAAACCCTCAGTATCATTGGACAACACATCTTTACAGTAGGAGTTGGAGGTCACAAGTATACCATGTTGTGCCAGGAATCTTACAAATTTCAAAAAATTGCAGTCAACTATAAAAGATGGAAAGCAGTGGGATTACACAGACTACTGGATGAACCTTTATTTTTTATAGATTTTGAAAGAGTATCACAGGTGATGAATAGTCTGCTGGAAGTTGGTAAGGGCAATGATGCATATTTCAGGTGTTCAGTCAAGGACAAGGAAAACAGAGAGGTACATATCACTATAAAAGCAAAGCACATCAAGGCAGCTCTCCAATTTTATTCAATGGGAACTAAGTTGGATAATAGTCTTGTCAAGAAGAATAAAGCAACCTATGCAGGATATTCCAAATTTATGGATTTCAAGGGGAAAGAGAATGAAGAATATGCCATCATAATGTTTCTTCAATATTTTTGTTTTCCAAAGTTGCCTAGATATACAATGCCACATAAGCAGTAACTTTGATTACATTCAATAATAAGGACATGACCAAGCCATTTGGAGTAATGGATGTAACTCCCTACATCCATGATCAATTGAAGGAAGCAGCTAAACATTGGGAGCAAAGAAAGCTCATGAATGGAGCACAATTCTTAACAAGGATTATATATCATATTTTAGGAATGGAGGATCAATTGAAGTTGGCTCTAGAAGCTCAATACTTCAGAAGTTTGATGTCAGGAATTAAAAGTCATTCTAAAATGATGTCCATAAGAGAAGCAGAAGCCCAACCAAGCATGAGGGGAGCAGAGAGGAAAAGGAAGGGAGTGTCAGAAGAAGTTATTCTAGTAAAGAAGAGAAGATTGGATCCCATGAAAGTGGAATTGGAACAGGAGGAAGCAACAAAGGAAGAGCATGAAGTTGCTCAAAAGGAAGTACAGTCTTCAAATGAACCTCATCCACCTCAAACAAGTAAGGAACAATTGTATACTTATTTGACTCAAGGAAACAATAAGAGGGAAATCTATGAAGCCCAACATCAAAAAATGTTGGAAGACTATTCTTTTAAAGCAACTGATTGGATACAAGAAGAAGTGGAACACTATGAAGAGTTACATGATCAGATGATGGCTGCAGAAACTGAAGAGGTGTTTGTAAAAAAGGAAGTGGAATTGCTTGCATATTTCAAAGAGTTACAAGGTCCTCCTAAAACCAAAACTACGGTAGTAGTGAAGAAGAAGGTTCAGAAGAAACCTGTGCAGAAAAAGAAGCTGACCAAGAAGAATAAGGGAAAAGCAGTTGAGCAAGCACAAAGGAAGGAGACAAAAAAATTGTCAGTAGATGATAAAAAAAAGGAGGAATCCATTGTATTAAAAGAGCAAAGAATGGACAAATCAGGGATAGCTGGTTCCTCACAGTTTTCTTCAGATTCAGATAGTGACATTGAACACTTTCTTTTAAAAAGTTTAAATTTCTCAGTACCTAGCACACCAATTGTGACAGTACAAGCCTATGAAAAAAGCAAAACACCAGAAGATTTGAGTCAAAAGTCACAAGGAATACAGGTCCATGAAGAAGCAGCAAAACAGGTTAGTCCTAGAGAAGAAAAAGGATACTAAAAGGTAAAGCAATAATGATGGAAGAAGACGTGAAGCAAGGAAAGAGTTCAGTAGTGGATTGGTGGACACAAGGTTTGAAACAATATGGACAAAACCATCACAACAAACCTATTTCAAATTAAATGATGAAAAGCTAGAAGTAGAAAAGGAAGCTCAGATATGCAGCTCAGTGTACAAGAAAGAAGATAAAGATCAAATTGAGGAAACTGAGGAAGTATAAGAAAAGATGGATCTCAAAGAGGGTCAAGAAAGGAATACAGAAAGAGAAATAAATCAAAGTATAGAAGAGGTACTTCATGATCTAAATCATGTAGAAGAATCCACACATACAAGTGAACAGGAAAAAGAAGAAGGATTGGATCTTATGGATATAGATGAGCAAGAGGAGGAACAAAAGGAGCAGTAAATAAATGATTAGATAGAGAACTTAGTGGAGAATGAATCAACCTCAAATCAGGATAACAAAGTACAGGAAGAGAAAAGACGAGATACCCAAGGAAAACAACAGGAAATTGTGGAAAAGAAGGTAGAAGAAAGGGAAGAAGAAAAGGGCTATGAAGAGCAAAAGAACTAGGTCATAGAATATGAGGAAGAGGATGAAGAAGAAAATGACTGCAAGGAAGAAAAGCAGATAGAAGTGAAGCAAGTAGAATTAGAAGCTGGGTTAGAAAGGATACCCAAGGATATCAGGTCTGCTGCTAAAATTATCACGAGCAATATAGAGCAATTCAGACCATCTAGTAGGAATATGATTATATCAGGAATGGTCGCTGAATCAGAGTTTGTGAAAGGCAGTAGAATCATTACTGAGCAAAAGAAAGAAAAGGAACAATTAGAGGAACAGCTGAGGATTGTCCACGAAAGAAATGAGGATTTGACCAAAAGAATAATTTCATTAGAAGAACTAGAGGTTCAACAACAAAAAAAGACTCAATTTCTTGAAGAGAAATGTGCAAAGCACATAGAGCATAGCAGCAAAGTAGAAATGGAGCTGAAGAAAATGGAAGGAAGATTCACAACCCTTCAAAGTTCATATCAAATTATGGTCAAAGCAAATGAAGAGATAAAAAAATTGCCGATGGAGGAAGGCCAAATAAAAGAAGAGAGTAAGATTGTACAAGTAACACAGGATGAGAGAGAGGAATTGAATAAAGAAATTCTAAGGCTACAAGTAGAACTAAAGGAAACTAAGGAATTGGAAAAACAAGCCAGTGTACATGCTGCTAGCTCGATGAGAGGATACAATAAAGTACATTTGGATATAGCAAAAGAAAGGAGTGAATCGCAATTGAGTATAGAAAAAGAAAGAAGTAAGTGGAAATCAGAAAGAGAGTTATGGACATCTCAGAATCGAAGCTTAATGTTGATGGTGGAGGAGCTACATAAAAAATTGGAAAATTCACAAAAACAGGTTGAAGAGCGAGTAGTGACTACACAAGCAGAAGAGTATGAAGGGGGAGAAGATAATAGAACTCAACACTTTGATGAACAAGAAGACAAAGCAGATGTTGAAGAATATTCAGATGAGTTTGTTCAAAAGCTTTAAACAGATAGAGAATCGAGAATGTAATTTATCAAGAAAATGCATAATGAGTATGAAGAACAAATTGTGAATTTTGCTCTCAATAAAGGAATAAACCTAGACCAACACCATTGGGCAGCAGATGGTCTAGGTATACCATTTTGTATGATAATGGAGAGTATTAAAAATTACCAACTTGCAAGGGTGGGATTACCATCAAATAAATATTTGGAATATGAAGAGGATATCAATGTCACTAAGGAATTATTTGAAAAAGCTAATCCTAAATGGAGGGATAGGTGGTTAGATGCCAATAAGGAGTGCAGGAAAATTTGGAAAGAGGCACCTATTCAGCTAAAGATCAATCCAGCCTATTGTCTAGTAGCAAGAAGAAGGGAATGGACTGTGTTTTGGGAAAGAAGAAAGGTAGGGCAGATTCCAGCAAAATGGCTGAATTTTCCAAAAGTAGCAGGACCTAAAGCAGGAACATGACCAACAAAGAAATATATGGTTGACACAACAGAGTCTGTTATATCTACATATAAAGATGTCAATGATCGAGCTTGCATTCTATTGAACAGAGTGATGCCACTCATATTAGCATGTATAGAAACATTTACAGATACAGATGTCAGAACCCTCAACTACATTGGTTTCAATTCACCAACTGATGCTTTACTTTTTGATCTAAGTGAAACTCCAGATTGAATTCGCTTAACGGCCTATTATAGCAGAATACTATTTTTGCGTAGTCAATATCTCCAAATATTTGAGGATGCATTTGATTATGGATTTCTTGAAAGAGAATCAGAAATTTTTGGGAATTTATCAGCAGTTACAAAATCTAGACTCACTACTTATGAAGCTGCATATACAGAATACCTCAAGAAAGATGTGATAGATAAATCAGAGGCAGCTGTACAATGAAGAAAAGCTCTATTTGAGATGGTGAATAACTTGAACATTACGAAAAGAAAAAATCATGATCTATTGTCACAGGTTTATCAAAGAAAAAAGAAATGAAGGAAGCTCTCACTATTTATCAGCAAGGATATTTTTTGTCAGGAGCCAAAAAGTCTAGGAGGGGAAGAATGTTAGAAGAAGCATTTTTTGAAGGGAAATTATTTGTAAAATGTCAAAAAATTGTAGAAATATTTATACAAATGATCCTTCCTCATATAAATTAGAATCATATATATATTTTTTAGAATTTTTGGAAGCTCTTTGATAGCATATTTTTAGATTAGAAGGGAAAAGGACCAAAATTCAAGTGTGAAAGAGGACACTTGAAAATGTATAAAGATAATTTCCTCTATTTTGAGAGGGTTGGTTGTATTATTTTTGCTATCCAAGTAACGTGAAGAGCTCTCCTGTAGAAAATCATGTTTTCTCCTTTCATGTACTTTCTTTTGATTTTTTGAGTCTATTCTTTGTGTGATCCATGAAATTTGTGAGCCTCAGTTGTGTATTTCTGAGTAATGTGTATGAGGAGAGGTGATTCTTAATGTATTGAGTAAGAATGTGCAGAAGAACAAAGCTGGAAACGGAAATTCTCAGTTTTCACAGAATCACGATTGTCTCGTCTGTATGATGCATGTACTATTTTTGAAATTTGACTTCATAATTGTGATCTACTATGGAAATGACACACTTTAGGCACAAAGATCATTGAAAATGCTATTGTAGAACTCAAGATAATCAAAACCCTAGATATTTCTCTCCTTCTTCATAATTTCTCAAAAAAAAAGTTATTTAACTCTTGTTCTTGGATTCCATTAACTAGAAGGGGCTGTGGTCTTTGCATACTTCCTGTATTGACAATCTAAAGATGTGTAGTTGATCCTTTATGCTAAAATAATCGGAGAGGACAACTCCAAAGGGTAACAACAAACAGTGGATGATACGAAAACCTAAAGGAAAGAACCTAAGTCTGACAGAACGAGAACTCCAAAAGTACCACGGAAAGTCGATTCCTGACGCATACAGTTAGACAAGACAAGAACTTAAAAGCATTTAAAAAGAAACAAGAAATGAAGAACAAGGAACCATTGACGATCAGAGAATGCCGCCAAGTAAATTCATGAACCTTAGATCGGGCAAGCATATAGGTAAGTTAGACCGTCAAGTCTTAGATCATCAGAAGCAAGCGCAAGAACTACTGCACGTTCGTGGGCACAACAATTGAATAATAGTTATCCCTACGAGTTAAGCTCAGATACGAGTGAATCAGAAATGGATTTTAGCACGGAAAGACCAGAAGGAGGGTGAAACATAGCATATTTAGAAAGACCTGAAGGACCCTATAGAACTCAATTAGAATTTCTCTGAACCAATCGATTAGGTGCTTGCATCTATGAGGATGGTTTGTGAAGACAAGTGGTGCAAATGCACAACCCAGATCAACCCATTGGATTGGAATGAGCAGTGGTGAAATTCGAGCGAGATGCATACATAGACAAGGAAGAAAGGATGTACATCTTAAGTACGCAGCCAAATAATACCAATGAGTTCGGTGTAATTCAGATAGAGACGGAAGCGAGAGCCCAAGGAAAAGAACCATTAGAAGAACCTAGAACACCTAGAGGGAAATCTCTACTGACAAGAGTACTAATCCCAGAGTGGATCCCTCAAGACAATAGAAGCATAGAGTTGTTTTTGAATAAAGAGACAGATGCAGCATTTTGGAGGAGAGGATGGAACAACATAGTGAGGTAGGCTCCACCACCATTCATGAATTCAAGGACCCAGATACACCTAGAAAGGTTGTATACCTGGATGAAACTTCAGAAAGAGTATTTGTGGTACCAGACCACGCAAGAAATACCTATACATGGAGAGGTGAATTAGTCTTCCCTCCATCTCGAGCAAACATAAGCGTGAGCCATCAGGGGGCAAGAACATCCTCAGCCCATGGTAATCAAAGAGAGAAAAACAAAGATAGACCTGAAGTAAGTTTCAATCATCCCATAGGGAGAGATAGAACCACCGTAGACACGGTCAGAGTGGATAGACAAAGAGAACCTAGAATACCAAGTGGTAGAGATGATTTTCCTCTACCTAGACCACGTGAACACGCAAGAATACTAAGACCCACTCAGTTAGTAAACTCCATGAACAACTACTTTGATGGGACAGGAGATCCCTATGATCATGTTGCAAAGTTTAAGCAAGTGCTAAGGGCAGAGCAACTAGAAGATATGTTCATGCAATATAATGTGTTTGGGCTAACGTTAAAGAACACAGCTTTAACTTGGTTTCAACCATTGCAACAAAGGCAATTTAGAGACATCCGTCACTTTTTAGAGTCATTCATCACGGAATTCTCTAAAAGTGGAATCAAACATGATACATCTTCGTTGATTCATAGTTTCAAACAGACCCCTCAAGAAATAGTTAGACTGGCAGGACGTTGGTTTAGGCAATATGTTGAAAGATGTCCAATGCAAGAGTTACCCTCACAGGCCAATCAAGTGTCATTGTTTTTAGATGGCATGTTGAGCTCTAAGCTATGCTCCTATGTGTACTTGAAGGAACCTAGGATGTTAGAGCTGTGTGTGAGAATTTGCATAGACATTGAAGACAACTTAGGAGACGATTTGGAACTTTCAAAGATCTATAAGGACTCAGATTGTTCATCTCTAGCATCCTCAAAACTGTCTAGCTCGATAGAGGACCTAGCAGAAAAAGTGGCCCAAAAACTAGGAGTTTCTATCAAACAGATGCCTAGGTTAACAACAAACAAGCGTTGTTACACCTGTGGTGGTGATCATATGGAAAATGTGTGTCCCAATGCAACACAACCACAAGCCAACCCTAGTGGCCAATACTGTATTATTGAGAGACGATACACAAATCATACGGCTCAAAACTGCCCATACAACAAACAAGCAGTAAGACAGAACTACCCGCAAGCATACCCGCAGCCAGGTAGGTATCAAGGTCAATACAATACTCAGCCTCATTATTATAGGCCTCCTCAAAACTATCCTTATCAAGCTCAAGAGAGACCTCAACCTGTTTTAGCTCAGCAGCCACCCCCACCTGCTAATGTCATCTCAGTTAAATATGTTGCTACAGAAGAGAACCTAAATAGGTACTTAGTGCCTTCTTCACCCTTGATCACAGAAAGTGACCCAAACTCAAACAGTTTTGACTCCACTCATGTGGATAGTCCACCCGCGTATTACGGAGAGTCACCAGAACACATGGAAACCTATCAATACGATAGTCCATCATTGGAACCCAGTTGGGAGCTCGAATATGCTAATGTGATGTATATGAACCCTAATCCACGGCCCCAATTAAGACAACAAAGACCATAGGGCCCTAGAGGACCATGCTTTAGATGCCAAGGAGATCATTTCATAAACGATTGTCCACATCCTCCGATAGCAGGACAGTCTGAATATTATAACATACAAGGCTTTTGTGCTGATTGTAGTAAAGAACACGTTGTAAAAGATTGTCCTAAGAACCCTGTTAATGCTTCAAATGTGACACCAATCAACATGATAGGTATTGTAAACAACGCAGATGGATCCAACCCTACATACATGCCTATCCAAGCTATAACAAGAGCCCAGGCGCTCTTACAAAACCAACAGCTTAATCATGAGAAAGTAGCCAGAACTAGTGAATCAGGAGAATCTAGCAGTAAAAAAACAAAATCATGGAAAGATTCCAGAGAAAGGATTAAGAGAAAGTGGAGTAAGAGGATAATAGAATTGGAAAGAAGTCTCAAGGAATCTAGAGCCAAAATCCTAGAATTGACTTCACAAGAATTGAATCAAGAGAACGTAGTGCAGAAATCAGGATCAATTTTAGCGGGACCCATACCTGAAAACCTAGACATGATGTTTTGTGCGTATCAAGCAAGATTGAAATAAGGACCTCAAATAGCTGAAATGAGTAAGAACTAACCTCGAGCAGACTTAGAAATTGAGAGGACTAAACTTTGCATGAAGATGGTAGAATTAGCACAAGCTATGTTTGAAGCCTCTAGATATCTAAATTGGAATAACATGGCAAAACCTGAATTTCACTTTCAAGGACAGATGGAGAGGCTAGAATGTTTGATTGATACCAAGGAGAAAAAGGATCAGCATAGAAACCCTAATGTCCTAGAGACACAGGAAAGGAATACACCATCCCTGTCTCAATTTCCCAACACAAAGAGTCAAGACAACCTGTCTTCCATACATAGGTAAGCCATCTTAGATTCAGGAGCCGGAGTAGCCATAGCTACCACCGCTTTATGGAAACGTTGGGGTAAGCCAGCATTGAGACCTACTAGGATGAAGCTACAAATGGTTGATGGACATATGGAAAAACCATTAGGTTTACTAGAAGGCATATCTCTCACCACTTGTGGTGTAGAATTTGAGCATACTTTTGCCATTTGCGATTTTGCGAAAAATCATGCTTACGAGATGATTTTAGGATGACCATTCATGCGTCAGTTACAAATTGTACAAGATTGGGGAACTAATTCTTTGTACTCGCAACATTTAGGAGTGACTACTAAAGTCAATCTTAACGACTATTCACATAGAGATGTACCCCCAATACAATGGAACACCATCCATAAGACACAGGTAGAAACGGAATCGATACACTCATTGGAGTCAGACCCCTCATGGTTGCACGAGGATACTCATTTATGGATGTGTAAAGTAGCAAAACGAGAGGCAGAACGGTTAGAAGCCAGGACCTTAGGTTCAGAACAAGATCCATGAACCCTTCAAGACCCGGCTTACCCACATGTAGTATTTCCAGACGAAGAATTCAAACCCCATGGCTAGGCAAAAATCCTAGCAACCATGAATGTAGCCATCAATGAAGAACAATGGACACCCCACTGTGACGAGGATGGCTATGACATCTCAGTTTTCATGATAGAGCCAATCATGTGTGATTCGATTATTGAAGAATGTGATCCTAGCACTGATGCATTTGAGGACGTGAGTGATTTTGATCTAGAGTCAATTATTATGGACCCACCCTTTGCATCAGATGAAGAATACTTCTACGAAGTAGAAACTCACCCTCAGAGACACGGAGAAATTATGAATGAGGTGAGATTAGCCACACAAGTGACCACTAAGAGTGAAGGAAAGAAAAGAAAGAAGAAAGAAACCATGTCAGAAGAAGAAGAATCTTTGTTTGAGGTTTCGGAAAACTTCAAGAAGTATGAAATAGAAGATAGACGAATCATGGTATGAATGCCTAACAAAAAAGCTGACGTTGGAGAAGTACATGATAACCGAGAGAAAAACAAAAAAATAATAGTGTCCATAGAAGGAGAAGAAGAGAAATGTATATACATAGGGCATGATTTGACGAATGAAGAAGAAGAAGAATTAGTTGCCCTATTGCGCGAATAATGAGATGTGTTTGCATGGAGTTACAAAGACCTAAAAGGAGTAGAACCGGATATATGTTCTCATAGAATCCCTATGAATCCCGAGGCGAAACCTACAAAACAGAAACCATACACATACAATGATAACTACGCGACAAAGATTAAAGAAGAAATAGATCGTTTGATAGAAGTAGGATTCATTTATGAAATTGAGCATATTGAATGGGTATCCCCCATTGTGGTTGTGCCCAAGAAGAATGGAAAATCGTGTGTGTATTAACCTTAAAAAAGTTAATGCTGCCATGATTAGAGACAGTTACCCTCTTCCTATCACGGAACATTTATTAGAAAGAGTTGCGGGCAAGGAAGTTTATAGCTTTCTTGATGGATTCTCAAGCTATAATCAAGTAGCCATTGCTCCAGAAGATCAACACAAGATGGCTTTTGCCACAGAATGGGGCATATTTGCATTTTGTGTGATGCTATTTGGCTTAACAAATGCACCCACCACTTTCCAACGACTCATGTGTCATGTTTTTAAGGAATTCTTACGTAAGAATTTAGAAGTTTATGTCGATGACCTATGTGCTCATTCGAATATCAGGTAGACGCATATCCCAGAGTTAAGACAAGTATTTGATAAATGTTGAGAATATCAGGTTTGTCTGAACCAAGAAAAGTGTGTTTTCGTGGTCAGACAAGGCAAAATCCTAGGACACATTGTGTCAAAGAATGGAATTTCGACAAATGAAGAAAAAGTGAAGGTGATTGCAGATCTACCTAGGCCAAATAATGTAAAAGAGGTACAGACATTTATGGGTGATTTTGGTTATTACAGATGATTCATAGACATGTATGCAATCATAGCCAAGCCTCTATACTCTGTTTTGACTAAGTTTGAATGGACAGATGAATGTGAGAATTCATTCAATGAACTTAAAAGATGTTTGTGCTCAGCACCTATATTGATAACCCCGGATTGGAGCAAGCCATTCCATGTACATGTGGATGCCTCCAACTATGCCATAGGATATGTGTTAGCACAACCCATGAATGAAGGTAATATAGATCTCCCCATAGCTTACGCGAGCAGACAGTTGAATGCAGCAGAAAGAAATTACACCACTACGAAATGAGAAGGATTAGGTATGATCTATGCGGTAAAGAAATTCAGGCATTATTTGTTGGCGAATAAGTTCAAATTCTTTAGAGATCATCAACCATTATTGTACTTAGTCAATAAGCCATGTAACACGGGACGGTTAATACGTTGGTTTCTATTACTCATGGAGTATGATTTTGAAGTATTAGTCAGGAAAGAAAAGACACATCTCAGAGCTTACCACCTCTCGAGACTAACCTCAGGAGAAGCCCCTCAAGGGATGGTGGATGAATTACTTGATGCATATTTGTTTAACCTTGAGATAGCACTAGAATGGGCTAAGCCGATAGTCCCTATTCTCACATATGGACCCAAGAATCCTAGGATAAGGATCAAGGAAGGAGAGATTACCAAGTCTCAAAGATATCAAATAATAGAAGGAAGTATATATAAACAAGATAATCAAAAGATTCTTGCTTGTTGTGTAGATGAATCAGAACATGCGAATTGGTTGCAACTAGCACATGTAGGTGCATTAATGCAACATCATTCGAAACATCGTACACTGCAGACTCTGCATAGACTAGGAGTCTATTGGCCTTCTATGGAAGCAGATGTCTACAAGTTGTGTAAAGAATGCCCTGTTTGTTGTGAAAGACCACCAGTAGAACATGCTACATTATATAATGTGTCTCTCACACCAAAATGGAGTGAACCTTTAGTGACATACTTGAGGATGAAAACATTCCCTCAAGGAATGACCTTAGCACGACAACGTAGTTGTTGGAACAAGCCAATCACAAATTGATGATTATACAGATCTTGAAGAAAGCTTATGGTTGGAATGAAGCAAAGAAAGATACTTGTGGAAGTGAAGAAGATTTCAGGATGATGTCTTGTACACATATGTACATATAAGTGAAGAATCTTGTAAGCTGAGTATAGCTAAGCCTTTAGGATGATTAGTAGCAATGTCATAGACGCGGGATGAGTCTAAAGTCATGTATATATAAGTTAATGATGACAAGAATTATGTAAGAGAGTCATTTGTAGATGACAAACTTCAGAAAGATGTGTAGAGAGTTTTTTCCCAGAAAATAGCGACGGGTTTTTCTCTGAGTGCTCTCTGTCTGATCACGTGGATCAGAAATCCTTTTGTACACATCTAATTGAGAAGCTAATGAAGCTATGTCTAGAGTTTCAGAATCTAATTCCTTTCCTACTGTGAGAATGATCAATAGGAACATTCATATGTGAACTATGAAAACTGAAGTCTGAGAGTAGCGCACTTTTCCGTCTCAGTATTTTGATCAGATCTGAGTGTATACTGTAAAGGTTTTGATGAGTGAGCACTTAAAATTTAAGCTAGAAGATAAGGAAGCTATGGCTAAAAGCATTTAGCAAAACGGGTTTCAGATTGGGAGAAATCAACTTAAGAAGTTGACTATGTCGAAGGCGCAACTTCTGAGAGACATTTTCTGACATGCCTTTGATCTTAATGATCAAATTAAACTTTTGGTGATTAGTTTTGAGAAATAATGATTGACATGATTGCGCAAAGGTATTGCGAATACTTGTGCATCATTTACTTGAAGAAATTTGAAAATTTATGCAGGTAATGAAGTGGATTCCTGAAGCAGACTTTCTGAAGTAGACACTTCTTCACTCAGAGAAGTGTTGATTGAAGTTTTGGTAAAGAAGAACATTGTTTGTGTAAAGTTTGGTTTATAACTGACATAGAAGTGTTCTTAAGTCAGTATAGATCAAACCTTTGGAGATTAAGAGGTCTCCAACAGTGGTATCAGAGCTGAAGGTGAAATACAAGAGAAGAAAAGACAATTGAAGTTCCGACTAGTGCAGATATTGAAGATCTTCCAAATCAAAGGAGGACAAGGACAAATTATTGAAGATAACCTGCAGGAGTTCAAAGCACGAGTTTGAAAGAATCAAGAAGGACAAAGACTATATCAAAGGTACACTTTCTCCTCATAAACCATAGTAATTGCAGATACAGAAAGTCAAGGATGGGAGAAAGCTTGCAGATTGATAAGCTAGATAGGGAGAACTATCCAGCATGGTCCATGAGGATGGAAGCACACCTCATGAGCAAAGACCTTATAGCATTTATTACAGGAGATGAAGAAAAACCTGAATTTGCAGATCCTAGTATTCCTACTAGGGAAGAGCTTGCAATGTTGAAGACTTGGATGAGAAAGGATGCTCAAGCAAGGAGTATCATCTACATGGCTGTAAATGATTACCTTCTACCTCACATTAGAGGTTTGGAAAGTGCTACAGATGTTTGGAATGCCTTGGAAGAGCATTTCCAAAATACAACTAAGTCAAGGAAGTCCTCACTATGGGCTGAGTTCACAACCTTCAAGAAGAAGAGCTCACAATCAATTTCTGATTATGTGGCAAGGATGAAGGATATTGCAGATAGCTTGGGAGCAGTGGATGAAGACATTGAAGAGGAAAAGTTGGTAAGACAAATACTTACAGGTCTGAGAGGAGATGAGAAGTGGAAGCCTTTCATATTGTCCATAGAATTGTCACTTGATCACTTTACTCCTGATCTTAATCAATTGCTAGGACACATGCTAACCTTTGAGCAGGATCTTAAAGGATACAATGATAGAAGTACAAATCAAGCTATGTACTCCAAGGACAAGAAAAAGAATGGCAAGGGAAAGCAATCGAATGATGATGAAGGGAATTCAAATCAAGCTAACTTCACAAAAGGGAAGATGAATTTCAGAGGTAAAGGAAGAGGAGGTAAGAACAAAGATAATGCTAAAGCTTAGTGGATTTGTGGCAGAACAAATCATTTGGCAAATGATTGTTGGTATAACAATCAAAATGGTGGAAACAATAATCAGAATTATAATCAAAGAGGTAGAGGAGGCAGAAACCAAAGAGGCAATTTCAGAGGAAGAGGTGGTAGGACATCATATGGTAGAGGAGGTGGAAGAAACTTCCAATCTCAGTCCTACAACAACAATTATTATAATTATGCATCAGATCAAAAGGATGATATGACTCTTATCTTGAATGCAACTCATGAATCAATGGGAGAAGATCAAAGAGTGTTTTATATACCATCTGAGTGGGAATCTATCCTTGATGACTGATATGGAAGCAAGGGTGAATGGACATACAGTTCAAACAGGTGACAATACCAAACATAAAGTGGAGAGCATTGGATCAGTGAAGACAAAGAGTGGAAGTACACTTCTGAGCAAGGTACTTTATGTTCCTACTATTCCTAAAAATTTGATAAGTGTAGGGCAAATTGTGGAGAAAGGATATGAGGTAAGATTCACAAATGATGGTGTTTATGTGCAAGATCCAAATAAGGGATATAGAAACATAATTGCAGGTAAAAAGGAAGGAAGATTGTTCACTCTCAAAGTCCAAGGTAATGTGGGACATGCATTATTTACCTATGGAAGTCAAAAGGTATCTGAATTAGACCTATGGCATAAAAGGCTAGGTCATTTCAATGAGAGAGCTATAAAGGAAATGTCAAAGAATCAGGTGGTGCTTGGATTGCCAAATATTGAAGGGCAACATATGGTGTACAAGTGTGAAGCTTGTCAATTAGGTAAAGCACATAAAGGTTCTTACAACAAATCAGGGTACAAGCATTCAAATATGCTTGAATTGGTTCATACAGATGTATGGGGTCCCTCAAGGGACTATAGCATAAATGGATCCAGATATTATGTGTTGTTTGTAGATGATGCAACCAGGTGGATTACTTTGTATGTAATCAAGGATAAATCAGAAGTTTTCAAGACATTCAAACATTTTCATGCCTATGCAGAAAGGATCACAGGGCAAAAGCTTAAGAGGTTAAGATCAGATGGAGGGGGAGAGTATTTCTCTAAAGAGTTTGATGATTATTTGTGGAATGCAGGTATAAAAAGAGAAGTAACTTGCAGGTACTCCCCTCAACAGAATGGAGTAGCAGAAAGGAGAAATAGGACTCTTGTAGAATTTGCAAGAGCCATGATGAAGGAAAAGAATCGTCCAAATTACTTATGGGCAGAAGCTATTAACACTGCAACATACCTTGTGAATAGGTTGCCTTGCAAAGCTTTGGATGGAGGAACTCCTTATGAAGCATGGTGGGGTAAGAAACCTACCCTTGATCATTGTAAAGTATTTGGATGTATTGCATATGCTTATGTTCCTTCACAATTAAGACATAAGCTAGAACCAAAAGCAGAGAAGTATGTGTTTATTGGATATGATGATAGACAGATGGGTTACAGGTTGTGGAGTCCATCCACAAAGCAATTTCTTGTTACCAAAGATGTGACATTTGATGAGCAAAATACATGGTATACAGGATCACCAAATGATTATACAGGTGTTGAAGAAATACAAAGGAAAGGAAAGGCAAAAGTAAAAGTGTGTGAAGAAATTGTTGATGAAGTTGACTCTAGAAGTAGAGTGCAGGATCATGTAGAAGAAGGGCCAAGATTTGATCCAGAATCAAATGAGGCTGAAACTTCGAGAAGTGCAGAAATAAGAAGATCTACAAGGGAAAGGAAAGAACCTATAAGGTATAGTTATGATACATCTTTCCTAACAACAAAAGATTATGCCTACATTGTGAAGACAGAAGAAGATCCAACCACTTATGAAGAAGCCAAAGGTAAACAGAATTGGGAGAAGGCAATGCAGGAAGAGTATGATGCTCTACTTGAAAATGAAACTTGGGAATTAGTACCAAGACCAAAGAATCAGAAAGTCATTGGATGCAAGTGGGTATATAAAACAAAGAGGTTTGCAGATGGTAAGGTGTCTAGATACAAGGCTAGACTTGTGGTCAAAGGTTATGCCCAAACTTATGGGGTAGATTATGATGAAACCTTTAGTCCTGTTGCTAAGATGTCTACAATTAGGACATTGATTGCTATTGCTGCTTGTAAGGGATGGAAATTATCACAATTGGATGTGAAAAATGCATTTTTAAATGGATACATTGCAGATGAAGTATACATGGAGCAACCAGAAGGCTTCATGGAATCAATTGGATCAGATTATGTGTGTAAGCTCAAGAGAGCCTTATATGGGTTGAAGCAAGCTCCAAGAGCTTGGAATTACAGATTGGTCAAGTTCTTGAATGAATGTGGATTTCAAGCATCAAAGGCAGATAGTAGCTTGCTAGTGAAGGCAAGTGAACATGGATACATTTACATGTGCATTTATGTTGATGATATTATTGTTACAGGAACAGATGCTCAAGGAATCAATGAACTCAAAAAGCAAATAGAGAAGGAGTTTAAGATAAGTGATTTGGGAAACTTATCTTATTTTCTAGGAATGCAGATTGTGTATACTCAACATGGAGTATATGTTTCACAAGAGAGATACTTGAAGAATCTTCTAGTCAAGTTTAACATGGAAGATTGCAAGACCTCAACTACACCATTGGAGGTAAATCATAAATTAAGCAGGTATGGAGGTGAAGAATTTAATGATATGAAGAAATATCAGAGTTTGGTAGGTAGTTTAATCTATGCTACCTTGACAAGACCAGATTTATCATATGCAGTAGGTGTGTTGTCACAATTTATGCATTGTCCAAAGAAGACTCATTGGATTGCAGCTCAAAGGGTACTCAGATATATCAAAGGAACCCTAAGTGAAGGTTTGTACTATGGTTTCACTTCTGACACAAGAATCAAAGTGTTTAGTGATGCAGATTGGGCAGGTGACTCAGATGATAGAAGGTCTACTCATGGGTATCTCTGTTATGTTGGAGATAAGCTAGTTTCTTGGTGTTCAAGGAAGCAACATACAGTTGCTTTATCATCCACAGAAGCTGAGTATAAGGGAATGGTAGAAGCTGCAAAAGAAGTGATATGGTTGAAGACCTTGATGAAAAGTTTTGAGACTGATTATAGTACTCCAATAATTTTTGGAGACAATATGAGTTCTTTGTATTTGGCAGCTAACCCTGTTTTTCATGCCAGGACTAAGCATATAGAAATTCAGTATCATTTTCTGAGGGAAAAGGTACTTGATAAAGAGATTGAAGTGATGTACACTCCAACAAAAGAACAAGTGGCAGATATGATGACAAAGAGCTTGGATGGACCTAAGCTACAGAGATTCAAGGAGATGGCAGGAGTGAAGAAGAATGGAATAATCACAATTAGTGATTGAGGGGGAGCTGTTGGAACAAGCCAATCACAAATTGATGATTATACAGATCTTGAAGAAAGCTTATGGTTGGAATGAAGCAAAGAAAGATACTTGTGGAAGTGAAGAAGATTTCAGGATGATGTCTTGTACACATATGTACATATAAGTGAAGAATCTTGTAAGTTGAGTATAGCTAAGCCTTTAGGATGATTAGTAGCAATGTCATAGACGTGGGATGAGTCTAAAGTCATGTATATATAAGTTAATGATGACAAGAATTATGTAAGAGAGTCATTTGTAGATGACAAACTTCAGAAAGATGTGTAGAGAGTTTTTTCCCAAAAAATAGCGACGGGTTTTTCTCTGAGTGCTCTCTGTCTCATCACGTGGATCAGAAATCCTTTTGTACACATCTAATTGAGAAGCTAATGAAGCTATGTCTAGAGTTTCATAATCTAATTCCTTTCCTACTGTGAGAATGATCAATAGGAACATTCATATGTGAACTATGAAAACTAAAGTCTGAGAGTAGTGCACTTTTCCGTCTCAGTATTTTGATCAGATCTGAGTGTATACTGTAAAGGTTTTGATGAGTGAGCACTTAAAATTTAAGCTAGAAGATAAGGAAGCTATGGCTAAAAGCATTTAGCAAAACGGGTTTCAGATTGGGAGAAATCAACTTAAGAAGTTGACTATGTCGAAGGCGCAACTTCTGAGAGACATTTTTTGACATGTCTTTGATCTTAATGATCAAATTAAACTTTTGGTGATTAGTTTTGAGAACTAATGATTGACATGATTGCGCAAAGGTATTGCGAATACTTGTGCATCATTTACTTGAAGAAATTTGAAAATTTATGCAGGTAATGAAGTGGATTCCTGAAGCAGACTTTCTGAAGTAGACACTTCTTCACTCAGAGAAGTGTTGATTGAAGTTTTGGTAAAGAAGAACATTGTTTGTGTAAAGTTTGGTTTATAACTGACATAGAAGTGTTCTTAAGTCAGTATAGATCAAACCTTTGGAGATTAAGAGGTCTCCAACAGTAGTCTAGAGCAGGAAGCTCAGTACTATTCACTTATTGGCAATAATCTATACAAACGAGGACGAGATGGATATTTAAGACAATGTGTTCATGAAAGCGATTATTTGAACGTACTAGAGACTGCACACCAAGGTGTTGGAGGAGGTCATTTTGGCCCCGATAGGATAATCAAAGCCATCCTCTCTGCAGGATTATGGTGGCCCACTCTTCACATGGATGCTCATACCTATGTTAAGAGGTGTGATGTGTGCTAGAGAACTCAGTTTCCTACTCGCAGAGATGAAATGCCATTGAAACCCATGATGGGAGGATGTGCATTTTCTAAGTGGGGTATATACTTTGTAGGACCCATTAACCCTCCTGCAAAAGGTACACATGTTGAATACATTATTGTTGCGATAGATTATCTTGCCAAATGGGTAGAGGCAAAAGCCACAAAAAAGAATGATGCACACACGACTGCAAATTCTTATTTGAAAATGTCTTTACAATAGATGGATTGCCTATAGAGATCGTGAGCGATCGAGGAACTCACTTTCTAAACCAAGTAATTGAATATTTGTTACAGGATTTTATGGTGATTCACAAGAAATCTGCACCATATCATCCTCAGGCCAATGGTTAGCTTGAAAGCACTAACAAGATCCTTTGTAACATACTGACGAAACTCGTGAACAACAAACGTTCAGATTGGGACAAACAGTTACACCATGCTGTTTGGGCATATCGAGTGGCCTACAAGACCGTACTCAATGCAACTCCCTTTCAGATGGTTTTTGGTTAGAATGATGTGCTTCCTTTGGACTTCTTGACACCGACCCTTAAGGTTGCACAAGAACATCAGTGGGTTGGGCATGAGTTATCAGCAAGAATAATGGACTTGGAATGATTAGGAGAAAGCAGGTTGAAAGTAGTAGCAGGAATATACGCAGCAAAGAAGCGACAGAAAGCCTATTTCGATGTGCATATGAAAGATAAAGGCTTAAAAGAAGGAGATTTATTCCTAGTATATATGTTGAAACAACACACAAGGAAGTTGGAAAAGCGAGGTTATGGACCTATGATCATTAACAGACTCTTAACAAGTGGAGCAGTACAATTAGCCACCCTAGAAGGAGACATAATGCCTAATTACATTAGTGGTTGTAGAGTCAAGTTATATCAAGAACCTCTTATTGAGGATATGCTTAGATGAATCACATTGGCAAAGAAGCGTAAGGAGGAAGAAAATAGAATATGTGCTGAACCTCAGGCAGAAGCTATAGAATGCATTAAGCGCATGAATCTAAGAAGACAAGGAATAGGGAGAGAACATCATAAACAGCTCAAAACAACACCCAGATACCCCATGGCCATGTGTCAAGCAAAGTCAAGTACCCATCTTAGCATAGTGGATCGGAGACCATTCATTACAGTCAGGCTAGAGCATGGCAACCCTTGCCAAGAGCTCAGGGCTTTAATTGACTCAGGTGCTGCGACTAGTGCGATTAGATGGTCCCACTATAAGGACTCACGAATAGAAATGCGGCCAATTGAGGCATACCTCATAGGGCTAGGAGGCATGGAAACCCCTTGCATGGGTGAGGTGGACCTTCCTATCCTCATACATGATGTGACCATGACAGCGAAGCTACTAGTGTGACATGACGAGGACCTGATAGAACCCCTAATCCTTGGCCAAGATTGGCTATATGATCACTCAGTGGACCTAAATCTTAGACAAGGCTCCTTGCAGATTGGAACCTTAGATCAGTAGTGAGTGATACCGCTTAACTTCCCTAATAACACTCCACCTGAGGTATGTAACCCTAGACCTTATGAAATGCTTGCGACGGAGAACCAAAAGATATTTGGCCAAATCCCTTGGCTAAGTATGAACCTTCCAAAGTCAACCCATGAGAGCTTGACGATGGATATGGGCCAGACAAAAGGACGTCAGGAGATTTTCCCCCAATCTTCCAGCAACAGAAAAATGGGGACGATTGCAGGTCAGGTGGGTTACATCAGCAGTCAGGTGGACTGCATCAACATCCACATAGGCAAGATACCCTGCATTGCCCATCCTTGCACACTTACTACGGACTGGCCTAGATTAATAGTACAAAACGGAGCACTTCCTAATGGGCAGGTTTCACAAGTGTTGGACCTCCCTTCTTTTCCAGTGCAGAGTGTCCATCCGACCTCTCAACCTCAACCACAAAGGAGTCAACCACAACGGAGGAACCCAGACCGACGACCATCTTACATGACACAAGGAAGAAAACTGCAGTATCAGCACCACAGAACAAGAGGCACGAAACAAATATGGGTGCCAAAAGGAGAGAAACCATCGACATATTTCAACAATGCAGACAAGGATATGAAGAAGTTAAAAACCAATCAGAGGCAGTATCCAACATCTTCTTGAACTTCTTCTATGAGTATGAACATTCAACAAATTTGGATCACCAAGAAGTACCTTACGAATCGACCCACACCACGCAGATTTGGGTATCCAAACAGTGTATCGTAGCTCAACCCTCAAGACATGTAATATATACCCCTCAGAAATATCTTCACCCCTCCATACACCCATATCCGATATCACTTTTTGTCCCTTAGCAGAAACATATCACCCGCTCAGAAACTTTTAGGAAATGGATACCGAAACGTATCCAGACGTCTTCTTCGACCCCCTTATCTAACATTACTCCCATTCCAACTAAACACTACCCTTGTAATAACTCATTCACAATTGAACCTTGTACAAATCCACACACTATAACCCAACATCACTTGTAATAACATCTCATCAAGAAATGTATGCATCATTTGAAGCATGTAGGTTTCTACAGACCTGCATTAGTTTTGCAAAAATCATTCCACAAACCACATCACAACCCTCGGCTACATGGGTTACACATGGGTCATGGAAAGGGATTTCGGTCTCACTTTAATGGGATCATGATTAATTTCCATACTAATGTGTTAATCTTTTGTAGCAGATCTGCTACACACTCGCATCATTCATCATGCAGGCAAAAGGACCATCTGAAGCTGGCCCCAGTGTACCCATGGTAAATATTGGCGAATTACTAGTTGAACCACATCTTACGGCTCAACCACCAGAATTTTAGGGATTTCCAGGACCTATGCCTATTGACGATCCTCCTAGGGGATATACTCAGAAGATTCATCACAACTCTCATTGGTTCCAAAGATTAGCAGGTCCATTGGTGGAGGCAGATTTCCTTTTTGAGGCCAATTTGACTTTTGATACCCGTACGTGGCACAAGTACCAATTTTTCTCAAGAAAGTTTGAAGCATTACAGAATATAGAAGATTTAAAACATGTTTGGGCGAGAGTCAGCTTCACAGAGTATTTCAATGATCCCTTGCCTAAACGAGATTTCTACCGATGCTACTATCTAGTAACCACATTGACGGCTTCTGAGAACAAGGATCTACTAGGCACATTCATTTTGTCGTCCTTGGTAAATGACCCGCCCTTTAAGAAGTTTTATCTTTCCAAAGACCTGATTAGAGCTGCAATCAAGATACATGGAATGCACACTCCAACAGAGCAAGAAAGGCTGATTCCAGAGCCCATGAAATGTGGAGATGTCATCAAGTGGGAAGATATTTCAGCGATCACACCTGAGCTCTCTAAACCATTGAGGATATGTATGCAACATTTCGCATTCCCTGCTCAGGATCGATTCACCATGCCCTAGAAACGTATCTGGTTCGGACTATATTTATCTTGTATTGAACCCCAGACAGTTGATCTTGCTAGCTAGATCATTGATCATCTATACTTATCACAACACCGTTGGGAGAGGAAAAAAGTAATTCATGGATGTTGCACTCTCACAAGAATTATTTATATGTGTTTGGCATACGACTTGCCAATCTGTGCAATGACAAGCGAGGAGTTGAAACCATTCAAAGGGACAACAAAGAAAGCTAGGAAGGCCAGCAAAGGACGAGCAGGAAAGCGCATGAGAGAAACCATTCCTTGCCTATAAGTTCATGAGTCACCGTCATCGCAACCCTCTCCAAAACAGTCTCCTACCAAAGCAACTCCAACTGTACAACCCATTCGCATACGATTATCAACACCGGTTATAACGGAGGACACTACTAGCACAGTTGCTCCTCAAGCAGCCACAGCCCCAGGTCCTCCCACCACTGCAGCAGAAGTTCCCACCACTATTGGTGCGGAAGCTTTTCCTTTTTCGATACCCAACTTGGAAGCAGAACCCATAGATACAACGTTTGATTTTGAAATTCCGGATGCTTTCTCCAATGAATTTTAGTTTTCTAAAGGCCAAGATTTATCTCAAGAATACGAACGGCCAAGCTACCTGACCACTCCCCCGGATCAACAACAAGGACAAGTAGTATCCAGCTCAGAAGAAGAAACACAATGACAAATGATGACAAGGGTGATGATGAAGCCAGCCAGGGCACTCATGACTCCCAAGAAAATGTGTAGGCAGATGGACAAGGACAGCAAACCGACACCCAAGGTGACACCAACACGCACAAAGACAAAACATTTGAAGCAGCAGCATACACCTTGCCAATCAAAAGTTATATTGTACCACGAAAAAAGTTTGGGCACGCAAGAAGTTAACTCAAGAAGAGAGCCAAGCACTCATAGAGCAAGAACTTGTCTCAGGCAATTTCGAAGAAGTATACATCAAAGGTTTCAGGGAACTTGTTAAATCAGTGGGCTCGAACGAAGCATTAAGATATTTGCAGAGAAAACCTCCTCCGCAATTTGACCCCCGACGAGTACGACTATTATCAAAACCGAGTGAATACATTCGTGTACCGACAGGTGCTCAGTCATCCCAACAGGCAAGGAAAGCGCGTCTCATCCCTGAGGGCTCATTGGCAGAAGACACCATTGTCATCGACTCCCCGCCCCACACCACTACTATACATACGACCACTGTGATCGAAGTACCCACCACCCCAACCACTCCTCTTTCACCTCCCATCTCTCCCATCTCCCCTATACATCCAATCTCTCCCAGACCATCCACCTCTTTGGATAGCGCTATAGGAGAAGCCCTTGTTGCATCCATTCCTCTCACCATGTCCACACCCACTCAACCTAGTCTACCCCCTAGGACTTCTACCTTTCTATCCAATCCATTTCTCCATCCATCCTTCCCATCCTTCCCTGCCCCTCCAAGACCCCTTTTTCCATTTCTACCCCCATTGACTTTCTCCCCTATATCTCCTCCCCGACCCACTGTCTTTCTACTTTCCCCTTTCCACAAAGCAGTACAAGAGACCCCCTCTGTAAATTACTCTTCAACCTTTGTAAACCTTGTATTTACACCCACGCACACACCCACTATCACTCCATTATTCACAGTCACGACACTTGACACTGGCACGTCTAGTGACATGGACATCTCACCACCCACCACACCAACACTCACCTCCTCTATTGCACCATCATATTTAGGCACCGCACAATTCTCCATTGTTACCACTGCATCCACATTCCCATCCCTATTCCCCCTTCCCATTGCATCAACTCCCTTAAACACAACATATGCATTCACCACACCATTAATATTATCACCCACTATAGACACCGCATTTCGTCAGATGTTCACATGACTCAAGTGAGAGATGAATTTGCATCTCCTGGCAATATTTACCGGATGCTGCAGTAGACAACGAATGATCTACAATCGCAGCTCATTTCACTATCCATCGAGGGCCTCACTAAACACCCGCTCTCAAGAGCTACACGAGGCATATCACAAACTTGAACTAGAAAGTGAAGCAAAGGCAAAAGAGGTATCAGAAGCTGAAAGAAGATCATAAACTAGTCCAGCTAAGAGCACCAATACAACAAGGACCATCAGCTCCTGCGGACCCTTCTCCTCAGATCCTAGAGGAACTCAATGCATTACGGGCCCAGGTATCAACTCTTCAATCATGGATAGCTGTATATGAAGCACCCCCAAGGCCAGAATCCCCACGAGAACTACCAGCAGAGGAAGAAACAGTGACCATTTTGGTGGAAGAAACTTTTGAAGAAGCATATGAACCCCAACCCATCCCAGGGAGATGCGTCATGGCCAAAGGTCAGATGATTTTCGAACTTCCAAATCTCGCATGGATGAAGATGATTGAAGAACTCGGAAGAACCCACTCAGCACGGGTAGAAGCACAGTTACATGCAATGGCAATGATTGAAGAACAAATTTTACAATCCCCATACTTTGCTCATTTGGCCCCTCACAGATACATATCTGGGCATGATCTACAATACAAGCCTTACTTTATGTTAATGGCCGAATATCAACTAGCCATAGAAAAAGAAATAGGCAAAAAACCCTCTTAGGTGACCTAGTTTGAGCATGAAGATTTGCCACTAGATGCGCAGCGAGGCAAAATCTATCAACCAGATTGGCGCAAGGATTTATTACAAGAATATCCAAAAATGATGAGTACTTGGGTCAAGGCACCACTACACTTAAAGTACAACCCATGTTGGGGACCAGTGCCACATCACCGCTCCTCGAAGACATTCGCAATTAAAGCACACAACAGCAAGCAATGCCAGGATTGGCTAAATTACCTGTACTTCACTCCACCTCGTGGACCACCAACAGTTGGATACATGATGGCCATGATTCGCCACTGGCTCCCTCGCTTAAAACATATGTACAATGTAGCCGCGCATATGTACAACACTTAAAGGGGACCAGTGCCACATCACCGCTCCTCGAAGACATTCGCAATTAAAGTACACAACAGCAAGCAATGCCAGGATTGGCTAAATTACCTGTACTTCACTCCACCTCGTGGACCACCAACAGTTGGATACATGATGGCCATGATTCGCCACTGGCTCCCTCGCTTAAAACATATGTACAATGTAGCCGCGCATATGACTGTCAAAATTTTTGACATGATGCAGATGGTATTCAAAGTCTTCCGTCGCGTCAAGGCACCACATGTGAACACCCGGGTTTGAAGCATGGCAACCAAGATCTCGCCTATGACATGAGTACAACCCCATCGCTCCGGGTGTGTTACGCCTGGCACTGTCAAATTAAATACTTACCAGCGTGCTATAAGCAGACCTTCGAAGAAATGTTCACAACCGGTTTCTAGGAGTATCACTCTGAAGTGTGCATTAGCAGGTCCACACATTTGCTTCAATTATTTTCCTGTGAACAAATGGTATATTCTACGCACTATCGACTCCCACCATCTGATGAACCACAACCCATTGATTGGGAGAAACTCGAGGCAGATCTGGCCCGAGGAATTCGCATATCAGAACACACCCTCGCTCAGGAACTACTCCATAATTATATCCGACACACCTCACAAGTAGGTTCTATCGAGGACGACAGAAGCGAGAGGGAGGGGGGTGTTGACAGTAGCCAGAGGCATAGAAGACGTGGAAGCATGTGAAGACAGAGCACAACAAAGTAACAGGGAGTCAGTCGAATCATTTTTTCAAACAAATCAATTACTTTTCAAAAACCTCCAACAGTGATTTTCATCACTTTTGTACCATATGTAACATAGAAAAACCCTTTTTGTAATTTATAGCTCCATTTTGTGCAAGCAAAGGAGTCCTTGAGCTTGAGGAGCTTAGGTAGAATGAGCATACCAATTTTGGTTATTTTTAGATTGTGTTTACCCTTTCAAATAGCACACAGAACCTATTGTTTAACTATGTCGGTCACTAGATGTGAAACCGGTCAAAACTAGTCTAGAATCTATAAAAAGAGCTAGAGAGCTCATTTTTGAGGTTAGCTTGTTTGAGTAGAGAAGAGCTTAGAGCTATTTTGAGCTTGTAAGAGTGTTCTTGAGTAATAGAGTTGATTTCCTACCTTCCATTGTGTCTTGCTTGTTTCATCATTGTGTGTGTATGTGTGTGTTCATCTCTATGCTTCTCACCTTCACTCTCACTCCATCTCATATTCACGATCTTCATATCACTCTTATCTCTTCCGCAAGTTGACATTAAGGAGGTGGAGCTTCTTAATGTGGTCCTCACCATTGTGCTAGAGCAACACCCCTCTCAGCCAATCTCCACCTCTATTGTACGTGATTCATTGGCCCAACTAGCTCAGATCGATAATTACCTTATTCATCTTTCCACCCATCTCCCCCATCACCTACAAGTTGCTCAACAATCACTCCCACACTAGTACCAATCCAAGGTGGACATGCTTGAAGCGGACATCACACCACTTCAAGAAGAGGTGCTCACAGCCAAAGCCGAAGCTAGTTCACTCAAGGAACATATTCGAAGTCTCCAAGCACAGTTGAATGAGAAGAGTGCCATCATTGCAGCTCGCGATGATGAGATTAGTAAGATGACTCAGATTGTAATTGACAAGGAGGATGCCATGACCGCTTTGGGTAGTCTCCTAGAGACCACGCGTGTTGATTTTGCCACGGTGGATCAAAAGGGTCAAGAGATGGCGGAATTAGCCTTATAAGCTGAAACTGAAGTCACCAAAGAGCTCTTTCAAAAAATTCGCTCTTTAGAAGAAGAAATTGGCCGCAATATTCATTTGAAGATGGATGTCAAAGCCATCAAGAAAGAGAGGCAAAACTTTTATAAAACCATGCAGTTCCAGTCTCAAGAGCTTGAGCGCAGAGAGAAACAACTGGGTATCCAGGTCAAGCGCTTATCGTGCATTGATGCAAAAATTGTAGACATGAAGCTACGACGTGATGCGGCGCTCGCCAACTACTTCTACCTCCAAGAAGCTTTTTTGTAGGGTCAAGCCGATGCCTTACTCTCCCAAGTAATCGCTTCCAGCTCTGTGGGGACTGATGCACATCTCGTTGAACCGCAAATTTTGAAGGAAATGTTACTCCCTAAAGCAGAAAATAACACGAACCTTTAAATTAGCAAGTTCTATGTATATCCAAGGAATCATTGATGATTCCTAAACCTTGTAATTTTCCCTGCTAGGTTTGAGCCCACCGTGCGTGCCAGTGTAAGGCCACCAGAATATTATTTAGAAGAATAATTGTAATTAGAAAAGTCGCGCACTGAAAGGGTGTAGCGCAAACGTTGTATCATTTCTTGCTAATCAATAGAGTATGCATGAAAGAGATGATAGATGCATCGCCAGCCTGTTCGGTCTGGGCAATGGTCTGAAATCGATTCTGCTTTGAAGTTATGTTAATCACGGAGTCTTTTGTAAAGTCAGTATTGAAGTAAATTAGGTACTCTGTTAATGCTTATTGTGCTGAAGTGAAGTGTAGCAGTAATATTAAATAAAGAGTGAAAGTGTTGTGTACATAATTGTAGTGATCGTTAAGAACACTATGCACCAAATTGTAATTGATTCTTCTGTAATTGTCTAGGGTTAATCAATGAAGTTGATTGTCGAAAGCTAAGCAGTGAATTGGGAAAATATATATAGGGCCTCTGAATTATCAGACCCCTGACCATCCCAAGAACCCACAAGTAAGAACAGAATAACTTTAACTTCAACATATGCAATCTGAATATGATGCTATAATGAAGAATGGTACTTGGCCTTTATGTGACTTACCTCCTTGCAAGAAGGCCATTGGCACTAAGTGGGTATACAAGCTGAAGCATAAGCCTGATGGAATAGTTTAGAGTTATAAGCCTAGGCTTGTTGCAAAGGGTTATGCACAGGAAAGAGGCATTGATTTTGATGAGATCTTTGCACCTACATGCCCAATGACTAATATTCATAGCATATGTGCACTTGTAGCTCATCAAGGTTGGAATGTACATTAGTTGGATATTAGAACTACATTTTTGAATGGTGACTTACATGAGGAAGTATATGTTTTCCAGCCCTATGGCTTTGTGCAGAAAGGGCATGAAAACCAGGTGTGCAAGTAAAAGAAGGAATTATATGGTTTAAAGCAAGCACCATGTGCTTGGTATGAAGAGATACATGCCTATCTAATTGGACATGGTCTTGAAAACAATCCAACTGAAAGCACCTTATATGTAAGCATGCTAATGATGTGCTTCTTATCATTGTTATGTATGTTGATGACATGTTGCTCAGTGGTCTTCATGAGAAGCATATTGCTGATATCAAGGCTCGTTTGCATGCCTCATTTGAGGTGTCTGATTTGGGGCATTTGCATCATTATTTGGGCATTCAGTTTATGCAAGTTTATGGTGGAATAGCTTTGTGTCAAATGAAATATATTGACACATTATTGTAGCATTTTCACCTTGAATATTATAAACCTATTGCCACCTATGGAGAGCGGTTTACGATTGAGTCTTCATGATGTTGGAGATGCATTTGATGTTGTTCTATATCAGCATGTTGTTCGATGTTTGATTTACTTATGCATTACTCAGCCAGATATTCAATTTGTTATCTCACAAATCAGCACGTTTATGGATTGCCTAGGTGTCAAGCATTGGGAGGCACTTGAGTGCATCCTTCAAGAAAAAGTATTTATGCAATTGAACACAAGAGCACCACTAGGGAAGAAAATAGATACAGTAGAATCTCAAAAAATTTCTACTAAGAACAAGTACAAAGATGATGGTGTTGTCCACCCGTGCACTCTCAAGATAAAGCTTAATGGTGATCTAAGCAACTCTAGATAGAGATTTACAAGGAAGAGCTATGTTGGCTCAATTTTAAGAAGAAGTATACATGGACCAACCACAAGGATATGAGGATTCAAAGCACCTTGAATATGTTTGTAGGTTGCAAAAGGCTTTGTATGGGCTTAAACAAGCCCCTCATGCTTTGCATGCAAAGATAGCATATTATATAACCACCATTGGATTTTCTATGTGTGATGCAAACCACTCATTATATGCAACAATGAGTGATGATGTCATCATGATTGTAGCTATTTATGTTGATGACTTGATTGTAGGTGGTGATAATGAAGAAAACATTTAATAGGTAAAGCAACTCCTTATGCAAGAATTCGACATGAAAGATCTTGGTGTGTTGTGTTATTTCTTGGGCATTGAGTTTGTACATATAGAAATAGCTATATGGATGTCGCAAAGGCAATATGCCTTAAATATGCTTCAAAAGTATGGTATGAATTATTGTGCGCCAATTTCTATGCCATTAGATCTGAATCTAAAGTTGGATACTACTTTAGGTGAAGCATTGGAAAATGAAACTATGCATAGGAAAATTGTGGGAAATTTGATATATCTCACAATTACAAGGCTTGATGTAGCCTACATTGTTGGACTTGAAATTAAATTTATGCAACTTCCTAGGAAATCACATTTAAAAGCTTTGAGATGCACTCTACAATATGTGAGTGCTACTTTGGATTATGCATTGTTTTATGAAGTTGGTGCAAAATTGCAGGCTTATTGATACAAAGATGCAAATTGGGCTAGTAGTATTCCAACTAAAAGATCTACTAGTGGCCTTCTATTCTCACTTGGGAGTGGAGCTATTACATGGAGCAGTAAGAAGTAGACCACTCTTACTTTGTCAAGTACACAGGCTGAGTATAGAGGTGTTGCAATGGAAGCATGTGAACCATCATGACTAGAGATGCTACTTGCAGATTTAGGTGATAGATTGTTGAAGATTGGATTGAGTTATCTTTAAGTTATCTTGCATGTCTTTGAGAAACTCTAAAGCTTTTGGACATTTCATCTCTAATCCTATCATAGCTAGACTATGTGGAACATAGCCATGAACCACCTCGAAAGGTGTCAACTTAGTATTCTCGTGATTCGAGCTATTATAAACAAACTCAACTACTGGAACATAGCTATCCAAATATATTTTCTTTTCTCAAACATATACTTGTAGCATATCTTTGAATATTTGATTAACTATTTTGGTATAACTGCTTGTCTTTCAATGCTCTCCATTAATCAATTTCAATTGAACTTAGAGTTTGTTAAACACATATTTCCAAAAATTTTCAATGAATCGAGGATCCTTCTACAAAAATATGGATGTAGGCGAACCGTGTCGTTTGAAAATGTTTTGAATGAATACGTCCTTGACTTGTGGTTCTTCAAATGATTCCTTAGTAGTAATAACATGTGACATTCTACTTAATAAATCAACCACTACAAGAATAGCATTCTTGTGATGTGGTGTCCTAGGTAAATTCATTATCAGGTCCATGGAAATACTCTCCCAATAGTACGAGAGTATTTGCAGTACGTGTAGCATACCTAGGGCACTTATCCCCTTGACTTTATATACCTAACACTTGATGCACTCACTTACATTTTTTTTCACATCTCTGACCATCTTTGGCCACCAAGGCGTGCATCTAGTCAACTCCAAGGTTTTCTCAATATGATTATGTCCCATATAAGGTATATTGTGGTTCTGAAAAATAACTTCCTTTCTAAATTTCCCTTCTTGTGAACTAGGCACACATATCTTTCCCTTACTTTAAGTAAACCTTTTTCAACTTGCAAATTAGAGAATAACTTATTCTCACTATTATTAGACAAATAGGTTACTACACACTGAAAGTAGTTATCATCAACCTATGAGTCTTTCATCTCTTGAATGAACTCACTATGACGAATTGTAAAGTTAATGTGAAGCGAAATATGGATGATGCATCTCCAACTCTATTGATTTTCCCTTTATATACAATTTTTTTTATGAAATTCTTGAATGAACTTAGCCCATATAGCTTGTCTCCCTCTTAGATTAGGCTAGGAACATAAATGCTTTAATATGTGATGATCTATGAAAACTTCAAAAGCTCACCCATACAAATTATGTCTCCAAATTTTAAAAGCTTAAACTATTATGTATAGTTCTTGTTCACGGGCACACCAATTTCTTTGAGACTAAAAGTTTCTTACTTTCAAAAGAAAATATTTTCCATCTTGAATTAAAAATGCATCAACTATGATGCCACTTACATCATTCTCTAGCTAAAAATGTTTACTAACAAAACTACAGAACTTTAACTTGCTTGTTTCAATGCATCAAAATCTTGTTGTTGTGGATTGCCCCACACAAAGCTTTGATAATCTCTCAATAGCAAAGATGTGTGAATGTTTGGAAACACATTCTTTATAAAATCTTCATAATTCTAAGAATGATCGTAACTAATGCTCATTGTAAAGAAAGAGACTACTAGAGATCACAAAAAATCTTTGTGGATCCATTCTAATTCCATCTACAAAAATAATGTTTCGTAATTACTCAACCTGAGATAGACATAGTTATGTCTTCTCTTAGTTGATGTAAAAAGTATTCCGATTCAAAACTTTGAATATTGTATGAAAATGACATTAATGATCTTTTTAGCTTTTACTATAAACCAAGAAGATAATCGAAAAATCTATTGAAAATTGACCCATCAAAGGATAAAAAATATCTTTTGCGAGCATCATTAAAGTAGAAAGAGCATGTGTTAAGCCAAAAGGCATTACAAGATACTCATAATGACCAAATCTAGTACAAGGAAGCTATCTTATGTACATCATCCTTAATTCTTATCTGATGATAGCCCCTTTTTAAGTTTTACTATATAGAGTAGCACCTCCTATTGCAACCATCAATGTAAGGCATTAGATATCTCAGTTTTACTAATTCTTTATTCAAAGATTTGCAGTATATTCACATTCTTAAGGATCCATTATTTTTGCAAACCAAGAGTACTATGGCCACAAAAGGTGAATAACTTCACTGATCAATCCTTTCACAAGATAATCTTTGATTATATGATTTACTTTTTCCTCCTCTTGCAGACTCATGTGGTATAGGCAATTTGAAAGAAAAATATATTGAAATTCAATTCACATTGTAGAAGCTAGTTGAGCTTCCAAACTAGTTTGAATCTATAACAATAGTAACTCTTTATGTTCAAACTATAATATATAAAGATATTCCACTCTATTTTAACCATTACAAAGGTAGAAAATTGTCTATAATTGTGAACATCTGGTTTCGCATGGATGGTGATGTGGTGACCTTTATGATAGGACTGATAAACATGAGTCCCAAAATCTATGCCATGCATTTTCTTCTTGTATGCCACTTTTTACTAAGTATGGGATCGAATCTTGCCAATTCAGAAATCTTGTAATCTAGACCATCTTTATAATTCTGAATTTGGACTTGCAATTTGATCACTACTTGTTGATACCATCTCGAATCCCCTTCCACATGCTAACTTTCCCTTGTAGGTGTACTTAGATGGGTTGGTCTTTAACTTTATTTTCTTAACTAAAGAACAAATAAATCCATTTTGTGTAGATCCTCTATCAGACAATATTTTCAAAGGATGTTCATTCACCTCTACTCTCATGACAACTAGCTTGGTGTCAAGGAACTAATGACCTTTCTGTGCAACTAGAGATAATACCACATTTGACATAGTAGGCACCTTCTTTGTAACTAAAGTATTCAAGATGGGTTGTTTATTCTTAGATGGAGGATCCATCTTAGTATATCTAGCTAAGATATCAAAATCCAAAGGAGATGATGGAGTAGAGCATGAAAAATATTTTATCTTCACCACCATAGCTGTGGATATTATTTTTCTTCTTAGGAAATAGCCAGTATGAATGCCCACTCAAGATCCATAACAAAGACGCTTCAAAAGCCTACATCATAATCAAATAACGAACACTATTTCAACTTCATGCTCAATAGAATTGTAATGCAGAATCCTATTGCACTCATACAACATCCAACATTCCACTACCAAACATAACTATAGCCTAAGGAATGAAAAGTTGTCATACTAAAATCACAATTGCATCATTTTCCCATGACTTCATTGTGACTTTTACAGCACAAAGCTATGAAAATCAAAGGCATGCAAGTACCACCCTAAAATCTTTCATAGAGAAAGGTAACAAAAAACTTCTCATGGATACATGCCATCCCCTCTAGAGAACTTGCTAATGAAGAGGGATCATTTTCCCATGTCTTCATTGCAACTTTTGCAACATAAAGGTATGAAAATCGAATGCACTCAATTACCACACTAAAATCTTCGGTAGAGAAAGGCTAAAAAAAAAAAAATCATGAAGACATGCCATCCATTCTAGAAAAATTGCTAATGAAGAGGGATCATTTTCCCATGACATCATTACGAATTTTGCAACACAAAGCTATGAAAATCAAACACACTCAATTACCTCACTGAAATCTTTGATAGAGAAAGGTAACAAAAAAACTATCATGGAGACATGCCATCCCTTCTAGACAACTTGCTAATGAAGATGGATCACTTTCCCATCACTTCATTGTGAATTTCGTACCACAAAGCTATGAAAAACGAATGCACTCAATTACCACACCAAACTCTTTGATAGACAAAGGTAAAAGAAAAAAATCTCATGGAGACATGCCATCCCTTCTAGAAAACTTGCTAATGAAAAGGGATCATTTTCCCATGCCTTCTTTGGGACTTTCGCAACACAAAGGTATGAAAATAAAATGCACTCATCACACTAAAATCTTCGATAGAGAAAGGTAGAAACAAATTCTCATGTAGACATGCCATCCCTTCTAGACAACTTTCTAATGAAGAGAGATCATTTTCCCATTTCTTCATTGAAAATCTTGCAGCACAAAGCTATGAAAATTGAATGCACTCAATTACCACACCGAAATCTTTGATAGAGAAAGGTAACAAACAAATTATCATGGGGACATGCCGAGTCCCTTCTAGAAAACTCGCTAACGAAGAGGGATCATCTTGCCATGTCTTCATTGAAACTTTTGTAGCACAAAGCTATGAAAATGGAGCGCACTCAATTACCACACTAAAATCTTATGAGAAAGGTAACAAACATATTGTCATCGAGACATGCCATCCTTCTAGACAACTTACTAATGAAGAGGGATCATTTTGCCATGTCTTCATTGAAACGTTTGTAGCAAAAAGATATGAAAATCGAATGCAATCAATTGCCACACATCTTTGATAGAGAAAGGTAAGAAACAAATTCTCATGGAGACATGCCATCCCTTCTAGAAAACTTGCTAATGAAGAGGGTTCATTTTCCCATGACTTCATTGCGACTGTAGCAAAAATCTATGAAAATGGAATGCACTCGATCAAATCATGGAAATAATTGATAGAAAAAGGTAAGAAACAAATTCTCATGGGGTAGAAAACGAGTAGTGATTATCAAAGATGTACTAAAATCTTTTTAGAAGGTGAGCATTAGCAACCCTAATCTCTTGAAGGCAGCCAAATTTGGAATAGCCCTTGGGGTTATCTTCTTTGCTTTTCTTATAGTCTTCTAGATCTCTCTCATCATCCATGTCTTGGACTTGTCTAAAGACCTTTGATAGTCCATGAAATTGACCTCTTTCTCCCAATTGCTTGATATGTTTATTCTCCAACTGACCCTCAGCATCACAAGATGTTATTTCCCCTAGATACTTTTTGGGACATTTCTACTTTCTTCAAAATGAAAAGTCAGGCTCTTTGGTTTGAGTTATATTCAGATATTTCGTTTGTTCTATAGTTTTTTCAAGTTCAAGCTCCATCTCCTTAATATTCAAGTTTAGCATTGCCACTAACTTAGGAACACCATTTATCAATGTCAACTTGTTTCTATGTGCCCCTTTTTTCAACAAGCACTCTCTGATTATGTGCCCCCAAGTACTACAATGCAAGTAGGTATTAGACATGATTTTTTAGATAGCCTTCTATTTTGTGGGAGTCTAACCACCTATTTTGACATGAAGAGAAGAAAGATCAAGGTTGAGATCCACCTTGTAAGGTCCCAATTAGATACCTACCACTCTCCTCCCCAACTTAAATATCCCTTGCCATTATGCATATGTATATTCTTCTCTAAGGTCCAAGCACACCTCATATGGCCACTCTAAGGAGATCGAATAACCTCGAAGTCTCATATTAGAGCATTGGCTCCCTTGAGATATGGTCCTTGACACCTTTAGAGTCCTCGACCAAATGTAGGTAGACAAATGGTAGAGTATGGTGGTAATATAGTTGAGCTTGGGAGGCTAACTTCCCTCAATCACTCTCCAATCAATTAGTGATTGATTTGATTCTCTATCTACCACAAATTGTGAATTTGTGGCTTCTCTTTCTCTTTTTGATCAAGTGGACTCAACCACTTAAGATTCTTTCACTTTTACATTAAGTAAAGTCTTCAAAAGTTACAGGAGGTAGTTCACAAGTGAACTTTACATTGTCTTCATTTTAAGGCTTCTTCTTTGAATTTGTGGGGCTCAAGCCAATACTTAGGCTTGTCATAGACTTGCTCCAACAGCTCCCCCTCAAGCCAAGTATGCTTGAGGTCTTCAATCTTCCAAGATTACCTGCAAACCTATCATAGCCTTGAATTTGTAAAGCTTTGTACCATCCAGTGGTTTGGTTCTAATATATGCACATTGTTGATGAGTGGACACATATGATATTTGAATCTCTTTGCTTAGAACCTTCTCTCGTACATAGTGATAATGAATTTCAATATGTTTAGTCCTTGCATGAAAAATAGGATTAACAGCCAAATGAATAGAACTCATATTGTCACAAAAAATAGTTGGAGTTCCAAACTGCAATCCAAGATCTGTGATATAATGTCTTCATCCATATAGCTTCCTGAGTAGCTATGGCAAGACCTCTATACTCAACCTCTATGGAAGAAAGAGCAACTGTAGCTTGCTTCCTAGATGACCATGAAATAAGCTTTGAACCTGCAAAAGTAAGATATCCTGAAGTGCTCCTTCTATCTTCCTTGGAAGCAGCCCAATCTACATCAGAAAATAGATTCAAACCTAAATCAGATACATAAGGATAATAAAGTCCTTCATTTATGGTTCCTTTGAGATACTTGAGAATCCTTTTGGCAGCATCCTTGTGTGGTTTCCTTGGTGTGTGCATAAATTGACTTAGCACACTCACACTGTAACATATATCTACTCTTGTCAATGTGGCATAGTTGAGACTGCCCACTAGACTTTGATATGATGTGATGTGCTCTATGATTTCACCTTCATGTGAGCTCAATTTGTGATTGACCTTCATCAGAATACCTGCAATCTTACAATCTTGTATCTTGAATTTTGCCAACATGTCCTTAATGTACTTTCTTTGAGTGAGAAACAAACTATGATCTTTATAGACAACTTCCAAACCTAGGAAGTAGGTAAGTGAACCCAAATCACTTGTCTTGAACTCTTCTCTCATCTGATCTTTGATCTTCTTCATACCATCTGCATCATTTCCTATCATTATAATATCATCTACATATACACATAGGTAGATGATCTCAGAATTACTCTTTTAAATAAAGAGTGAAGGATGTGCCTTGCGTGGTTGAAAGCCTTTGTCCTCGAGCCTGAAATTCCAAGCTCTTGGGGCTTGCTTGAGACCATAGAATGCTTTGTTAAGTTTACACACATAATCAAGATAAACTTGATTCTCAAAACCAGGTGGTTGTGCCATATATACCTCTTTTGTTATCCAATCTCACCTCAAACCCATACCTTTCTCGTTTTGTCTTTTCTCTCATAGAGATTTACCTGTTTGATTCTCCACAAGAGCCAAATATCTTTTGAAACATGAAAAAACTTCATCTTTGTGTTTCATAAAGAATAGGATAGTCCATTTGCTGCAATCATCAATAAAGGAGACATAATATCTTGATCCAGATATTGAAGCATCCTTGCTAGGTCCCCATACATCTGTATGAACCAACTCCAAGAGATCTCCATGCCTATAACCTTTCTTCATGAATGGTAACCTGTGAGACTTTTCAAATTGACATGCACTACACTTATAAATCATGTGTTGTTCTGACAAGTTAGGGAGTCCAATTACACTTTGGTCCCTAAAAATTTGCTTTAATGATCTTTCACCAATATCTAATCTCTTGTGCCATACCTCTAGTTCTGTGAGTGTTTGATTACCATAATTGAAGAGAGTTATGTTCCTTGTGTCTTGCAACTCAAAGGTGAATAGTCTACCTATCTTTTCTCCCTTTGCTATTCTTTTGAACCCTTGGCTAGGGTCTTCCACATATGCTCCTCCTGTTGTGAACCTGACTTGCAATCCTTTCTCTACTATCTGCCCAACACTTATCAAATTCTTTGTAATGGTAAGGACATAGAGTACCTTATTGAGTAGGTTGATGTTTCCAACGTGCTTTGACATTGCCTATTTTCTCCACAGGATGTTGTGTACCTAAGAACCAACTTAGGGACTTATGGAGATGGAGACTATACCTCAATCCCCCTCAAGTGCATATAATGGGGATTCATGCTTTAATTATCAATCCGATGAGTATCAAAACCTAGCCGAGTGTATGAAGACATGCATTCACATGATGATCAATGCAAATGAACTACTCAGAGAGTGCAAACAAGGCAAAGACTAATCCAAACAAGCTTCAACTGTCAGTCATGGTGTCACGATACTTGGAACAGAAGCCAACAGTAAATTGAGCTTTTCTCTTAGCTCCGAATCCGAATATAGCGAATAGCATATGCATTTCAAAGCTCTCGAGAAAACGCTGTGGAGATGATCGCAATCCGGGTGGATCGGGTCCGGTCGTGGCACACACAGGGTGTATGAAGCTAATGAATGTTGGAAGGTTTAAAGATGTGAAGGTGAAATTAATGTTGAGTATGGAGAAGAGAGAGATGTTGAAATGATTATGGGAATAGGAATGTAGGAGTGCAAGTTAGATTTATGAACATGAATGATAAGAATGAAAGAGAACCATACATACGAATGAAATTTGGAAGGAAGAATGGTCCATTGAAGGAGCTTCTTAAACACTTCCTAATTCCAATCCATATGCATAGTCTTCTTTGGATGATATGTATGCATGACGAGAATAGATGGAACCCTTACACATAAACCAGTTTCGAAAGGAAGAATGGTCCAATATTGGAGCTTCTTATACACTTTCAGAAACTAATCAATATGTATGGGTATGTTTGGATTATATGCATGCAAGTGAATTATGATGATAGAGTTTACTCACAAGCTCAAAGAAACATCCTCACTGGTTCAATGCAATACTGCGGAGCCTTCTCACACATAGAAGAAATAGAAGACATGTAAAAATACTTAAGAGACTGAGAGAGGAGACAAGAGACAAGTGACAAGTGACATGAATTAAAAGGATTTGAATTAAGTTACATGTAAAATATCGTCGTGGTACGTCATGCTAAGCAGTCTACTGATCAAAGGTGGTTCCGACCCTCAAACCATGACAGTTCAACCGAATGTCACACGTAAGAAGGTGAGTTCCACTCCAGTGACCCTATGTCTGTCTAGGCTCGTAACGTCTAACTAAAGAAGTCTAAGACTCATTAAAATCAGCTCTAACTCACTCACACGCTCCACCGAGGGTGAGTCAAGATAGAGATGCTGGTTTCAAGAGCCTATCCTAGATTGGAGTTCTAACTTAAATTTGAAACTAGGTTCTATACTCATACTAGCTCACCTTGGATCCTCACTCGCTCAACCGAGGGTGATCGTCTCAAGGAAACCGTAAGCTAGCATGAGCCCTATGGATGCCTAACAATGATGCTCTAGGAGTTTGGAGGGGGGTTTATATAGTTTTTTGAATGAATTTGGGCCCTTGGATCTAGAGAAATCAACTCTCAACTCTAGGATCATTACTTTTGATTACAACCATTTGATTAATCAAATCAATGGCTTGGAATTGTTCTTTCTATCAAATCTAGTGTAAAGGAGTGAAATTTAGGCGCCCTCATTCTCCACCATTGGATCTGGGGATGATCTGGACCGTCGGATCAGTGCTGACATCAATTCGGATAAGATAAGCCACTATTTTTGGAGAAATGCTGCATTATTGATCTTTGATTGTAAAAAAGGTCTTCTTTTATGGAAAAAATTCGTGGATCCTCCTTCCTTTATGCTTTAGTGCATCTCCACCCTTGAATATGAGCTCATCTTGACCGTACAACATGGTTCAATCATATTTTGACATGTGGCAGACATTCAAGCCTTCAATTTTCTTATTCTAGAAAACTGCGGTGACCTTGAAAACTGGACTTTGTGCTCTTTGACCCTCCAAAAAGTCTTTGATGAAGATGAAACATTGTAGGACTATGTTTCCAAAGATCTCCTTCAAGAATATGCAGAAAAAACTCCCATCTGAATCTAACTTGTACAAGTTTGACTACATTTGGAAGCTTGCAAGGTGGCATTAAGGTGTCTAGGAAGCTCGGATAGCCTTGAAACTTTATACAAATATGTAGCCACATATGGTCTTTATACATGCCAAACCATATGGCTAACATAAATTTCTATACAAGAATTTGTAGGGTCAAACTAGAAAAAATACATTTTTACAAAATGAACATAGCATATCAATGTGCTACTAAATCCATTTTCTGCTGAAATTTGGGCTATAGACTGCCTTTGACAATCTTTACAAGTATATGGATTTTCATCTAATTTGGTGACAATGAAATTTTTGCCCTAATTTCCCAACTTTGACCAGCTTTGACCGCTACCATGGACTTTCTTGATTTCTTTGAAACTTTGTATGTGAGTTTCCTTTGACATCCTTGATGCATCCTGGACTTCTCGGGGAATTCCAGCTACTTTCACCAAATATGTTTTTTGTAGGCCTTCACAAGTGAGAGAGGAGAGAAAATCTCGACGACATTCGCCCCCACTAAACCTGCGATTCCTCCGGAAGTGCCACTCTAGCATCTGTGAAAAACAAAATGTTCCAGGCATCAAATTCTTTTATAGGCAACATAAGAAACATGGAAGGAAAATTGATTATATGCATGAATAAGTAGGTAACGTGACATGAAGCAAAATTTGCATGAAAGAAAGAATTGAAACAGGAAACATGAATATGCATGAACAAATAGGCAACATATATGCAAATGAACAAGCAACATTGGCAACAAGAAAGAAAAAAAAACAAGCATCAATATGAAGTGGAAGTGGTTGTATTGAGTCGTTTTAAGCATCAGTTCCTCTCATCTTGAAGAAAAATTTGTACCTTTTTCATAAAGCAATCTACCTTAAATATGATTATAAACAAAGATTTAGGATTTTCAAGTGACATCTTTCATCTTTAGCTTATTTTAGATCAACTCCTTTCCTACATAAATATGAATATGCTCTTTCTCTAATAACATGCAAGGAAATCTAACTAAACTCCACTAATGCATAAATCTGCTTATATAGCCCGTGATTTATTCTACTATGCCTCTTTATCCTCCTTTGGCTTTCTTTTCTTTTCTTTTTTTTTTTTTTTTTTTCGATGATGATGATGATGATTCGGCAACTTTATGGTTACGATCACTTTTTTGGGGTGGAAGAAAGTGTAAACTTCTTGGTAACATGTAGTTTTTTTTTTTTTTTTTTTGACGAGGAAAAATTAAACCCCGATACAAGGTACAACCATTTTTGATGACGGAGAACAGTCGTTTAAACTCCGATACAAGTGCTGTGAGGTGGACTAAAGATGTAGAAACATGCAATAGAAGGAGCTAGGATTTCAACAATTATGCTTTCGATATAGGATACATATGCATGTTTATATATGAAAGTCATGTCACCAAAATAAAGCTCCAAATCTACATGCCCTATCTTTCCACAATCCTAGATTATAATCAATTCCTTAGTAGATAAGTTACTACTTAAGATACAATTTTACACAAGTAGAGAAATCATCATTTGCCTTTTTTGACTCAAGTGATGTGGATATGCAATGCGATGCAAAGACTGAAACAAATATGCATGAAACAAGCATGGAAAAAAAATAGAATGAACTTGAAAAAAAACAAAGCAACATGAACTTAAAAAATTAATGATATTTTTATACTTTTTTTTTAACATGGATACTCCTGTTTATGAATCAGCCTCATTGTTGTCATCTTCTTCAATGTCCTCATCCAAAATGTACTCGTCATTATCACGTTTCTTGAATAGCTTTATCCTTTTACCTGCAATCAAAGTTTTTAGTGCAACACCATTTAATTCACAAAGAGCATACGTACCATTGTTGTTGACTTTTGATACAATGTATGGCCCAAACCACCGTTGAGTGAGCTTTTTGCGTGCATCATATTGAGAGTCAAATGTACTATCATAAATGAGCACCCAATCTCCTACTTCAATTGGCTTAGGACGCAATCGATGAGTTTTATCAAAATAATGCTTGTTCTTCATTCTAGATTCTCTTAATTTTTCAACAGCATCATCAAGTCTTAATTTACCTTGTTCTAACTGTTTAATACGCAAACTCAAAAAATCATCAGTAGACATGTTTTCAGACCAAGGCAAATTTGACCATGCAGAAATATGAGACTGAATTGGAAACAATGGTTTTTGACAGTACATGAGTTCAGCAGGCATATATCCAGTAGTACGTGTGCATGTCATTCTATCTGCCCAAAGTGCAAAAGGTAAGAATTTAGGCCATTGTTTGATGTCACCGTTACATGCTTTAGATATGGCTTTCACAATAGGTGGATGCCCTCTCTCTATTTTACCATTGGCCTCTGGATTATATGCAGTAGTGAGAGACAAACGAATACCGTGACGCTCAAAGAACTCTTTAGCTTCTCTTGCATTTAACTCTCCACGATCGGCAACTACTTTCTCTATGTACCCAAAGCGACTTATGACATCTTCAAGCAAGAATTTGCAAACATTGTAAGTGGTCTTAGATCGTAATGCACGTCCCTCTACATGATTAGTTAAATCTTCTCTTGCAAGTACAATGTAACGCATTTTGTCAATACCTTTAGGCATAGTTACAAGATCTACTACCCACTTGTAGTGAATACAAGGTGGATAAGTAGGATGCAACGGATCTCTATGTTTGACTGATGAATGAAGTTGACAAGTAGAACATGTAGAAACATAGCTACTAATGTCAACATACATCCTAGGCCAATAATAGGTACTTCTAATTTTTTCATATGTTCCAAAAAATCCTTTATGACCGGCCCATAATGTCTCATGCATTTCCTTCATTACTTGCAATTGAAGACCTCGTTTTCCCAGGACTCGTTGTGGATTCTTAACCTTACCCTTAGCATGTCTCCAAAGATAACCATTACATAGGAAAAAGTTATAAGATCGTTTCCTAATGTTACGGAATCTATTCGTAGTCCAGCTAGGTAATGGTTGTAGTGTACTGAGATACTTTCCTATGTCTCTCCATTCATCTTCGTACTCAGACTCATGAAATTTCTCATACTCATATATATGTGGAACATAGTCAACTAAATTCACATTCTTTATTAGATCACTTTCAAGATCATCATCAAATCTAGCTCTCGATAACATATCAGCAACTGAGTTTGACTTACCTGAAATATGAACTAACTCAGGATTTATGAACTTAATATATGAGATCCATCTAAGCATGGCTATATCAGGAGATGAACAATTGGCTATCATTCCAATGAGAGGCAAACAATCAGTCTCAACTTTGACATTTGCACCAATGAAATATTCTTTGTCTATTTTCAAAGCTGTTACCATACCCCATAGTTCTCGTTTGATCTGTGGATATTTTCGTTGTGTTTCATGTAGAATTTTGGCACCAAACCTAATTGCATATCTATTCCCTTCACTATCTTCTTGACTTATGACCCAACCTATACCAATAGGACTAGTATCAACTGTCAATATAATAGGTTTGTTAGCAGAATAGTCTACACGCTTAAGGATGGGAGCTTCAAGCAATAATTTCTTCAATTTACGCATAGCTTGAGTGTGTTTGTCAGTCCAAATAAATTTTCGTTTCTTCCTCAACAAGTCATAAAGACAATCAGCAACATGAGCAAAGTGAGGGATCCAAATAACATAAAAGATGCAAGCACCAAGAAATCTACGTACCTCACTCACGTTGTTACATGTTTCAGAAATCTTGCTAATGGCAGCAACTTTTTGTGGGTATGGCTTTCGACCATAATGGCCACATAAATGTCCAACAATAAGTACCTCGTTGACACCAAAAACAGATTTCTCTATGGAAAATGTGAGACCTACCTCTTCAAATCGTTGAAATATTCTTTCACAATCAGAGATATGGTCAAGAACAAATTTACGACATCCCGATGAATCTAAAGTAATGTCCTTTACACGTTCCTCACTCCCTTTAATTGGAATATCATCAATGAATGGCATAGTTATATGAGGGATAAAGTCATGTAAGACCATATTCATAACACTCATCATATGAGCCACAGAATTAGTCGCTCCTTGAGGTAAAGTACACATTCGCACTAAGCCTAAAGGAGTTTTCATTGTGGTTATGTCACGACTGTCAATTGCTAACTGGAATTGGTCATATCCAGAATATAAATCACCCATTGAATAGATAGAATGTCCTGAAAATGATTCAGCAAACTCATCTACAATGGGTCCTGTTCCTACATTCCTTATGGTGACTTTATTGACGGGTTGGAGATCTTGAATAAAACGTAGTTTCCCATTCTTTTTAGGCACAGTGAACCATCTGTTTGAGTAAGGTGCAAAAGATGGCTCTAAAATTCTCATGTTTATCTTCTCCTTAAGTAGTTTCATTAGCTCAGGTAAGTGAGCCTTTGGAACTGGTATAGGGCGAAGATTCCATGGAATATGTGGAATAGTAAAGATTATCATGGGTGCAACTAGCTTAGGATCTACACAACCAATCTCATGAGGATACATAGTAAAGGCTTTTCCATGGCTCCGTATAACTCTCTCAAATTTATCTCTCTCTGCTGGCAAAAGAAAGTCATCATCTCTACCAATTTTCACCTGTTTGATTGTCTCATCCGTGAATGTATGTCCTATGTTTTTCTTATCCCGAAGAATTATATCATTTTTCACATCAATAATTTTTTCATTACTTCCTTGAGGTAATGGTTGAGCTATGGGTTTGATTTTTTTGTCTACAGTTTTGTACTTTGTTTCAACTAAGGCATCATGTGTTTGGTTAAATTTTGAGCACTTGTCAACATTGAGAGCATACTCTTGGATTAGAGCATACTCATCAAGGGAAGAAATAAGAATAATATGGGAATTAGAATTTTGTTGAAGACATAACTCTAACTCCTCAAGAGTAGAGAAACAATGAGATGTCTCAATCACATGCTCAATGTTCTCATCATGTTCCATGATTTTGTTGTTTTTATAATTTTTTTGGCTTTTTTGGATAAAAGACTTGGACAATTGACTCTTATGAAGAAAATCTAATCTAGAATGTGGAAAACAAAGTGACAAACTATTGTACATGTTGGTTGGATGCGAGATGTCAAACCAATATCCACTGTTGTCCCGCTCAACAATAGATTCTATCCGAAATTTTGATCATATGTAGCTCCAAACATGAATCGAGGTGCACAATCACTACAAGCATGCTCATGACCCTGAGTAACAATAGGTTTCTTTCTAATTGACAATCGATTCCTAGGATGATTCACTCCTACTGTCATGACTTGAAGTGATTGCATTCCATCCTTAGACTTAAATCTAGCATAGGTAGACCCATCATCCATGGCTTTAGTTTCCATACGAGTCTCACAAATAAAGGGTTGACCTAAGAGAACTTCATAGGAGCAATTATCTTGAATAAAAAAGTGAAACTCTTCTGTGATTCCTCCTATGGATATGGGCACACTAGCACAAACTCCATACAGGGTACCTACACCATTATCTGCAGTTCTCATACGCCATCCACAATCTTTATCTATGGGCCATCGAAACTTATCATAGACTTCTCTTGAAATCACATTGATTTCAGAGCCGGAATCTACTAATGCATTTACAGTGATAGTGTTCTTATCATTTCCTATTTTAACATGCATCTCTGATGTACCTCTAGACCAAAATGTTCTTTTAAAGTGGCTTTCAGGATTGTTTTCATGATTTTCATGGTCAGGTTGAATAGGTCCTAAGAAATTTTTATTAACATTTACTTCATCATCATCAAAGTCCTCTTCATCAGATTCATCAAAGTTTAAGGCTTCATTCATAGCTTGATCTTGATCTAGAGAATCTTGCATCTCAGTATCTAGATTAAGTGGAAACCTCTTCCTTTTAATTAGGCCGATAAAGTTATCTTTAAAAACAGGCTTTGCAATAGAGAAAACTTGTTCTAAAGACATAGTCACTTGACTCTTAAGCAAAATGTCATCTAAAATCTCCATAGGATCTATTTTTCTCTCAATTTCTGAAATCAAGATGGCTTTAGGTTTTCTCTTTGGTTTCTTTTGTTTTTGCTCAGGGTCTTGTTTTTGTTCATGTTCTCGTGTTTGGTCTTCAGTTTGTTTTGATTGATCTTGTTTATCCAAAGGCTTTGGTTCTGTTTTTCTTTGCTTTGTCTTCTTCCCTTTTTGTTTCTCCTCTTGTTTTTGTTCATTGGGTTGTGCTTCTTGTTTTTTATCTTTGGATTGTGATGTTTCTCCCTGCTCTATGATTGTTTCTATTCCCTCTGAGGTTTGTTTTCGTGTTACTCTTCTTTCACTAGGCTCAGCTTCATCTCTTTTTCGTTTTTCTTCTACATTGGATATGTGAGAAATAAGAGATTGATCTTCTATTGGTGACTCCCAAGCCGTTATTCTCCTAATCTCATCCCGTGCTCTTACTAAAGCCTCTATGGAAAAATCACCTTCCTTTGTGGGTTTACTTGATTCTACTTGTTCATCAAGAGCTTCTAGTTTCACTCCTCTAGTTCCTACGTCCATTATGGTTATATTTTCATAATGTTTTTTCATTCCTCCCTTACCATAATTTCCTTGCAAAGGTAGCCTAGATCGATAGTCACAGATTTTCTTGTCTATGTCTATTACTAGTCGTTGCTCCTTAGCAGCCTTCAATAATTCACAATCTCTCAAAAAGTGCTCTAATGAATCACACCAAGGACACCTACGAGGGCCACGCACAAAACCATTTTGATTTTGAGGATTTTGATTAACTTGTGGTGGGAAATTTTGAAATTGAGGATTTTGTTGATAAGGTATTGCTTGAACAGGATAATTAGGATTTTGATAAGGCAATTGATGTATTTGAGGAGCTTGGGGAGCAACATGTGGTACTTGAGGTGCAAGAGGAGCTTCCATATTATACAGTTGATGATTTTGAAAATTTTGATTTTGAGGATTTTGAAAAGCTATTTGTGAAGCTTGAGGATACATGTTTTGATACATTTGAGGATTTTGCACATGAGGATGAGGATTTTGCATTGAAGGATTATGCATTGGAGGAACTTGATATGCTTGAGTAGGAGCTACTTGTGGATTTTGATTGGTAGCTATAACATGTTGATTAGGCTCTTGAAAAGTCATTGGGTTCATTTGATTTTGGAAAGTTTTGGTGTAACTAGATTGTAAAGCATCTATAGTCTTGGCCAAATTGGATTGTGTAGCAATAAGACTTTCCATTTGCTTAGTGAGAATATCCACTTGAGATTGTTCAACTACACTTTTATTTGGCTCTACTTTAAAACCTTGAGTAGGCTCCATCATTTGAGGAATAGGAGTAGAGTCAAAAAGCATAGCATGGGATTTTTCTCTAACTTGCTCCTTAGTTTGTGGAAGGCTAGCTTGAGGAAGACTAGTTTGCTCATAAAGCATGGATTGTCTTTGATGTCTATGGGCTACAACCTCTACTACTTTACGCACTTTTTGCCAATTGTCAGTAAGACCATAGCGCTTATCTGGTTCTTCTAATCGCCGTTCAACTTCCCTACGAGTTTCAGGATGAAGAAGCTTAAGAAAATTGATCACAAGATCAGGTTCCAAAGTTATCTTATCCTCATAAGGAAGTTGTTCATAGCGTCTAATATACTCATTTTGTAAGTGAGTAATAGAGCTACTAGGCTTTGGAGAATTGACCCATCGTAAGAATCCATCTCGATTATGTTGGCTATAATCTTCAAGATAGAATTCTTTGAGCATCTCCTTTCTAAAATCACTCCAAGGAAGACTATCATATTGAGTGACACGGTTTATGATAGAGCTATCAACAATTCGTTCAAAGAATGATATCAAAAGATCTTCGGGAAGACCAAAAATCATAGCTTGCTCTTCAAACAAATCTAAGTAGCTTGTGATGTTGATGCCATTGAATTTTCCCTTCTCTCTCAACATAGAAGAGACTATTCTTTGGCCTTGTTTCTCAACAATAAGGGATTTGAATCCTTCCTCCATCTTATGTGAATAAGCAAGTGATGCACGATGCTCTAGATCTCTCACAAATGCGTTTACTTCACGACGAAGATGTGCACGATACCGTGAGAAATCCAGTGCAACACTCAAGAATGATGATGATGATATGATGAGGATGAAAAATATGAAACAAAGGATATGGATCACAACCTCCCAACAAGATCAGAAGCAAATGCCACGAAGCGTTTCACGTCGGGTTCAAATGTGGAGATGATCGCAATCCGGGTGGATCGGGTCCGGTCGTGGCACACACAGGGTGTATGAAGCTAATGAATGTTGGAAGGTTTAAAGATGTGAAGGTGAAATTAATGTTGAGTATGGAGTAGAGAGAGATGTTGAAATGATTATGGGAATAGGAATGTAGGAGTGCAAGTTAGATTTATGAACATGAATGATAAGAATGAAAGAGAACCATACATACGAATGAAATTTGGAAGGAAGAATGGTCCATTGAAGGAGCTTCTTAAACACTTCCTAATTCCAATCCATATGCATAGTCTTCTTTGGATGATATGTATGCATGACGAGAATAGATGGAACCCTTACACATAAACCAGTTTCAAAAGGAAGAATGGTCCAATATTGGAGCTTCTTATACACTTTCAGAAACTAATCAATATGTATGGGTATGTTTGGATTATATGCATGCAAGTGAATTATGATGATAGAGTTTACTCACAAGCTCAAAGAAACATCCTCACTGGTTCAATGCAATACTGCGGAGCCTTCTCACACATAGAAGAAATAGAAGACATGTAAAAATACTTAAGAGACTGAGAGAGGAGACAAGAGACAAGTGACAAGTGACATGAATTAAAAGGATTTGAATTAAGTTACATGTAAAATATCGTCGTGGTACGTCATGCTAAGCAGTCTACTGATCAAAGGTGGTTCCGACCCTCAAACCATGACAGTTCAACCGAATGTCACACGTAAGAAGGTGAGTTCCACTCCAGTGACCCTATGTCTGTCTAGGCTCGTAACGTCTAACTAAAGAAGTCTAAGACTCATTAAAATCAGCTCTAACTCACTCACACGCTCCACCGAGGGTGAGTCAAGATAGAGATGCTGGTTTCAAGAGCCTATCCTAGATTGGAGTTCTAACTTAAATTTGAAACTAGGTTCTATACTCATACTAGCTCACCTTGGATCCTCACTCGCTCAATCGAGGGTGATCGTCTCAAGGAAACCGTAAGCTAGCATGAGCCCTATGGATGCCTAACAATGATGCTCTAGGAGTTTGGAGGGGGGTTTATATAGTTTTTTGAATGAATTTGGGCCCTTGGATCTAGAGAAATCAACTCTCAACTCTAGGATCACTACTTTTGATTACAACCATTTGATTAATCAAATCAATGGCTTGGAATTGTTCTTTCTATCAAATCTAGTGTAAAGGAGTGAAATTTAGGCGCCCTCATTCTCCACCATTGGATCTGGGGATGATCTGGACCGTCGGATCAGTGCTAACATCAATTCGGATAAGATAAGCCACTATTTTTGGAGAAATGCTGCATTATTGATCTTTGATTGTAAAAAAGGTCTTCTTTTATGGAAAAAATTCGTGGATCCTCCTTCCTTTATGCTTTAGTGCATCTCCACCCTTGAATATGAGCTCATCTTGACCGTACAACATGGTTCAATCATATTTTGACATGTGGCAGACATTCAAGCCTTCAATTTTCTTATTCTAGAAAATTGCGGTGACCTTGAAAACTGGACTTTGTGCTCTTTGACCCTCCAAAAAGTCTTTGATGAAGATGAAACATTGTAGGACTATGCAGAAAAAACTCCCATCTGAATCTAACTTGTACAAGTTTGACTACATTTGGAAGCTTGCAAGGTGGCATTAAGGTGTCTAGGAAGCTCGGATAGCCTTGAAACTTTATACAAATATTTAGCCACATATGGTCTTTATACATGCCAAACCATATGGCTAACATAAATTTCTATACAAGAATTTGTAGGGTCAAACTAGAAAAAATACATTTTTACAAAATGAACATAGCATATCAATGTGCTACTAAATCCATTTTCTGCTGAAATTTGGGCTATAGACTGCCTTTGACAATCTTTACAAGTATATGGATTTTCATCTAATTTGGTGACAATGAAATTTTTGCCCTAATTTCCCAACTTTGACCAGCTTTGACCGCTACCATGGACTTTCTTGATTTCTTTGAAACTTTGTATGTGAGTTTCCTTTGACATCCTTGATGCATCCTGGACTTCTCAGGGAATTCCGGCTACCTTCACCAAATATGTTTTTTGTAGGCCTTCACAAGTGAGAGAGGAGAGAAAATCTCGACGACAACGCATCCAATGGTGGTATTTTCACTTAATTTTGATGCTTCTACTTCAAGTTATGAGCAAAATACTGAGTCACGGGAATGACCTTCCTACACTTTAGCACTTCCTACACTTCACACACACCTTAACCACACCAAACAAACACTTTCATGGATAGACAACATTTCGTAGCACTCTTTCCAAGCATCACACATGCACACAAGCTCACAAAGAAGATGATACAGAGAAGAGAAGACACAAATTCGAATTTCTGTGCTCTTGATTCTCACAATGGCCAAAAGTTTTTACAAAGAGTCACAAATTGACTTATATACTTGTGCCCTAAAAATGGTCCTTTCACACAAGAGACCGGCACTTTATTCACTAAAAGACTAATTTCCTACTAATTTACATGGGTAAGTTTCTAATCTTCTGTGGGGATGCATCTAGAGGACTCCTCTATTGCATTTACCTTGGAAAATATATTACAAGAATGGTTATAATACAATAATAAGGTGTCCAAATCGGAAAAATTTTGGGGCCCTTCTTTTTCTTTGCCTTGTGCTCTCTTTGCTCTGCAACACTCTCCCCCTCTTCGTCTCTGTCGTCCCTTGACAGGCTTTATCTTCTCATTGGCTGCTTGTTTAAGTCTTTTGAGTGCACGCATCCAGTGGTCGAAGAAGCAATAAGGACCGTCAGACAATTGGTTATCTTATCCGAGGTTTGTCCTTTGCTTCTGTCTTTGGCTTGCTTTAAGAGGTCTGAGTACACGCACCCAGTGGTCGGAGAAGCAATAAGGACCGTCAGAGAATTTGTTATTTTATTCGATCTATGTCCTTTGCTTCTATTTTGCCCCTTGGTATTCCGTATATCACATATCTGGGTTGCTATATTCAGTTGGGTTGCCACGCAGGCCACTAGTGACCTATGTCTTGCGTGTGGTCCTCTGATTTGTCTTGGTTGCACACATCTGACCCTGTTGTATTGCTTTGAGCCTGTTTACTTTCTTTTCATCGCACGCTATCAGCGAAAGGATTAGTACCTGCCAATTATCTTCTTGCACATCTTCATGGATACTTTCCTGGCCCTGGTCCCTCCTTCCACTTACGTGCTTTTCCTTGATGCGTGCCCCTGTGGGGCTCTGTGCAGAGATGGGTGTTGCGCCCCTGCGGGGCTTCTTGCAGAGATATGTCTTCAAATCATCTTACAGAGATATGTCTTCAAATATTACCTTTTTAATGAAGCTTCTTTCGTTGTCTTATTCTTTTCTTCTTTTTGCTTGATTCTCCCTGAACACTGGCCCTCTCTTGAACTCTGTCGTCCCCAACAGGCTTTGGAAGTCGACGGGAGTATGTTCTATACACTTTCTGCTCTGTTTCATTAAGCAAATTGGCTTCGCGTATCATTAACTGTTTCCATTGTTCTGCCTTTACTCCATCGTTAGGTGGTTGTCTATGATCAGCAAAAAAACTAAGTTCATATGCCACTAATCTTGCATTTAGGTTGGATGACATCTTCAAAGAGATTTCTGAATCTATTTCAAAAAATCTTGTAAAAAACGCTTCTTCGAAAGTTTGCATATAGGTACTTGGCAAAAACATGAGTCTAGAGTAATAAGCCATTATTGGAGGTCGGCTAGGCATGACGGACAGATCAAAAACAAGGATATCTGTTCCTAGTTAATTCCAATAAAGTTCAGAAATGTATATGCCGCATGCTTGAAGACCTTCAATATTGTAAGTATCATACTGAGTATTTTATTTGTCACCTTGATAGTTCAATCTGGTACGGTAGCATAAGTCTGTAGCGAAAATTCGATTGTTTTTACTATGTAATCTTCTGTAGGTAAATAATTATGTGGTGGACTTGGAAGGAGTGGATAGTTTAGCCATTGTTTATTGATTACACTGGTCTTTTGCATCTCCAAAAATTTGCGTGCTTCTCTGCGACGTGGCGTTGGGCAAAAAGAAGGGTTTACCTGTAGTAAATATGGTGCTGCTTGCCAATGCACCCGTAGTGTAGGATTTCTCTCCAAAAATTTCCTTCTCCAAACAGGTTGTGCAGCTTCAAAGTCTTCTTGAGTGTAAGCGAATGTGTCATGTTTGAAGTTTAGCTGCTCGTCTGGATTTTTCTGTGTAATCTTTATATATTGTCTTGTTTTCTCTTTCATCAGTCCGTAGGAAATGTTGAAAGGCTTCATAATCATATCCAAGTCTTTACCCTTGATCTTTGCTTTCTTCATGACTTTGATGACTTCATTTTCAAAATTTTCTATCAACCGGGACACCAGTAGTGCGCGTTCCTTCTGACCTATTTCTGTACTGTATGGCATTGGATGATCATCATGTATGTCTGCCATCTACTCGTGTATTGGAGAATTATAAATCGGGGGAGATAGAGGACGTACCTCTACCTCGTCAGTAGGATTCTATTTTGTTGGCTCTACTGGTGTCCCGATTGGTGCTTTCTGCTTTACTTGGAGCTCTAACTGTGCTATGCATGCATTCTTCTCTTTCACTTCTTGTGTTGCTGCTCGTAGTGCTTCTTTTGTTGCAAGCAGTTCATTGCCAATTTCTGCTACATTGTCCATGTTTTCGCTGTAACTTGTTGCAAGTTTTCCATGGGCTATATTCAACTGCTTTTTTAGCTCATTTGTTTCTTGAATGTACTTACGTTCCCATTCTTCTCTCAATTCTTGCTCTTGTTTCAGCAAATCTGCATATTTCTCGATTTGAGCTTTTAATTCTCTCTCATCAAGATCCGTTGTCTCTTGTTTTTTGATAGGTTGATCATATAGCAATGACTTCATCAGTTCTTTATTTCTGTTTCGTAAAGTGTCATTCTCCTCCATGTATACCTTCAGTTGTGTTTCAAGCAGGTGACTTCTAGCTTTTATTCGCTCTTTGTTGGCCTCGCTGGCTTCATGTAATCTTTGTAAGTCCATTAGTTGTGCCTAGAGTTGACGACGTTGGGTCATCAATGTGTCACATTGTGTTTTTACCTCAAGTAACTCCGTTCCTTTGACAACAATCTTTTTTTGTGCCTGGATTAATTGTGCAGATAGTTGTTCACTCATAATTTGGAACTGATTCTTTTCCCTCATGGCTTTGTCGTAGTCTGCATCTGTATCCATCATGTGTTGTTGTGTATCCATGGCTATTTGTATCATCTGCTTGACCACATGTTTTAATTGTGTGACATCCACATTTAACCATGTTTTAGAAATACTCGGTTCTGCTCCTGTTGTCACATCTTTTCCTTGTGCTACGTTGTCGTAGAGATTTACATCTCTACGTATCCGAATCTCTACGTATCCAGTGTTTGAATAATCCAAATTTAAAGAATGATTTTCTACTGAGAATGTTGCAGATATTTTACCGAAGCATTGGCTAAAAAATAGTCATTAGAAGATTTGCGGATTATTGAAGATTGTACCATTATTGTGAAGGGAGGATTATTGGAGTCAATTGTCAAGTCAGCAAATCATTTGATTCATCATATTTTATGTGTTAGCACACATATGAAACCCATGTTTAGTTGTGCCATATGAACCTGAATCTTCATAGTGTGAAACCATTCTTTAGAAACTAAAAGAAAACAAAACAAAATTCATTCGTTATTTTACAATCTAAAAGCAACATCAATTAGCGATCGGGTTATTTCAAAAGCAAAATAGTGATGAAAGTCTTCCAAAAAACTAATTCCATAGCGATCGCTATTTGGAAAGAAAAAATCAGATTTTATGTGATTGATCGCTATAGCTTTTGGGAGGAGGATACAACTATATAAAGAGGTCTTGGGATTATTGTCAAGACATCATCTGGACATGAACTCAAGATTATCTGAAGATTATCTGAAGCTCTTGGAGGAGGAGTTGGAGGAGGAGTTCTCAACACTCTTGAGGAGTGTTGGCACACATCTTGGTGTGGAGGTTCTGCTCACATGATTGAGGAGGACATCATGATCTATGATGATTTGGTAACTTGTATCTGTTTCCGTTATCTGCATTATATTTGTACGAACACATTATTATGAATTAATTGGCTCTCCGATTTCCTCTGAAAAAACTAATGAAATAATGAAAACATTAAATACACAATTTAATCAAGAATTTGGGAATTTAGAAGGAGCTGTTCACTATGAACTTTCAAATTTGATAAAGAGTATGGAAAATCTATCTAATCATGTGAAAGAACTTGCAACATCGAAAAGTATTAGCTGTGAAATTTCAAGTTTGAAAGAAAATATTAAAATTCTAACCAATCAAGTAAAAGAAATTACCACATGTAAGTGTAAATATGATCATCAAGTACAAAGCTTGTCTACTCAAGTTTTTGGTAAAAGACATTCATCTGACCATAGAAGATCTACCCCTAAGGCCACATATAGAAGATTAAATAGACCTATAAGATGCTTTTGGTGTGATCAATTTGGCCATATGTTTTGGAATTGTAATGCATATGAGAATGCTTGTAGACTTAAATTAGTCACTGAAGTTGATAAGAAAATTTGTAAATACCATGATCACTCGACTTTGCACTTGAACTTAGGAAGAGTTGGAATTAAAGAATATTTTGATCAAACAAAAACTAAGCCAAAATCATTTAGAAAACAATGGAAACCAAAGAGATATAATGATAAGAAATCTTCTGAACAAGAAACTATGATAGAAATTGAGAATCAAGTTAAATGTTCTGAAGAAAAGAAAAGTCAACAAATCAAGTTGGATAAACAAAAAGTTGAACAAATTTTGCAAGAAAGATTGGAAGAGAATGAGCAAGAATTTGAAAAGTCTATACAATTGAAAAAGAAACATGACAAATCCAAAGTTTCTAGAAAATGACAAATTATTTGATCAAGAAAAGGTTAAGAACTTGAAAGTTCAATTGAGCCATGATATTAACGATGAACAATCTATTCAAAGTGAACATGAAAATATCAATGAAATTGATGAGAGTACAAACAATGATAATAGTATTAAAGAAAAGGAAAAACAATGGATTGAAAATGCTATCAAACAAATTGAACAGAATATTAAAAATTCATCAAAGTCTTCTAAACCTTTATCTTTGCAGAAAAGAACAGGTTGAAGAGGATGAACAAGTGCTTATAATTGAAGACCAACCATGAAGAGATCTTAAAGCATGTTTTTTGATAGTAACTTTGATGTTTTTCATGAGACATGAACACGCTTCTTCAAAATTATCTTTGATGATAATGATGCTCGAGATTAGTGAGAGTGTTTGAGTGAATTGAGAGGATTATTTGATTGAAGGGTGAGAATTGAGTGTTGACTTTAATGCATTTTTAGTCTTCTATTCTTACTCTCCATTATTTGCACCATATTGAGTCTATTCTGCACTCAAAGTATGCATAAACCAATGTATATACACACATGTTTATTTCTTTAGCCTGCAGAATCTACTTGCACTTATAAACAAATTAAAAAAGGATGACATCCAATTTAAAAAACAGATATCAAAAATTCTGAAGAACCTCATCATCGACTTCCTCTTACCTACCTTTTGCACCATGATTTTGGAAAAATGCACCTAAAGTATGCATGATAGGGTCTCATTACATGACCTTGCATCAAGGCATATTTTTTAGCTTTACCCATGCACTTTGAGTGATAGAAAGGATTGATGTATACGCACATTGATATGTATGTGAGTGAGAGCACATGCTTCGTCAACAAATGCCAATTACCTTATCTTTTGCACCATACTTTTAACCATGCATTTCCAAAGTATGCAATTGATAGGGCTACATTATATGGCCTTGCATGGGCACATTTTTTATCTTCCCATGCACTTGACACATGATTTCAAGATTCTATGAAATGTAAGTTTATCTTTCAAGCAGAATGAAGATTTGAAGATTGGCCCATCAAGGATGATGTGCAAGTTTAGTAGGGGCGAATGTCGTAGAGATTTACATCTCTACGTATCCCAATCTCTACGTATCCAGTGTTTGAATAATCCAAATTTAAAGAATGATTTTCTACTGAGAATGTTGCAGATATTTTACCGAAGCATTGGCTAAAAAATAGTCATTAGAAGATTTGCAGATTATTGAAGATTGTACCATTATTGTGAAGGGAGGATTATTGGAGTCAATTGTCAAGGCAACAAATCATTTGATTCATCATATTTTATGTGTTAGCACACATATGAAACCCATGTTTAGTTGTGTCATATGAACCTGAATCTTCATAGTGTGAAACCATTCTTTAGAAACTAAAAGAAAACAAAACAAAAGTCACTCGTTATTTTACAATCTAAAAGCAACATCAATTAGCGATCGGGTTATTTCAAAAGCAAAATAGCGATGAAAGTCTTCCAAAAAACTAATTCCATAGCGATCGCTATTTGGAAAGAAAAAATCAGATTTTATGCGATTGATCGCTATAACTTTTGGGAGGAGGATACAACTATGTAAAGATGTCTTGGGATTATTGTCAAGACATCATCTGGACATGAACTGAAGATTATCTGAAGCTCTTGGAGGAGGAGTTGGAGGAGGAGTTCTCACACTCTTGAGGAGTGTTGGCACACATCTTGGTGTGGAGGTTTGCTCACATGATTGAGGAGGACATCATGATCTATGATGTTTTGGTAACTTGTATCTGTTTCTGTTAACTGCATTATATTTGTACGAACACATTATTATGAATTAATTGGCTCTCCGATTTCCTCACATCTCTCTTATTTCCGATCTCTCTTATGATGTTAATGAATTGTACGAGTGATTTGATTCATGATCTCATCCGATTATTTGTGAGCATCTATATGTGAACTCTACCTCTTAAGTTGCCCGAAGCACCCTACGTGTACCGTCTATTTGGAACACTAGCAGTTGGCCTGATCCACCCAACTGAGGCCTTCGCGACAACGTGTAATGTAGTGTCATGGGGCTGCCTAATGTGGAGTTGTATCCTTGGCTCAGCCTCCATGTGGTCCATCTTGCCTTGAGGTGTATCATCCGGTACTTCAATCACAATTTGCTGTCTATTTTTGTGTAGGTCTGAATCTTCATCCACTGGAGTTTGCATTTCTTCCTTGATAGGTGGCATTACTCCTTTATTCGATAGTGTATTTTCCTTGATACTAATCTTTGACTTATCATTTAATTGAATTACATTCTCGGGTTCAATGGATTCTTCTATGTTTTTTGCCTTTTCTTGGTGGTTGTCTGGCGTGACTTCAACTTGATTAATCTCTGTCCATTCTTCCTCGTGAGTTTCTATCCTTATGTTTGTGTCCAAAGTATCTTTCTCAAGACTAGATTCTTCATTGGAACTCGAGTCTTCTAAGCCCAGTGCTTTGTATCTCGCGGCTTGTTCTGGGGTCTTTTCTTTACTCCGTTGTTGCTTCTCTTGACTTGCTTGTCTGTAATGATGACCTTGAACATTTAGATTTACTTGCCCTTGCATGTACTGATGTGTCTCTTCTAGGGCTGCGGAGAGGTCTCTCTTGGTGATTGGTATTTGGGCTACAAGGATCTTCGGCAAAGTATGTGTCCTCTTTGATTGAGGTGTAGCCTGGGCTTCTTCCTCTCTAAGGCGCTTTGTGCCCCTCATGGGTTTCTGTGAGCTGGTTCCTCCTTCTTCAACAACGATAGCTGCTTTCTTTTTCTTGGGAACCGTAGCGGACTTGGCATATTGGGCTAACCCCTTTGAGGTTGGCATCTCACGCAGGCAGTTTTTCATATCAAGTGCCTCATAGATGAGTAAGGTCAAAGCTGAACTGCCATTGAGAAACTTTTTCTGACTTCACTTCTTCTTGGCTTCAAATAATCGGTCTTGAACATAAGGCGTCATGTTTACTTTATTGCCGACTTGCCTCATAGCATGTGATAATAGTTGCACAACAATCTTTTGAGGTGTTGTGTATCTATGCATACTAGGAAAACAAAAGTGCTGATGCACTAAGCGGACAACCTCTTCAATATCAGTTCTATTGATATCCAAAAAGGATCTCTTTTTTGAATCACGACATTCCTCCTTGACATTAGTGAGCCCTTCTTGGTTCCATCCAAAAGCTTTGCTGATCAATTCATGAGTGAATTGAATTGTTTTCCATGTACCCACTTTGTCCAGTACTCTTGCTTCAGGAACTGATATCTTATTTGGTACAAGCTGGAGTGTATTCATAACTTGCGTACACCTCTGGAAATCTGGCAGATAAATAGGTAGTCTGAGAAATGCATCTATTCCTGCTTATGTCCAGACATCTATCATGCGTGGTAATCCTTGTATGATGGTCTTAAAGTCTTGGGACATAATAGGGAAGTAGTGATCCCTGTCCATAATCTTGATGGTAGCCATGAAAATGAGGTCCGACACCAGTTGGTCATCTAGATGAGTTTTCCATTGATTTATATGTGCTTTCGGAAGCCACATTTCCTGTTCCTTTTCTTCTATGCATCTCATGAGTAATCCATTTGAGTCTTGGTGATACAAGCTTCCAGCAATGATATGAAGGTTTTTAGTCTTCCATAGGTCTTGAGTTGGTGTGATCCCATCTTTAGGTCCATGCGTGAGTATGGGGATCAATTTTTCTGCCCACTGGGGACATACTTCGAGGTTAAACAGGTATGTGTCTGGCAGATCATCGGGTACTCCTATGGGTGGCTCCCCATGTGTCATTCTTGATAGGTGATCCGCTGTTATGTGGGTATTTCCTTTCTTGACTACTACTTCAAAATCAAATTCCATCAACAATAGAAACCATCGTACTAGTCGTCCTGTATTACAAGGCTAATTGACTAAGTACAGTAGGGCTTGATGATCAATGAAGAATTTGAATTTGTTTGCCAATAAGCAGTGTCGAAACTTCTTTACTGCATACACCATTCCCAGGCCTTCTCTTTCAGTCGTGGTATAATTGCGTTCTGCTTGATTCAATTGTCTACTGACATAGGCTATAGGGTGATCTAACTTTCCTGCATCTGTGGGTTGAGCTAAGATGCAACCAATGGCAAACTTGGAAGCATCTACATGGATATTGTCGACATTTGGCAAAGATCTTCCCTAGTTCAGGGATATGCTCTGATAGTATAGCTGAATAAGTACATAGATCGTCCACGTATACTTCCATACTCTTTCTCAAGAACTCCTTGAATACATGACACATCAATCTTTGGAAGGTGGCTGGGGCATTAGTTAGGCCGAAAGGCATAACCCTAAAGGCGTACACTCCCCATTCAGTTGCAAAGGCTGTTTTATGTTGGTCTTCAGGAGGAATGGCTACCTGATTATATCCTGAAAAGCCGTCCAAAAAACTTTACACTTGATTATATCCTAAAAAGCCACTCTTTCCAAAAGATGATCCGTGATGGGCAACGGGTAACTGTCTCTTATGGTGGCGGCATTCACTTTTTTAGATTAATGCATACCCTTAACTTCCCATTCTTTTTCAGTACAACCACCAAAGGTGATACCCATTCCATGTGTTCAATCTCATATATGAATCCAACATCTAACAACTTATCTATCTCTTCCTTTATCTTTGCTGAGTATACATCATTGTATGTGTACGGTCTTTGTTTAGAAGGTTTGGCTTCGGATGTCATAGGGATTCTATGAGCACATATAGATGGGTCTACTCCTTTCAAGTCCTTATAGGTCCAGGCAAAGACATCACGATATTCTCTTATGAGTCGTATTAACTCTTGTTCTTCCTCCATTGAGACATCCTGTCCTATAAAAGTACATCGTTCTTCTCCTTCCTCTAAGGTTACTACTATTTTCTTGGTCTGCTCTTTGTTGTCATATGCTATTTCTGGCTGTGCTTCCCATTTTGGCATTTGAATAGCAATTCTCCTCTCTTCTACTTCATATTTTTTAAAGTGAGCCAGTACTTCAAACTGATCCTGTGGTTTGTTTTCTCCATCTTCTGGTTCGTTATCTATCCTGAGCTCTTCATCGTGTGTCAATTCCTGATTAATTTCATTAGCTAGGCAACCTATTTTTTTATTTTCATTTTCCGGTTCCATTGGATCTTGCTCCATTTCAATACTCTCATAGTCTTCCTTCCATTCTTTTTCTATCACTTCTCCTTCTTCAGCCTCCTGAAGGACTACCACATATAGACTAACATCATAGCGTTCCCCATCAATGCATTCATTCAGGGTTAGTACTTCTTCGTTTACACATACATCGAGAGTAGCTAAAATCTCCATCCAACCGTGAGGTTCAAATTCTTCATCTAAGAATATTTGAGGCATATAAGCTGGATCTTGTACTGATCTAGCAACTCCTTGCTTTTACTGCCATCCTTTTCTCCTATCTTCCTCCTTTTTTGTAGTTTGGCATATCCATAGATGAGTGTCTTCGTTCATCCATGATTGATCACTTGAACCTATACTATGAATCAACTGATTATCTTCCTCCTTATGAATCTGATTCCATTGTAAGGGGGGAACATCTTGATATGTATATGTGTGGAGATTTATTCTTGTGGTGGTTCCTTCATGCTATAGGTATACCGCGTCTTTTCCCCAATCTTGCACTACCTTTAATTGTCTCATGAAAGGTCTTCCAAGTATCATTTCATAATTGCTAGGACTTGCAAATTGACAAATTGCTAAGGTGTGCTCAAATTCAACTCCACAAGTGGTGAAAACTACTCGTTTCAATATCCCCAAGGGTCGTTCAGTGTGTCCATTTGCCATTTGTATCTTCATGCGTGTGGGTCTTAAAGCTGGTTTTCCCCATTTCTCCCATATTTCTTTAGCTGTTATTCCTACTTCAGCTCCTGTATGTAGAATGGATTTGGTGGTGTAACCCCTATAGGTAATTGGAAGGCAAGTATTTCCTTCATCTCCCTCACTAAAATCTCCAACCTTATTGACTGGGATCTTTACTGTGTTTACTTCGTCAGATATCTCTTTTTCTTCCGTCTTGATCTCCAATTGACTCGTCAGTTTCTCCTTCAAATGTGGTTTGATCTTCAAAAGTTCTTCCAATGTTAGGGTACAAGGGATGTTTACTTTTTTGAGATGTATAATATCCGATGTTTGGACCGATGGGTTAGGTTCTTTTTTCCTTATTGAGGGAATGCAATATAGTTTTGAATTATGTTCGTACTCTCCTGTGTAATTTGGCAAAATCTTTACACTATCGTTTTCTTTGTTACTTGGATCAATTGGTAATATTTCTTCTGAATTCAACTCAGGTATTGAATCCTCTATTCCATCTTCAGCTTCTAGCTTTTCAAAGGGTGGTTCAATTCCTTCCACTTTCTTCCATTTGTCTTCTTGGACTCTTGCCCACAAATCTTTAGGCCATTCCCCTTCTACTTCGGGAACAATGGAACCTTCCCTTTTATCCTCACAGTAATTTCCATTATGTGTCTTACCTGCTTCAGGTTTCTCGTGATCATTAGCAATGACACACTCTTGGAATTCTCTTTCGGAAATTTGTGTAATGGGTAGTGGAAAAGCAGGTTTTTCTAAGGTCTCTTGAGCGACTTCTATTAATTTTTTGCAGATCTTCAACCTTTCTTTCTCTAGGTCACCTCTAGGATATTCTCTTTCATGTTGTTCTATGGTAGGTCCTTCTCTTATTCCTGCCTTGTACGCCTAAATCCACATGGCTAATTCTTCAGGCATGGGATCTGCTAAAACTGATCCTACCTCTTTTTTTTTATACTTTCTGTTCCTCTTTTGGATTTTGTTCGCTCTTCTCATTTTCCTTCTTTTGTAGTAACTTCTTTTCCTTTATCCTATCTCTACGGTTCTTCCATCTTTGTGTCCGTTTGCTTACAACACTTTTCTCAGCCTCTTCCGAGTTTTCAACTATCTGAGGTGTGGGTGTGTTCATGTCTCTGTAGCTTTGATTATTTTCCTCAGTTTTGTCTGGGGTCTCTCTAGCTTTGGCTCTAGTTATAGCTTTCAATGGTACCATGTACTCCTTATCACTTCCTGACGATTCTATCACTTCTATCACGTTAATCTGTACAATAGAGTTAACTTTGTTGGGGTTCTTGGGGCAATCTCTAAAAAGGTGTTCTTTACCACAATCACTACAGTATCCTTCCCAGAATCGCTATGGTGGTGGTGGGTTTGGCAGTGTACACTCTGATATAATGATCACCTCCGCATCTATAACATGGTCCTCTAGGTACAGGCGGTCTATTCATAGGTCGGGGGGGGGGGTATGGGTGCCCTAGGGGTTGTGTACATCAATGACACATAGTCGTGCTCATATCCGTAGGAACTATCTGGCACTTCCATGCCATAAGCATATGTGTTGGAGCAAGTCTATGACAAGCCTAAGTATTGGCTTGAGTCCCACAAAGTCATAGAAAAAGCCTTAAAATGAAGACTATGTAAAGTTCACTTGTGAACTATCTCTTGTAACTTTTGAAGAGTTTAATTAATGTAAAAGTGAAAGAATCTTAAGTGGTTGAGTCCACTTGATCAAGAATGGAAAGAGGAGCCACGAATTTGTGATTTGTGGTAGGTAGAGAATCAAATCAATCATTGATTGATTGGAGAGTGATTGAGGGAAGTTAGCCTCCCAAACTCAACTATAAATAGATGGCAGTTTTAGTTCTGGTTAGAGAGACCTATGTGAAGACCTCCGAGAACTGAGCTTTATGCCATATCAAGATGTGATTACAAGGAACACATATTTTTCAGTAAGTCATTGTATTGTACAAGCAATATACTTTCATTTTCATGATTATTTGAGTTCATATGTCCATGTTCTTGTGAAGTGTACTACTCACTACCATGACTCTCAGTTTTCTCAGTCAGATTGCAGAGATGGTTTCTCTGAGCTTGGTGCATCATTTTCAGTGATTTAACTTGGTAAAGTTAGCTCTATAACTCTACTATATTCTCACAAATTTTCATGTCATTTAGATGTTGCAATCTTCAATTATGTTTATTTGAAGTCAACAGGGTCTGTTCATCTTCACTTCTCTGTCAAGTACCCGATTTTTTCACTCACCTTGTCAGAGCCATTTCTCAGTGGTTACTTACCCAAATTCAGTGATTTGAAGCTTTTTGGATTCAGCTTACTGTCTAGTATAACCTACAAATTTTATAATCATTGGATTCCTACATTTTGAGTTATGTTCATTTTTCTGCTCACTGGTCTCAAACTGTAGCAGCCCGTGAAAATCGGGATGATGTCATCACTTGTTAAAACTCATTCTCAGTGTGTGGTTTATTATTTTTGATGAGATTACTCTTGAAAGTTAGCTCTATAAGCTACCTAGACTTCCCCAAGAGGAATTAAGCTAATTGGTGCTGTGCTCAGAGAATTATGTAAAACAATGGACATGTGTATGAACCAAGAATAGCAAATTTTCACCTCTGAGCTAACTCCAACTTATCTGTTTTGATCTATCTTTTTGAGAGTGAACTTCCAAGGTACATAGGGTATCTAATACATCCATTGGCAAGCTAAAAGGGCCCACCATATACTCCTGGAGTTCATTTGGCTGGTGTAGATCAAGGATTTTGCAACACCTCTTCATCTTCAAGCACATACCTATCCATCTCTTCACAGTGGTATCAAAGCAAGGTTGGACAACATGGCAGATGCATTTCCTTCATCAATTGACAAATTGGACAGAGGTAACTACTCAGCTTGGTCATTAAGAATGGAAGCTTATCTCCAAGGTAGAAGTTTATATGGTTATGTGGCTGGAGATGAAGTTATGCCAAGTTTCAGGAACAAAAGTCAACCAACACAAGAAGAGCAAGAAAGATTGAGCACATGGTGCTCCAAGGATGCACTTGCAAGGTCTTATCTCCTCAACTCTATCTCAGATTTTTTGTTGCCTCACATTAGGAGTTGTAAGACATCTCAGGAAGTGTGGGATGCACTTGAAGCTTTCTTTTCTTCAAGTACCAAAGCTAGGAAGCATCAACTATGGCTGGATTTCACAACTCTCAAGAAGCCTCCCAAACAAAATGTGACTGATTTTGTCACAAAGCTCAAGGACATAGCGGATCATTTGGGAAGCATTGGAGAGGTAATAGATGAAGAGAAAATTGTAAGGTAGGTCATCAATGTCTTGAAGGCAGATGACAAGTGGGAAGCATTCACCACAGCTATGGATTTGTATGTGGACATGCATGTACCTGATTTCAATACACTCATTGGACAACTACTTACTCAAGAGGCAAAGCTTATCAAAAATGGAGAAATCTCTAAAGGTAATCAATCTTCAGCTTTATACACTGATAAAAGCAAGTCCAAAGATAACAAAGGAAAGGCAAAGAAAGTGGATGATGAAGCAGGTACATATCAAGCTAACTATGCAAGTAGAGGAAGACATGGCAGAGGTAGAGGAAGAGGAGGTAGACAAGGAAGGGGGAGATCCCAAGACTCCAACCCATGTTCTATTTGTGGACTAACTAATCATACAACTGAAAATTGCTTTAGGAATTCCAGGAATCAAAGAGGCAGAGGATACAATAGAGGAAGTTATGGCTACTCAAGAGGAAGGTTCAACAACTACCATGGCAACTACAACAACTACAATCATTCAAACTATCAAGGAGGCTACAAAGGAAGGAGAGACTACAATAACTACACAGAAGACTCAAACAAAGAGGATTCATTATTGATCATGAACATGGCTATGCCACAAGGTAAATCTCATGAGCATGTTTTCTACATAGATTCAGGTTGTTCAAATCATGTGGCAGGAAATGTGGCACTCCTATCATATTTAGAAGATCCAAGGAATAAGCATGAGGTACAAACAGGAGATGATACAAAACATCCTGTGGAGAAAATAGGCAATGTCAAAGCACCTGATGGAAACATCAACCTACTCAGTAAGGTACTCTATGTCCCTACCATTACAAAGAATTTGATAAGTGTTGGGCAGATAGTAGAGAAAGGGTTGCAAGTCAGGTTCACAAAAGCAGAAGCATTTGTTGAAGATCCAAGTCAAGGATTCAGAAAATTTGCAAAAGGTGAAAAGACAGGTAGATTGTTCACATTTGAATTACAGGACACTAGAAACATTGCTCTCTTTAATTATGGTAGTCAGACACTCACAGAATTGGAAGTATGGCACAAAAGGTTAGCACATATTGGTGAAAGGTCATTAAAGCAAATCTGCAGGGACCAAAGTGTACTTGGACTCCCTAATTTGTCAAAACAACATATGATTTATAAGTGTAGTGCATGTCAATTTGGAAAGTCTCACAGGTTACCATTCATGAAGAAAGGTTATATGCATGAAGATCTCTTGGAGTTGGTTCATACAGATGTATGGGGACCTAGCAAGGAAGCTTCAATATCTGGATCAAGGTACTACGTCTCCTTTATTGATGATTGCAGCAGATGGACTATCCTATTCTTTATGAAACACAAAGATGAAGTTTTTTCATGTTTCAAAAGATATTTGGCTCTTGTGGAGAATGAAACAGGTAAATCACTAAAAAGGTTAAGGTCTGATGGAGGGGGAGAATACTTCTCCCATGAGTTTGATTCTTTTCTTCAAGAAAGAGGAATCAAAAGAGAGGTAACTACAAGGTACAATCCTGAGCAAAATGGAGTGGCAGAAAGGAGGAATATGACAATTGTTGAAGCTGCAAGGTCTATGTTAAATGAAAAGCATTTACCAAATTACTTATGGGCTGAGGCTGTATCTACAGCCACTGACTTGATTAATAGGTTGCCTTCAAAATCCCTTGATGGGATGACTCCATATGAGAATTGGAATGGAAGAAGACCAAGCTTAGATCATTGTAAAATTTTTGGATGTATTACTTTTGCTCATGTTCCTTCACAGGTTAGAGGCAAGATGGATCCAAAGGCAGAAAGGTGTGTATTTCTTGGATATGACAACAATCAAAAGGGCTACAGGTTATACAACCCTACCAACAAAGGATTCTTGGTAAGCAGAGATGTAGTTTTTGATGAGAACAATTCATGGTATGAAGATTCATGCAGGAAGGTCAATTTACCATATAATCTTGAAGAAGATTTTCCAAAGCTTGGTAGAGAACAACCAAAGATTGAAGAACAAGACACCTCAGAGGATGATGAAGAATCTAAGATGGAAAAGATCAAAGCATGGAAGTCTAAAGGTAAAGCAAAATTGCAGGAACTTGGACATGAGGTAGAATCATCACATCATGGCCTAAGAAGATCTATGAGGGAAAAGAAAAAACCAGAAAGGTATGGGTTTGACACCTCATTAGTAACTAAACATTCTATCTACATAGCACATGTCATAAACCAAGAGGAGCCATCATCATTTGAAGAGGCCAAAGCAAAAATAGAATGGAAGCATGCAATGAAGGAAGAGATTGAAGCACTTGAGGAAAACAACACTTGGGATTTGGTGCCCAAGAGATCCTTCACTCTTTATTAAAAAGAGTAACTCTGAGGTCATCTACCTATGTGTATATGTAGATGATATTATATTGACAGGAAATGATGCAGATGGTATGAAGAAGATCAAAGATCAGATGAGACAAGAGTTCAAGATAAGTGATTAAGGACATGTTGGCAAAATTCAAGATGCAAGATTGTAAGATTGCAGGTACTCCAATGGAGGTCAATCACAAATTGAGCTCACATGAAGGTGAACTCATAGAGGACATCACATCACATCAAAGTCTAGTGGGTAGTCTCAACTATGCCACATTGACAAGAGTAGATATATGTTACAGTGTGAGTGTTCTAAGTCAATTTATGCACACACCAAGGAAACCACATATGGATGCTGCCAAAAGGATTCTCAAGTATCTCAAAGGAACCATAAATGAAGGACTTTATTATCCTTATGTATCTGATTTAAGTTTGAAGCTATTTTCTTATGCAAATTGTGCTGGCTCCAAGGAAGATAGAAGGAGCACTTCAGGTTATCTTACCTTTGCAGATTCAAAGCTTATTTCATGGTCATCCAAGAAGCAACCCACAGTTGCTCTCTCTTCTAGTGAAGCTGAATACAGAGGTCTTGCCATAGCTACTTAGGAAGCTATGTGGATGAAGACATTATTCAAAGATCTTGGATTGGAGTTTGGAACTCCAACTATTTTTTGTGACAATATGAGTTCTATTCATTTGGCTGCTAATCCTATTTTTCATGCAAGGACTAAACATATTGAAGTTCATTATCACTATGTTCAAGAGAAGGTTCTAAGCAAAGAGATTCAAATATCATATGTGTCCACTCATCAACAATGTGCAGATATTCTAACCAAAGCATTGGATGGTACAAAGCTTTGCAAATTCAAGGCTATGATTGGTTTACAGGTAATCTTGGAAGATTGAAGACCTCAAGCGTACTTGGCTTGAGGGGGAGCTGATGGAGCAAGTCTATGACAAGCCTAAGTATTGGCTTGAGTCCCACAAAGTCATAGAAAAAGCCTTAAAATGAAGACTATGTAAAGTTCACTTGTGAACTATCTCTTGTAACTTTTGAAGAGTTTACTTAATGTAAAAGTGAAAGAATCTTAAGTGGTTGAGTCCACTTGATCAAGAATGGAAAGAGGAGCCAGGAATTCGTGATTTGTGGTAGGTAGAGAATCAAATCAATCATTGATTGATTCGAGAGTGATTGAGGGAAGTTAGCCTCCCAAACTCAACTATAAATAGATGGCAGTTTTAGTTGTGGTTAGAGAGACCTATGTGGAGACCTCCAAGAGCTGAGCTTTATGCCATATCAAGGTGTGATTACAAGGCACACATATGTATCAGTAAGTCATTGTATTGTACAAGCAATATACTTTCATTTTCATGATTATTTGAGTTCATATGTCCATGTTCTTGTGAAGTGTACTACTCACTGCCATGACTCTCAGTTTTCTCAGTCGGATTGTAGAGATGGTTTCTCTGGGCTTGGTGCATCTTTTTCAGTGATTTAACTTGGTAAAGTTAGCTCTATAGATCTACTATATGCTCAAAAATTTTCATGTCATTTGGATGTTGCAATCTTCAGTTATGTTTATTTGAAGTCAACAGGGTCTGTTCATCTTCACTTCTCTGTCAGGTACCCGATTTTTTCACTCACCTTGTGAGAGCCATTTCTCAATGGTTAATTATTCAAATTCAGGGATTTAAAGCTTTTTGGATTCATATTACTGTCTAGTATAACCATACAAATTTTCATAATCATTGAATTCCTACATTTTGAGTTATGTATATTTTTCTGCTCACTGGTCTCAAACTGGAGCAGCCGGTGAAAATCGGGATGATGTCATCACTTGTTAAAACTCATTCTCAGTGTGTGGTTTATTATTTTTGATGAGATTACTCTTGAAAGTTAGCTCTTTAAGTTACCTAGACTTCCCCAAGAGGAATTAAGCTAATTAGTGCTGTGCTCAGAGAATTATGTAAAACACTGGACATGTGTATGAACCAAGAAGAGCAAGTTTTCACCTCTGAGCTAACTCCAACTTATCTGTTTTGATCTATCTTTTTGAGAGTGATCTTCCAAGGTACATAGGGTGTCTAATACATCCATTGGCAAGCTAAAAGGGCCCACCATATACTCCTGGAGTTCATTTGGCTGGTGTAGATCAAGGATTTTGCAACACCTCTTCATCTTCAAGCACATACCTATCCATCTCTTCACAATATGGTTCGTACATTTGTCCATATTCTATTATAGAGCTCTCATAATTGGGATAGTTTACTTGACTATGGTCATAAGATGAGTCATATGGTTCATTACTAGTCAATGGTGTGGTTGGGAATATTTCTCTCTCTAAGTTTTCTTCTAGTTGAGCTATTTTCATTGGGACAACATTCTGAGGATGGGGTGGTTGCTATCCTAACACTGGTTGTGGTTGATTGTAACCTTGATAAGCATATGGTCGTGGTACAGGTGCCTGTTGTTGATATGTGGGATATCTAAAGGCTTCACCTCCTTGATCTCTCTAAGGGTATCCATAAGGTCTCATAACAGGTTGTACATGTCTTGATTGCCTATTGTAAGGACAATTTTCTGCACTATGATTTGTGTATTTTTGTTCTATGCTGCAATATTGTAAAGGGCCTGGCCCGAGTGGTCTATTGTAAGCATAAGCAAGTGGTGGGACTATTCCCCTAGTGCACAAATGAGAGGGATGATCACCTCCACAATGCATACATCTTCTAAGCATGGGCACTCTCATTGGGTTGTTGGGGTAGTTCCTCTGTCCTTGGACGTTCAGCTTCTTTGCTACTAGGTCGGCTATTTCCTCAACATTGTTCTTAGGGTTTGATGTGCTACTGGCTGAATATTAACTTTTCACGCTACCTTGAGGTATTTTCAGATCCTCAGCTAGATTGTCCTCTAGGTCAATACATTCTTTCATGCATTCTTGCAAGGTTTGAACTCTCTTCACATACACCAGAGATCTTAATGATCCATTCAATAATCCTTCCAAAAATAATGACACCATTTTGTTTTGGGTGGGTCTCTCTTCCACTGGGCACCTATCCACATACTGCTTGAATCTTCTTGCTACCAATCTCACTGATTCTGTAGGAGCTTGCTTAAAGCTATGGATTAATGATGACAAGTTGTTTTTAATTCCAGACTTAGTGAATTCCTCAATCATTTCTCGATAGACTTGTTCCATATCTTGAAAATTGTTAGGATCTAGTGGCTCGAACCAAGCTAAAGCCGTGTCTGTCAGAGTTAGACCAAAAGATTCATATTGGATCAAAAAATCTTCTACTTGTTTGGCTCTAATTACTTGCTTGAATTCAGCTATATGATTGTAAGGTTCACTAGAGCCATCATAGTGATTTGTCATGCATTTGGCCACTTGAATTGGCCTTAATCTTCTTCCTCCTTGTAGCTCAGTGATGAGTAGCACCTCCTTTAATGTCAATCCGGGAAGACATGAGGATGGTATGAAGACCTCGAGCAAGTGAAGGCACAAATGTGTGAGTGAGAAGCACACTAACATGCACACACATACACACACACGCGCACACACGGTAAGAACACAGAGAGTAAGACAATGGAATCCCTTCTATTGCAACAAAGTTCTCATACAAGCTCAAAACTACAAAAAGCTAGCCCCAAAAATGAGCTCTCTAGCTCTATTTATAGTTTTTGACTAGCTTTGGCCCTGTCCAGACCTAGTGTCCGGCCTAGTTAAAAATTAGGTTCCAGGGCTTATTTGAGGGCTCAAACGAGGCCTAAAACATACGAAAATTGGTAGGCAACTACTTCTAAGGCTCCTCAAGCTGGAGGACTCCTCGGCTTGTACAAAATGGAGCTACAAAAAGGTGAAAATGGTATTTACAGGGGTTTTTAGTGATGAGAATCACTTTTAAATGGTGTAAGGGTTTTGAAAAAAATAAAGGGTTGCCTTAGTGCTAGATCTGCTTGTATGCTCGTACTTGCCTCTTCTCGTATACTGCCAACACTCTCCCCCCCCTAGTGTCTGTCGCCTCTGACAGACCTCTGCTCCACTGTTTGATCGATGTACTTCTGCAGGAGGTCGGTTGCCAATTCTTGTTCTTTTATACGTAGTCCCCGGACCAAATCGCTCTGGAGGGCATCCCAATTCACGGCTCTAGGCATGTTAGGTTGTGGCGTAGTGTAGAGCTCTGAATGCATTGTTTGCTCGCACGCAAATAGTTGCAGCAGGTGGGTTGGTCGTGGTGCAAATACCTCTGAATGTGCTTCCCAAAATCCCGTGGTGAACATGTCGTCGAAGGTTTGCTTATAGCAGGCAGGGAGATATCTGATGCGTGCATGCCATGCATAAGCAACTCGTATGCTTGGGGTTGTGCTCATATCATACAGGAGGTCATAATTGCCATTGATGAAGCCGGGAATCGGAGGCTGAATGTTACATACGTTGCGGAAGGTTTTGAGCACAACCTGCATCATATCAAATATCTTGAGTAGCATTTGTGCAGCTACATTTGGCATGGAGTGGAGGCGTGGAAGCCAATATCGGATGGTAGCCATCATGTACGTTGTTGTAGATGGGCCTGTCGGTGGTGCGATTTTGGGGTAGTTCAACCACTATTTGCAATTCACATTGTTCTGAACCTTGATGGCGAATGCTTTCCAGGAGCGTCTTCTTTGTACCGGTCCAAAGCATGGGTTATATTTCAGATGCATGGGAGCATGATCCCATGTTCGTAACATTTCCGGATAGGTCTCCAGTAACTTTTGTCTCCATATGGGCTGGAATATGGCCCCTTTTTTGGCGGCTTCTGGGATGTCCTCGGGTTCGAACTATGTTGCGAAAGAGGGATACTTATTGGTTATGCGTTTGATCTCAGCATTGTAGTCCGCCAATAATACAAAATAAGGTTTATATTGTAACTCTGAGCTAGTTATCAACCACCTAGGAGCCAAGTGCGAGAAATATTCAGACTTGAGTATAGACTCCTCAATGGTTTTCATGGCCAGCATCTGAGTTGCTACGCACTCTTCGTGAGTGTGGCCCATCTCCTCTACCTGCTTCATCCATGCCGATGGGGGCTCCTCATATGTGTCTTGGCCTTCCTCCGTAAGTCTGCCTCCTGGAAGGGGTTGAGGCTCATAATTGTCTTCAAATGTCTCCTCCACTGGAATGACTACTGTTTCTTCTTCTATGGTTTGATCAGGTGGAGAGGGAGGTCGTTCATACTGTAACAACTTGATTTTTAGTTCTGCAACCTGTTGTCGTAGCTCAAGTACCTCACTGTTGGTTGAAGGTTCAGGTTCTGGCGAAGTAGCGGCCTCGACCGTCTCTTTAGGTGTGGGTGGGTGTGTTGTCGGTACTTTGGATCCTCGTAGTTCCTTTATCTGGTCTGCCAACTGATCATGGGCCTCCAGGAGGGTCGCATAACCTTCTAAAACCTGTTGAATATGCTCTGAGGGGACAGCCTGGAATTTTGCAGGGTCTATAGGTGCTCCCGGGGTGTTTTCCATGGCCGCTTCTAGGTTCTCCTGGTTTTGTTGTTGTAGCCTTCTGTTCTCTTCTTGAGCCGCTGCTAGATGGCGACGTAGTAGAGCCATGTTGCATTGAAGTCTCGCATTGCGGCCCATTTGTTCTCTGAGTTGTTCCTCCATAGCTTTGCCTGTCTCTGCATACTTAGCTTCGAGTTCTGTCTTCGATTGTTGGAGGTCAGTCACTTGGTGTTGTAGTGCTGTATTACCTAGTTCCAAGGCATCGACTCGTGCCTGGAGTTGAGCCGAGAGATTGCACAGTTCTGTGTTATTTTCTTCTAATAGCTTATACTCTTGCTTAAGCTGAGTGGCCGCTTCAACCATGGTGTCTAGTGCACTACTAAATGATGTGGATGCATGGGTAGAGGTGGAACATGCAAAGGGTCGGGAATTGGGGAAGGGAAAAGTGGATGATGTGCCTATGAGTGAAGTGAGATGTGATGATGGTGGAACAGACGTGGCGGTGGGTGCTCCTGTGGATGGTGAAATATCCATGGGATCGGATGTGATAGTGTGTGAAGAGTGAATTGTGAATACGGGAATGGTAGGTGGTGTGTTAGTGGTGGCAGTGAATGTGGGGGAGTGGGGTTGGGGAAGGGACTTTTTATTATAATTCTCCACCTGTTGGATTATATTTACAAGGTTTGTCCAGAATGACGGTTGTGTGACTTGGGTTGAGCCTGAGGGGGTTAACAGGGGTACAGTGGGTAGGGGTTGGGAGGAAGGAACTGTGTGGGTGAATGGAAAAGGTTGGGATAAGGTTTGGCTAGTGGCAAGTGGTTGTCCCAAGGCGGGGAGATAAGAGGGGTGACCTATTATGGTTTGATCGGTGGCAAGATGACCTGTGTGGGGTTCAAAAATTTGGGCAGAAGTGATGGCTGTGGGTAAAGGGAAGGCTGTAGAAAAGGAGGTGTGCACATTGGTTTCACCATGGGTGGATATCGGTTGTTCAAAAAGACTTGTGGAAAAGGGTTCTGAAGGCTGGCTGGGAGGTGATGGCGGAGGTGGTGAATGTGTATTTACATCTGGTTCATCACTAGGACTAGGGCTAACCATCTGAACATCTTCTGTCATTGAAGTAGGCAATATGGTAGATACCTCCATTTGAATCATCTTTCCCCGCCGTGGCCTTGTATCTATCCTTCTTTGATCATAAGTAGGGTTCGCCTGATAGACCAATGTTCTCATGGCTTCCCGATGCCACAGGTGTCTACCAAAAGGTTCAACGATTCTACAAAATGTGGGTCGATGTTCTCCGATTGCAACATGTGGTTTACTAGGGCTCGATTCGCTTCTTCTGACATCTTGTGTCTCCTCTGCACCTGCTTGATTGTCCGGTATAGTCTTTTGAGTTGTGCGGTATAGGCAAGGGCTTCCTCTTCACTGTCTTCTGGTTCATTTCTTTGTGCACCTTCCTGAACTTGTGTGTTTGGGTCATGAGGATGTTGTGCCACCTCTTCCCCATGTACTCTGCTTGTTTCGCCCTGTGGCAGTTCTCGTTGGAATGATGCTCCTGGATCGTCATTGTCAGGGAACCCTTCACTGTCCGACAAGTGGGCCGTCTGCAGGAATCTTTCAAAATCAAAGTTTGGATCTTCTGTGAAGTTGGCCATAGATGCAAACTCTACATCGGTAGGTAGTGGAGGGGCGGATGGAGTGGGTTGTACCACATCCCTTGCTTGAACTCCTTGAAGATGGATCGTGACCGGTGCGACCTGGGCTTCTTCTCTGGGGGAAGCTTCGGTCGTGGCCTTGTGAGGGATCATTACCTGGGAGAGGGATCCACGCATCCGTTTCGCAGGTTGGCTCCCTGACTTCCACCCTTTGAAAAACTCCAGCTGTGAATATTTTAGGGCTCTGGCAACCGGCACATCATATGCAAGACATCGATAGATAATCCTTGTAAGTGCACAACAGCCGTGTAAAGTAGGCTTCCTCACACCCCGCTTGCCTGCTTCATACACTTGGTCCAAGATCCATGATGGAGAATGCTAATCTCCAAAAGAACAACTTACTCTTGTGATTAGAGCACCTCTATACCAAGAGTAAGTCAAACACTTCACTAATTTAGAGGATCAATTGCTAACTTATCAGAAATTAACAAATCTGTGAAGAAGATGATACACAGAAAAGTCTGCTGCATTGTTCATTCACATTGACCTATCAAATCTGTAAAGTTTTTGATGAAACTTTGTACGAATCATCTCCTAGAGATTGCGCAACTATTCCAAGTTGAATTACTCCAAAAGATTAAGTATAACTTGAGAAATTGATTTCACAAGTTACCTATGTCAGAAACTGTTATCCAAAACAGTCGACTCTACACCTGTAACTTTTAAGACTTGGTTCTCCTTGAATAGAACCCGTTTTACAAAATGCTTCTAGACATAAGTAGCTTATCTTCCAACTTAAAGATTAAGCCCTCACTCATGCAAAACTTTAAACTATACTAGGAGAAATGACCAAAACATTGACTTCGAAATCTGCGCCTGTTTTAGGAACCTGTGAGCACACTTCACATATGAATGTTCCTACACTTAATTCACTCAGCCTGATTACAATTGGAAGCTAAAACTTTGCACAAAGGTCAAGCAACTCTCAACTTAGACTTGTACAAAAGCATTCCACAATTGATCTACTGTAGAAGGAGAACACGCAGAAACATCGGGCGCAAAATTTTTCATTTACTCAGAGAAAATACAACTGAGTGATGAGAGCAAACTCAAATTCACTTTCCTCTATCTTATAACTTCTATCTCCCTCATTCTTGACTTCTAACTAATGTCACATAAGCTCTCATACATGCCCGACTTTTCTCAAGGTATTTATAGATAATTTGTACATAATTCTTACTGAACAAAAGATCTAAGTCATCTATGAGTATGCTAATGTACATATGTGTACACTTCTCTTGTCCTCTGATTGTGATCTTCTTCCACACTTTAGGAATTGATTTTTCCTTCATCATTTGATCTTCCAAGCCTTCAATTGGTGATTGGTATGCACCAACAGCTCCCCCTCAATCATCAATTGAGGTCTTCTCTGTCTTCTTGATACTTGCCATGTCTTTGAACCTTTGTAACTTAGGTCCATCCAAACTCTTTGTCATCATATCTGCCACTTGTTCTTTTGTTGGAGTATACATCACTTCAATCTCTTTATCAAGTACCTTTTCCCTCAAGAAATGATACTGAATCTCTATATGCTTAGTCCTGGCATGAAAAACAGGGTTAGCTGCCAAATACAAAGAACTCATATTGTCTCCAAAAATTATTGGAGTACTATGATCAAACTCAAAACTCTTCATCAAGGTCTTCAACCATATCACTTCTTTTGCAGCTTCTACCATTCCCTTATACTCAGCTTCTGTGGATGATAAAGCAACTGTGTGTTGCTTCTTTGAACACCAAGACACTAACTTGTCTCCAACATAACATAGATATCCATGAGTAGAACTTCTATCATCTGAGTCACCTGCCCAATCTGCATCACTAAACACTTTGATTCTTGTGTCAGAAGTGAAACCATAATACAAACCTTCACTTAGGGTTCCCTTGATATATCTGAGTACCCTTTGGGCTGCAATCCAATGAGTCTTCTTTGGACAATGCATGAATTGTGACAACACACCTACTGCATATGATAGATCTGGCCTTGTCAAGGTAGCATAGATTAGACTACCTACCAAACTCTGATATTTCTTCATGTCATTGAACTCTTCACCTCCATACCTGCTTAATTTATGATTTACCTCCAATGGTGTAGTTGAGGTCCTGCAATCTTCCATGTTAAACTTGACTAGAAGATTCTTCAAGTATCTCTCTTGTGAAACATATACTCCATGTTGAGTATACACAATCTGCATTCCTAGAAAATAAGATAAGTTTCCCAAATCACTTATCTTAAACTCCTTCTCTATTTGCTTCTTGAGTTCATTGATTCCTTGAGCATCTGTTCCTGTAACAATAATATCATCAACATAAATGCACATGTAAATGTATCCATTTTCACTTGCCTTCACTAGCAAGCTACTATCTGCCTTTGATGCTTGAAACCCACATTCATTCAAGAACTTGACCAATCTGTAATTCCAAGCTCTTGGGGCTTGCTTCAACCCATATAAAGCTCTCTTGAGCTTACACACATAATCTGATCCAATTGATTCCATGAAGCCTTCTGGTTGCTCCATATATACTTCATCTGCAATGTAACCATTAAGAAATGCATTCTTCACATCCAATTGTGATAATTTCCATCCCTTGCAAGTAGCAATAGCAATCAATGTCCTAATTGTAGACATCTTAGCAACAAGACTAAAGGTTTCATCATAATCTACCCCATAAGTTTGGGCATAACCTTTAACCACTAGTCTAGCCTTATATCTAGACACCTTACCATCTGCAAACCTCTTTGTTTTATATACCCACTTGCATCCAATGACTTTCTGATTCTTTGGTCTTGGTACTAGTTCCCAAGTTTCATTTTCAAGTAGAGCATCATACTCTTCTTGCATTGCCTTCTCCCAATTCTGTTTACCTTTGGCTTCTTCATAAGTGGTTGGATCTTCTTCTGTTTTCACAATGTAGGCATAATCTTTTGTTGTTAGGAAAGATGTATCATAACTATACCTTATAGGCTCTTTCCTTTCTCTTGTAGATCTCCTGATTTCTGCACTTCTTGAAGTTTCAGCCTCATTTGATTCTGGATCAAATCTTGGCCCTTCTTCTACATGATCCTGCACTCTACATCTAGAGTCAACTTCATCAACAATTTCTTCACATACTTTTACCTTTGCCTTTCCTTTCCTTTGTATTTCTTCAACACCTGCATACTCATTTGGTGATCCTGTATACCACATGTTTTGCTCATCAAATGTTACATCTTTAGTAACAAGAAATTGCTTTGTGGATGGACTCCACAGCCTGTAACCCATTTGTCTATCATCATATCCAATAAACACATACTTCTCTGCTTTTGGTTCTAGCTTATGTCTTAATTGTGAAGGAACATAAGCATATGCAATACATCCAAATACTTTGCAATGATCAAGACTAGGCTTCTTACCCCACCATGCTTCATAAGGGGTTCCTCCATCCAAAGCTTTGCAAGGCAACCTATTCACAAGGTATGTTGCAGTATTAATGGCTTCTGCCCATAAGTAATTTGGACAATTCTTTTCCTTCATCATGGCTCTTGCAAACTCTACAAGAGTCCTATTCCTCCTTTCTGCTACTCCATTTTGTTGAGGGGAGTACCTGCAAGTCACTTCTCTTTTGATACCTGCATTCCACAAATAATCATCAAACTCTTTTGAGAAATACTCTCCCCCTCCATCTGATCTTAACCTCTTTAGCTTTTGTCCTGTGATCCTTTCTGCATAAGCATGGAAATGTCTGAATGTCTTGAAGACTTCTGACTTGTCCTTGATTACATACAAAGTAATCCACCTGGTTGCATCATCAACAAACAACACATAATATCTGGATCCATTTATGCTATAGTCCCTTGAGGGACCCCATACATCTGTATGAACCAATTCAAGCATGTTTGAATACTTGTACCCTGATTTGTTATAAGAACTTTTATGTGCTTTACCTAATTGACAAGCTTCACACTTGTACACCATATGTTGCCCTTCAATGTTTGGCAATCCAAGCACCACCTGATTCTTTGACATCTCCTTTATAGCTCTCTCATTGAAATGACCTAGCCTCTTATGCCATAGGTCTAATTCAGATACCTTTTGACCTCCATAGGTAAACAATGCATGTCCCACATTACCTTGGACTTTGAGAGTGAACAATCTTCCTTCCTTTCTACCTGCAATTATGGTTCTATATCCCTGATTTGGATCTTGTATATAAACACCATCATTTGTGAATCTTACCTCATATCCTTTCTCCACAATTTGCCCTACACTTATCAAATTTTTAGGAATAGTAGGAACATAAAGTACCTTGCTCAGAAGTGTACTTCCACTCTTTGTCTTCACTGATCCAATGCTCTCCACTTTATGTTTGGTATTATCACCTGTCTGAACTGTATGTCCATTTACCCTTGCTTCCATATCAGTCATCAAGGATAGATTCCCACTCAGATGGTTGCTGCACCCTGAGTCAATATAAAACACTCTTTGATCTTCTCCCATTGATTCATGAGTTGCATTCAGGATAAGAGTCATGTCATCCTTCTGATCTGATGCATAATTGTAATAATTATTGTTGTAGGACTGAGATTGGAAGTTTCTTCCACCTCCTCTACCATATGATGTCCTACCACCTCTTCCTCTGAAATTGCCTCTTTGGTTTCTGCCTCCTCTACCTCTTTGACTATAACTCTGATTGTTGTATCCTCCACTTTGATTATTATACCAACAATCATTTGCCAAATGATTTGTTCTGCCACAAATCCAACAAGCTTTAGCATTATCTTTGTTCTTACCTCCTCTTCCTTTACCTCTGAAATTTGTCTTCCCTTTTGTGAAATTGGCTTGATTTGAATTCCCTTCATCATCATTTGATTGCTTTCCCTTGCCATTCTTTTTCTTGTCTTTGGAGTACATAGCTTGACTTGTACTTCTATCATTGTCTCCTTTAAGATCCTGCTCAAAGGTTAGCATGTGTCCTAGCAATTGATTAAGGTCAGGAGTAAAGTGATCAAGTGACAACTCTATGGACAAGATAAAAGGCTTCCACTTCTCATCACCTCTTAGACCTGTAAGTATTTGTCTTACCAACTTTTCTTCTTCAATATCTTCATCCACTGCTCCCAAGCTATCTGCAATATCTTTCATTCTTGCCACATAATCTGAAATTGATTGTGAGCTCTTCTTCTTGAAAGTTGTGAACTCAGCCCATAGTGAGGACTTCCTTGACTTAGTTGTATTTTGGAAATGCTCTTCCAAGGCATTCCAAACATCTGTAGCACTTTCTAAACCTCTGATGTGAGGTAGAAGGTAATCATTTACAGCCATGTAGATGATACTCCTTGCTTGAGCATCCTTTCTCATCCAAGTCTTCAACATTGCAAGTTCTTCCCTAGTAGGAATACTTGGATCTGCAAATTCTGGTTTTTCTTCATCTCCTGTAATAAATGATATAAGATCTTTGCTCATGAGGTGTGCTTCCATCCTCATGGACCATGCTGGATAGTTCTCCCTATCTAGCTTATCAATCTGCAAGCTTTCTCCCATCTTGTATCCACCTGTATATTGAAATCTTCAAGCTTTACAAACAATGTATGTACCTTTACTTCGAGTTGAACTCCTTTTGCCTTTCTTGATGTCAAATAGTCTTCTCCTCGAGCTTTGACTCCAAGCTTTCACTTCTTAATCCTTCAAGTGTTGAATTTCTTGAATCTGCAGCAGTCGGAATCCTCCTTTTCTTCAAAATTGATGTCTCCTGCTCTGATACCACTGATGGAGAATGCTAATCTCCAAAAGAACAACTTACTCTTGTGATTAGAGCACCTCTATACCAAGAGTAAGTCAAACACTTCACTAATTTAGAGGATCAATTGCTAACTTATCAGAAATTAACAAATCTGTGAAGAAGATGATACACAGAAAAGTCTGCTGCATTGTTCATTCACATTGACCTATCAAATCTGTAAAGTTTTTTATGAAACTTTGTACGAATCATCTCCTAGAGATTGCGCAACTATTCCAAGTTGAATTACTCCAAAAGATTAAGTATAACTTGAGAAATTGATTTCACAAGTTACCTATGTCAGAAACTGTTATCCAAAACAGTCGACTCTACACCTGTAACTTTTAAGACTTGGTTCTCCTTGAATAGAACCCGTTTTACAAAATGCTTCTAGACATAAGTAGCTTATCTTCCAACTTAAAGATTAAGCCCTCACTCATGCAAAACTTTAAACTATACTAGGAGAAATGACCAAAACATTGACTTCGAAATCTGCGCCTGTTTTAGGAACCTGTGAGCACACTTCACATATGAATGTTCCTACACTTAATTCACTCAGCCTGATTACAATTGGAAGCTAAAACTTTGCACAAAGGTCAAGCAACTCTCAACTTAGACTTGTACAAAAGCATTCCACAATTGATCTACTGTAGAAGGAGAACACGCAGAAACATCGGGCGCAAAATTTTTCATTTACTCAGAGAAAATACAACTGAGTGATGAGAGCAAACTCAAATTCACTTTCCTCTATCTTATAACTTCTATCTCCCTCATTCTTGACTTCTAACTAATGTCACATAAGCTCTCATACATGCCCCGACTTTTCTCAAGGTATTTATAGATAATTTGTACATAATTCTTACTGAACAAAAGATCTAAGTCATCTATGACTATGCTAATGTACATATGTGTACACTTCTCTTGTCCTCTGATTGTGATCTTCTTCCACACTTTAGGAACTGATTTTTCCTTCATCATTTGATCTTCCAAGCCTTCAATTGGTGATTGGTATGCACCAACAATCCATACAGGCATCTTAATGGGCAAGCTTCCAGTCTCTGCTAGATATAGCCCATACCATATTTTCTTGTGAGGTTGGGTGAAACGGTCCTGAGCTGGGAATGCGAAGTGTTGGAGGCACATCCGCAATGGTATGGCGATGTTGGGGGTGAGGGCGCACATTTCTTTTAGCTTCTTGATTCTGTTGCTTTTCATTGACTCAGGTATCAAGGGGTCGCGGTCAGAACATACATGCGTGCCATACATCTGAAGTGCTTCCCTGATTAAAGTAACATTCAATTCGAACTTCCTCATTTCCTCCAGATTTGACAAGGAGGGCACCCAGAATTTGCCTGAATGATCTTTATCACCTGTCGGCTTCAGTGTGGCAATTAGGTAGTAGCACCTGAGGAAATCGGGTTTAGGCAGAGCTGCACTAAAATAAGTTTGTAATCCTGCTTTTTGCCAGATATCTTGAAGTGGAGCTGCATTCTGTAAGGTTTCGAATTCTCTTGAAAAGAACTGGAAGGTCCACCACACTCCTCCACACTCCATCTTGGACTCCCATATATGATCTGCGTCTCCCAAGTCTCCTGGCATTTCATTGAACCAATGAGAGTGCCCTTTTACTCTTTCGGTTAGGCCATTTGGTGGATCTGGAATAGGAATTCTCCGCACATTCACGAACTCTTCAGGCCGAGCTGTTGGTGGGGCCTCCACCGGCATGGCATCCCAATTGATTTGAGCACCAGAGCCTGCCTGAGAGCTTGTGCTTGCTACTGCTGCCATGGGAATCGGGTGCTTATCTGCTAGAAGAAGAAAGGCACATTAGTGTTGCATAGGAAACAGGATGTAATGGTGTTCCCTTCACAATACTAACATGACAATCCCGAAGGTTAGTGGTCAGAGATGAAGTGCTTGTGATAGGTGTGAGTGGTGATTAGAGGTCAGTATCATCCTAGATGCCTACTTTGGTTATGTAGTGGACTCGGAATGCACCTATGTCAGAGTGGATGGATTTACAAAAATTGGGTCAGGGGGTTTGATACATGGTTTAGGTCTCCAAACATTGATAGGGGATTCGTAGCTCTTAGAGCTAAAGACAGGCAACGGTTTATGAACTAGGTTGTGATGGATTTGGGACCTTTTGGGTACCCATTTCCAGGCATTCCTCGATGTGACTGAGCGTGGGTCAGAGTGGTTTTTAGGTAGAGTTCCTGCATTGTTAGTCGAGCGGACTTGAGAGTGTTGAATTATGCCAGTAACTAGAGTTGGAGCTATTTGGGCTCGTAAACAGGCCTTGGGCACCCATATGTGTCTAGCATTGGGGCTAGCCTTCCTTGACCGCTTAGGGACCCAAATAGATGTGGTGTGCCTAGGAGGTTTCCTAGGGTACTCCTTCACTTGTGTCCGTGATGGTGTGGCTTGTTTGTTGTCTCCTCGGGAGTCTGCTATTAGAGTGGTGGGTTTTCCATCCTTGCGTATCCAGATCTGCTTCGCGCCACGAGGTGCTCCGTGTTGCACGGGTTGGCGCTCCTGCCTCTTGATCAGCGGCCTCCTTCGTGTCGAGTGATGTTCGGTCTGCCCGTTTAGAATCTTCTTTGGATCAGTTAGGAACTCCTTATTGGCTCCTGTACCTTCAGTAAGATTGACAATCCTCTGCACCATAGAAGTTTGGACAAGAACAACATTGTTATCTTCATGTGGATTCCTAGAGGGACCAGGAGTTGGTGCCTGTTCTATTGGTTTGAGTGCTTGATTTTCTAATTCAATCGTGAGACGGCTTTGGCCTACCCAAGCCTGAAGAAGTCCACTTCTTAGGTTGAGGTTGACTGCGTGATCATAGATCCAGTCTTGGCCTAAGACAAGAGGTTCGGTCAGATCCTCGTCTTCACACACTAGCACTTTTGCTGGCATGAGGACCTCTTGTATGTAGAGGGGAAGATCCACCTCTCCCATGCAAGGGGTTTCAACACCTCCTAATCCTATCAGATATGCTTCTAGGGGTTTTACCTCCAATTGCAGCTGCTGGCAATAAGAAAGCCGAACTGCACTTGTGGCTGCTCCTGAATCAATTAAAGCTCTCACGCTTGTTGTGCTGTCTCTTTGTCCTATTTCTAGGGTCACAAAAGGTCGTCGATCCACTATCTTATGGGTACGTTCACCTGAAGCCTCACACATGGCCATGTGATAGCCTGGGGACTCTTGAGTGTCAGTCATAGGCTGATCCCTCCCTTGTCTCCTCAACTTCATTCGTCTGATGCGCTCTAAGGCCTCTGCCTGTGCTTCTTCTCCAATTCGTTTTTCCTCCTCTTTACGTTGCTTAGCAGTATTGAGTCGACTTAGCATTTCCTCCGTGAGGGGTTCCTCATACAACTTGACTCTGCATCCGCTAATATAGTTTGGGAGAACATCACCCTCTAAAGTGGCTAGTTGTACTGCTCCACTCGTGGAGATCCTATTGATGATCATAGGTCCGTAGCCTCTCTTTTTTAGCTTCCTTGCGTGTTGTTTCAATGTGTAGACTAAAACTAGATCTCCTGCTTTCAAGCCTTTGTCCTTCACATGGGCATCAAAGTATGCCTTTTGTCGTTTCTTGGCTGCATATATTCTTGCAGCTGCTCTTAGTCTGGTTTCACCTAATCGCTCAAGGTCAAAAAGTCTAGAGGAGAGTTCATGACCCGTCCATTCGTGCTCTTGTGCTACTTTCAATGTAGGTATTAAGAAGTCCAAAGGTAGCACGGCGTTTTGGCCAAATACCATCTGAAAGGGGGTGGCTTGGAGTACCGTTTTGTAGGCGACTCAGTATGCCCAAACAACATGGTGTAGCTGTTTGTCCCAATCAGAGCGTTTATTGTTCACTAATTTTGTCAATACATTGCATAGGATCTTATTGGTGCTTTCGGCTTGCCCATTGGCTTGAGGGTGATAGGGGGCAGACTTCTTATGCACTACCAAGAATTCTTGGAGCAGATTTTCAATAACTTCATTCAAGAAGTGAGTGCCTCTATCACTAACTAGCTCTATGGGTAGCCCGTATCTTGTGAATACATTCTCAAACAAGAATTTAGCAGTTGTCTGAGCGTCGTTCTTCGTTGTGGCTTTTACCTCTACCCACTTGGTTAGATAGTCCGTGGCAACGATGATATAGTCAGCATGGGAACCCTTAGCTGGGGGATTGATAGGACCTACAAAGTCTATTCCCCACTTAGAGAATGCACGTCCGCCCATCATGGGCTTCAGGGGCATCTCATCTTTGCGTATAGGATACTGGGTTCGCTGACAAATCTCACACCTCTTCACATAGGTATGTGCATCCATGTGAAGGGTGGGCCACCAAAATCCTGCAAATAATATTGCCTTGATCACCCGATCTGGTCCAAAGTGTCCTCCTGCTACACCTTGGTGAGCAGTTTCCAAAATCTTTAGATATTCACTCTCATGAACACAAAGTCTCAGGTAACCATCCTTACCACGCTTGTAGAGATTATCACCAATGAGTGAGTACTCTAGGGCTTCTTGTTCTAGACTTCTTTTCCTAACCAGAGTCATGTCTGGAGGGAATGTTTTCGTCCTCGGGAAGGATACTAGTGGTTCACTCCAATCTGGCACTATGGACACTTGATAAAGAGTGGCATGTTCCACCGGTGGTTTAGTGCAACAGATTGGGCATTCCTTGCACAACTTTTGGACATCAGCTTCCATAGTTGGCCAATGCACTCCTAGTCTCCTCAGGGTCTATAGGGTTCGTTGTTTTGAGTAGTGTTGCTCTAATGCACCTACATGTGCCAATTGCAACCACTTAGCATACTCATCCTCTTCCACACAACAGGCCAAGATCCCTTGATCTGTGTGCTTGTACATACTTCCTGCCATGATGTGGTACTTTTGGGCTTTTACTACCTCTCTATCCTGCGTGTTTATTACTGGGTGGTTAGGCCCGTATGTCAATACTGGTACCAATGGCTTAGCCCACTGCGGTACCACTTCCAAATTAAACAAGTAAGCATCAGGAAGGTCATCTGACACTCCTTGTGGGGCTTCTTCTGATGTGAGCCTTGAGAGATGATCTGCTCTTAGGTGAGTTCTGCCTTTTCTCACTACTACCTCAAAGTCATACTCCATTAGTAAGAGAAACCATCTTACTAATCTGCCTGTATTACATGGCTTGTTTACCAGGTACAGTAGAGCTTGGTGATCAGTAAAAAATTTAAACTTATTTGCAAGCAAATAATGTCTAAACTTTTTAACTGCATATACTATGCCTAATCCTTCTCGTTCGGTGGTTGTATAGTTCCGTTCAGCAGCATTCAATTGTCTACTGGCATAGGCAATAGGGAGATCCATGTTCCCTTCACCCGTAGGTTGTGCAAGTACACATCCAATAGCATAATTGGAGGCATCCACATGAACATGGAATGGCTTGCTCCAATTTGGAGTGGTCAAGATTGGTGCTGAACATAATCTTCGTTTAAGCTCCTGGAAGGAATTCTCACATTCCTCAGTCCACTCAAAGTTAGTTAGAAGTCCGTACATGGGCTTTGCGATGACAGCATACATGTGGATGAACCGACGGTAGTAACCACAATGTCCCATGAAAGCCTGTACTTCCTTGACGTTCTTTGGCCTAGGTAGCTCTGCTATGGCTCTCACTTTCTCTTCATCAGTGGATATGCCATTCTTTGACACTATGTGTCCTAGAATCTTGCCTTGCCTGACCATAAAAACGCACTTTTCTGGGTTCAGGAAGACTTGATATTCTCTACATTTGTCAAAGATCTGTCTGAGTTCGGGTATATGGGTCTGTCTAATGTTGGAATGAGCGCAAAGATCATCAACATAGACTTCCAAATTCTTCCTCAAGAACTCTTTAAACACGTGACACATTAATCTTTGAAAGGTAGCCGGTGCATTGGTAAGCCCGAATGGCATTACCCGAAAGGAAAATATGCCCCACTCCGTGGCAAAAGCAGTCTTATGTTGATCCTCTAGAGCAATGGCTGCTTGATTGTAGCCCGAAAACCCATCTAGGAAGCTGTACACTTCCTTGCCTGCTACCCTTTCTAATAGATGCTCAGTGATAGGAAGCGGATAACTGTCTCTAATCGTGGCGGCATTAACTTTTTTAAGGTTAATACACACACGCAGCTTTCCATTTTTCTTGGGCACCACTACAATGGGGGATACCCACTCAGTGTGCTCAATTTCATAGATGAATCCGGCTTCAACCAGTCGATCTATCTCCTCTTTGATCTTAGCAACATAGTTATCATTGTATGTGTAGGGCTTCTGTTTCAAGGGTCTGGCGTCTGAGGTCATGGGGATTGTATGTGAACATATATCAGGGTCTACCCCTTTCAAGTCATTATAACTCCAAGCAAATACATCTCGGTATTCTCTTAGCAAGGCTATCAGCTCTTGTTCTTCCTCTTCTGTCAGGTCATGACCTATGTATGTGCATCTTTCTTCTCCTTCCTCGATGGCGACAACTATTTTCTTGGTAGTTTCCTTGCTATCATAGGCTTCTCCTGCTTGTGCCTCACGTTTAGGCATTCTTATCATGACCCTCCTATCGTCTATCTCATATTTTTTAAAGTTTTCAGGGACCTCAAACAAGGATTCTTCTGCCTCCAGAGTGACTTCCTTCTTCTTTCTTTTCTTTCCTCCGCTTTTAGAAGCTACTTGTGTGGCTAACCTCACCTCATTTGTAAGCTCTCCGTGCCTCTGGGGTTGAAATTCTACTTCATAGAAGTATTCTTCATCTGATGCAAAAGGTGGGTCCATGATGATTGACTCTAGATCGGAGTCACTCGCATCCTCAAATGCATCAAGGATAGGTTCGCATTCTTCTAAAACTGCATCTCCCATGATTGGCTCTATTGAAAAGACTGAAATGTCATAGCCATCCTCATCACAATGAGGTGTCCACTGCTCTTCATTGATGGCTACATCCATTGTTGCTAGGATTTCTGCCCAGCCATGGGGTTCAAATTCCTCATCAGGAAAGACTACAGGTGCATAGGCTGGGTCTTGAATTGATCTATGGTTTTCTTTTGCACCCACCTCTCTGGCTTTCTCTCTCTTCTCTTCTTCTACTGCTACCTTACACATCCATAAGTGGGTGTCTTCATGCATCCACGAGGATCCGGATTCTATGGAATGCACAGACTCAGTCTCATCTTTGGCTCTATGGATGGGATTCCATTGAATAGGCGGTACGTCTCTATGAGAGTAATCCTTAAGATTGACTTTGGTTGTAACACCTATATGTTGCAAATACAAGGAATTGGTTCCCCAATCCTGGACTACTTGCAATTGCCTCATAAATGGCCTTCCCAAAATCATCTCGTAGGCTTGGTTTTTGCTAAAGTCGCATATAGCAAAAGTATGCTCAAACTCAACCCCACATGTAGTGAGAGTTATTCCTTCTAGCAATCCTAAGGGCCTTTCAATATGACCATCAGCCATCTGCAATTTCATTCTCGTTGGTCGGAGTGCTGGCTTGCACCATCGCTTCCATAGGGAAGTTGTAGCAATCCAACTCCTGCACCTGAGTCCAAAATTGCCTTGGTGGTGTACTCCTGGTAGGTAATGGGAAGATAGGTGTTCCCTTCTTCACCTTCACACATATCTCCTATCTTATCCAAGGGTATCTCTGGCACTGTCCTATGTGATCCTACCTGGGAATGAGGTTTCACTATCCCTGGTACTTATTTGGCGACATGTTTCCATAATTCAGGTCTAACCTTGAGTAGCTCTTCTAACTTGAGATTGCACTGCACTTTAGTGTTTTTCACTACCTCTGTGTTCCTAGGTAAGACTGAGTCCTCATTTTTTACCATGACTGTAGGTGCTCTCATATAGGCGGACTTTGCTTCCCATGGGCCTGTGAAATGGGGTAGTTCTTGTAAAGAATTAGACTCGAAGTCTAATCTTTCTTGAGATTGGGCACTCTCCTGCTCTCCATAAATGGAAGGAAGGTCTTGTGGGAATTGATCGTGTGTGTCATCCACCAGCTCAATGGGAGGAGGAACTTCACTCTCTTTAGCCCATTTCTCTTCTTGAATCTCTCGCAAGAATTCTGGTGTGTATTGATTCATAGAAGAAGAGGTGTCTGGCTTCGTAGAGTTAGGCACGTAGGCCTCAGGCACATAGGCTTTCTGGGTAGGAAGTCCTGCTCTTTCACTAGCCTTGTCATGGTGTTGAGGGGCGAGTCCCTTTTGTGATTGTGCCATTAGATTCTCTATTCTTTCTAGGGAGGGGGGATTGTCTGGTTCAGTGGAATTGGGCACATAAGCTTTCGGTGGGGGATGGGTCATGTTTTTGCTTGCTTTATCTCTTTCTTGATTTTTTTCTTCCTTGGCAGATCTTGCAATTATGCCCTCTAACTTCTCTAGAAGTCCATCCAAGTGTAATTGTGTCTTGGCTGAGCCCGAGTAATTGAAAAGGCTCGGCTTCAAACATAGTCTGAGCCAATGCGACCATTTTCGCGCAAAGCTTGGTTCTTTCTATCTCTAGGTCAGCTCTAGGGTAGCACTTGTCATGATCCGTTACATTTGGCCCTTCTTGGATTCTGGCCTGATATGCTTTAAGCATCATGTCTATGTCTTCCGGAGTGGGATCAGCTAATACTGATCCTACTCGGGGTGGTGGGTGGGTTACGTGGGGTGTATTAGAGGGTGGAGGGATGGAGGGTGATAAGGATGGTAGCGGTGGGAATGTGTGAGAGTGCGGTTGAGATGTGATCTCTATGATTTTTGCTTTGGTTTCTCTCAAGCTTTCTTCAAGTTCGCTCATCTTTTTTGCCCATTGCCTTTTCATTCTTTCACGACTATCCTTCCAGGCTCTAGTCCTCTTTTTGCTTATGCTCTCTGTTTCACTCACCTCGGGGCTCTTTTCCTGACCAACACCTTGGTTTTGTTGTAGTGCTTGGGCTCTTGTGATCACTTGCACAGGTGCAGTGGAAGTCACACTCCCTGTGGAGTCTACAACTAACCCAACAACATTGATAGGAGTGATTTTAGGCATGTTATTAGGGTTCTTTGGGCAATCTCGTAGGAGATGCTCTTTCCCGCAGTCTTGACAGAAACCCTAAATTGTTACTGGTTGAGGTTGTGTAGGGGCAGGCAGTGGACATTCACGTATAAGGTGATCTCCCTGACATCTGAAGCATGGTCCTCTAGAAAATGGGGGTCGTACATGCCTAGGTTGAGGTCTAGAGTTGGGGTTTGTGTACATGACATTGGCATACTCAGGCTCCCCACTATTTTCACTTGGGTCCTCATAATAGTATGACTCGTTATGCTCGGGTGACTGCATGTAGTAAGCCTGTGGGCTATCAATATGTGTGGAGTCAAAACTATGGTCACTTGGATCACTGTCTGATAGCAATGGGGTGACTGGGACTATGGCTCTGTTCGGATTTTCTTCAGCAGATGCATATTTCACTGGGATCACATTGGTTGGAGCAGGGGGTTGCTGCACTAGGACTGGTTGAGGTCTCTGCTGCCCTTGATAAGGTGGCTGATAAGTTTGCTGTGGTCTGTTGTATTGTTGTGGTGGGTACTGATTCTGGTATCTACCCTATTGTGGATATGGCTGAGGGTAATTTTGCCTAACAGTTTGTTTGTTATATGGGCAGTCTTGTGCAGTGTGGTTGGTGTACCTGCGCTCTATGGTGCAGTACTGGCTACTAGGATTCGCCTGGGGTTGGGCCATAATGGGACATACATTTGCCATATGGTCACCGCCACAAGTGTAACACCGCTTAACTGGGGCAAATCTCGGAATTTGTTTGCTAGAGACACCTAGTTTTTGAGCTACCTTCTCTGCAAGTTCCTCAATGGATGTGGATTGACCAGATGTGAGGCTACTAGAGCTATCAGAATCCTTATAGATTTTTGATAGTTCTAATTCCTCACCTAGATTGTCCTCAATGTCTATGCACATGCGCACACACTCTTCTATCGTTCTGGGGTCCTTCAGATACACATATGACCTGAGCTTGGTGCTCAACAATCCATCTAAGAACAAGGCCACTTGCTTGGCTGGTGTGGGTAACTCCGGCACCGGGCATCTCTCTAGGTATTGCCTAAACCTTCTTCCAGCTAGTCTGACCGTCTCTTGAGGTGTTTGTTTGAAGCTATGAATTAGTGAGGAAGTGTTGTGCCTGATTCCACTCTTAGAAAACTCAATGATAAATGCCTCTAAGAGCTGGTCTATGTTTCTGAAATGCCTCTCGTTTAGTGGTTGAAACCACGTAAGGGCAGTGTTCCTAAGGGTTAGACCAAAAGCATTATATTGTCTGAATAGGTCCTCTACCTGTTCAGCTTTCAATACTTGCCGAAATTCTGCCACATGGTCATAAGGGTCTCCAGTGCCATCGAAGTAATTCTTCATGGACTTCACCAGTTGAGTTGGTCGCAGGGTCCTAGTGTGTTCTCTCGGCCTTGGCAAAGGAAAGTCGTCAGCATTCCTTTGATTCCATGGGGTTCTATGTCTCTCAGGTTCCACTCTATTCCTTTCCGTTCCCGTTCTTTCTCTTCCCAGGGAGTTGGCAAAACTTACCTCAGGTTTGTCTCTACTTCTATCTCTTTGAGCTCCATGAGCTTGGGAGGTCCCAGCTCCTTGGTGACCAAAGGACACATTAGACCTTGGTTGGGGAAAAACAAATTCACCCTTCCATGTGTAGGCATGTCTGCCATGCTCAGTGACCATGAAGATTCTCTCTGATGCATTGTCTAGGTAGGTTACTTGGCCTGGGCTATCAGGGTCTTTAAACTCATAGATTGTGAGGGCACTCACTTCCTGAGGTTGAGCAGATTTATATCTCCAAAAAGCCTCATCGGTTTCTCGGTTTAAACGCAGATCTATGCTTTTATTATCCTGTGGAATCCACTCTCGAGTCATGATTCTGGTCAAGACAGATTTACCACGGGGGGTTCTTGGCGCTTTCTCTAAGTTCCCTTGCTCTATATCACCCATGTCGGTCTCAGCAATCACATTTCCAAACTCATCAGTTATATCAGGAAGAGTGGTGACTACATATATAGTCCCTTCTTTATCTAGGTATGCTCCATTCTCAAACTTCACTACTAGGTGTTCTAGTCCATGGGGTTGATCGGGGTTCTTCTGGACCACAGATCTTCTCAGTCCGTCTTCGTAGATGCGAGCACCTAGACGATTCGTCCTGATGTATTCCAATTGAGTCTTGTAAGGTCCCTCTGGCTTTTCTAGATAAGCCACCCCTGAACTACCTACTGGTCTCTCCATGTGATAGGACATCTCAGAATCACTTGTTTCTGATCTGGGAGTGTATGGGTAATCACTCAACTGCTTGGCCCAAGACCTGGCAGTGTGATTGACACTAGCTTCAGAAGATCTGAGGCTTTGTCTGTCTCGACCTAAGTGTCTGCCTGATCTAAGGTTCATATGCCTGATTTATCTACCCCCTTGGACCCAAGCACACTCTCGTTGCAAGTTAATTTGCACCAATCACTTTGTTCTTTGAGTTGAATATTATGTTTATGATCTTGTCTGAAATCGCGTCGTCAGGAGTACTTAAGTGAATTTCGCGCTTGATAAGTGATCGACTCCAGTTTACCCTTTGTCCCTTAGGGTTTTCGCACTTAAGGCCTATTTAATTCTTGCACTTGGTTGATTAATTCTCTTGGACTTGATTCGTGCCTAACGTTGCCCTAATTAATTACCACACCTAAGTCATACTTAGCCTAGGCTAGGAATTGACAAAGGAAGGTTGAGAGATCTTTCAACCTCAATTAGCTGGTTGACCAGACTGCTACACAAGCCCAGGAAGCCTTCTCCCAAGCTTGGTACTCACCCCTGCTAGCTTGCTTTGGATTGCCTTGAGTGCACACAATGTTCCTGCAAAAGCTCAACAGTCAGTATAGCTCTATTACCACAAGTAATTGACAGACACACATCAATATTTGTAGTCCCCCCTGGAGTAACTCACTGCACCCTCTCAATCTTAGGACCACCTAGTCTCACCTAAAGGCCAACTTGAAAATACATGTTCTAAAACTCGACGTATGATTTTCAACAAGCTTTCCAACGAGACCAAAATCTCATCAATCGGAGTTCGTATGGTGAAGTTATGACCATTCAGGCACTTAGGGGTCCGAACAGGCTCTCAGGGTTCAGGAAATTCCTCCCTAGTTTCTAGGTCTTTTGCCCACTCCTAAGGCTCTCATATCCTCCCAATGTGTCCAAGATTAAACCCAAAGATACCTCAATTCAGTCAATTAAATTACTCTAAATTTTCATGCGTTAAGCCCATGTATCGTGATAGGTCGGGTCGAAGTGTCGCGATAGCTCCCAAGTGTCGCGATAGCTCGTGAGTGTCGCGATAGGTCGTGAGGTGTCGCGATACTCCGAAGTGTCGCGATAGGTCGTGAGGTGTCGCGATAGGTCGTGAGGTGTCACGATACTCCGAAGTGTCGCGATAGGTCGTGAGGTGTCGCGATAGGTCGTGAGGTGTCGCGATACTCCCAAGTGTCGCGATAGGTCGTGAGGTGTCACGATAGGTCATGAGGTGTCGCGATAGCTCGTGAGGTGTCGCAATACTCCCAAGTGTCGCGTTAGGTCGTGAGGTGTCGCGATAGGTCGTGAGGTGTCGCGATAGGTCGTGAGGTGTCGCGATACTCCCAAGTGTCGCGATAGGTCGTGAGTGTCGTGATAGGTCGTGAGTGTCGTGGTACCTCGAGGTGTCTCGATAGCTCGGGATATGGTGAATTTTTCTGTTCTGTCTAGTGATCCTGGGATCTCTAGGCCTGCGCAGTGTCGTGGTGCACTCAGAATCGTGATTGGGTGAAGTTTTCGGAGTGTCTCGATAGCTCGAGCTCGACGCCTCGGGGACTATGCAGACAGATTCCGTACCTGCTGAGCTTGCTGGAGATGATGATGGAGCTGCAACCTGCAAGAAACATGCAAAAACACACAAAAAAAGAACACACACGCTCGCTCTCTCTCAAACTCGCACACAACAAATGAGGGGAATGACAAGGAAGAGGGAATATGTAGTGGAGAAGGAGGTGGAGGTGGAGATGGAGAAGGAGGTGAAGATGGAGATGGAGATGGAGAAAAATCAGAAATTTACCAACTACTTACCATTCCAACGCATCCTCTCTACGTCTTACCATCACACGCTCGTCCTCAAAGCTCGAATCCCCGGCAACGGCGCCAAAATTTGGTGTAGCTCAGTGATGAGTAGCACCTCAGCTCGAGGACTCCTCGGCTTGTACAAAATGGAGCTACAAAAAGGTGAAAATGGTATTTACAGGGGTTTTTAGTGATGAGAATCACTTTTAAATGGTGTAAGGGTTTTGAAAAAAATAAAGGGTTGCCTTAGTGCTAGATCTGCTTGTATGCTCGTACTTGCCTCTTCTCGTATACTGCCAACACTCCTTCAGGCGGTCTAGGCATCACAGGGAAAACTGGTCTTCTAATGGGTATACCAGGTCCTCTTGCTACAGGTGGTCTAACTGGGGCAGGAATTCCATTCCATGGGTCAACAGGTGGCTGAGGCCGATAATTAGGGTTATTTGTAGGCATGGCAAACTGCACATGTGGTCTAACCGGGATTTGAGTTTGTTGTGTTTGTCCTGACTGATGAAATGAATCATTCTGAGAGGTTCCATGTGGGTTTTGTGAAGTAGTGGCTTGATCCCTTGGGGGAAACACTGGAATGTTCTGATATTTCAACCCGACTCTCTCTGAATCTGTTAGGGGCCAATACCTTCTCTATTTTTTGTCCAAATATGTGATGATGGTGGGGAAGTTAGGATCTTGTAACTCATAAACCGTAACTGGATTAGGGGCTGCTTCCCATATTGAAGAGTGGGCTCTAAGGAGATGCTCCATTCCATTGATCGAATACACATCCATTAAGGAGTCATCTTGGGGAATCAGGTCTCCTCTCCAAAACCTAACAATAGTACATCTCCCTCTAGGTGTGGTCACTTGCTCTTCAATTCCTTCTTCATTAGGGTTATGAGCATTGTTTCCTTCCCCAAGTTCATTGATATTTTCAGGATGTTCTGTAACAACATACTGGATATCCCTTTTATCCATATGCAATCCTCCTGCATACTTGACTGCTGGCATGGGCACTATGTAAGCATCGAAAGCTTTCTTCAGTCTGGCCACTGATCGGTTTAGTCCATCTAGATATATGGGAATCTCATGTTGATTGGTGGTCACATATTCTAAAGATGTCCAATATTCTCCCTCAATAATTGACATCATGCCAATCATTGGTACAGTGTTTTGCATATCCTCTGAAGCCATAGGAATTTCTTCTTCTGACTCACTAGAGGTTTCAGAATAATGTGAACGGCTACTTGGTTCGGCTACACTTCCTACAGAAGAGATTACACTTCTTCGGCTTCCTAGGGTTCTTCCAGATCTTAGGTTCATCCACTTAAAAGCTCTGATCAGCCCTTGCCAACCTCTGGCTTCTAGAGCTCTTCACCAAGGGTCAGAATTCTAGAAAAATTTGGCTGGGAAAGGACTAACTATGAAATCTCAAGTCACGATACTTGACCCAAAAAGAACACGATACTCAATCCTTGAACTAAACGATACACGATATCTGCCCAAAACGATACACGATACCTCAATATGACGATACTCGACACTTGGATGAACACGATACACGATAGTTGAGCAAACATGATACTCGATATACGATACTTGATCACACGATACTTGAGATAGCACGATACACGATACTTGTGAAGTATCACGATCGAGGATCACACGATACTCGATACTTGAGCAAACGCGATACTCGATACTTGATCAAACGCGATACTCGATACTTGAGCAAACGTGATACTCGATACTTGAGCAAACGTGATACTCGATACTTGAGCAAACGTGATACTCGATACTTGTGAAGTATCGCGATACTCAACCACAGGAGATCACGATACTTGTCGGGTATTGCGATACTCGACCGCGGGAGAACACGATACTTCACACTTTTTAGTTTTTTGTCAGTTTTTTTTTTTAATTTGGGTTTATACACATGTTCTCAGAGTACATTTACTCTCCCCTTTTAGCCTGAATCAGAAATTTTCTTCTTTTCTACCCCTGTATGATCAACACGATACTTCACGCAGATCGTTTTTTCTGAAATGCTGAATTTAGGTGGCAAGAATGAGTGAATGATGAGTGTGCTCACCTCCGTTACTCTCTCTCAACCCTTTAACTGCTCTAACTATCTCTGCATAGCTCCACAAGCTCGGATCTAGCCCTCGATACTCGACAACACCTCTCACGATACTTGTTTAAGAGACAAGTAACTTACAAAATGGCATTTTTAGCTTTTATACTTTTGAATTTCCTACTCACTAAAAAAAAAGAACAACAAGACAAGGACTGAAAGCTACTCTAAGTACTTAACCTACTCCCTTGCTCCTCCTACTCTACTCACTCCCCTCACTTCCCTAGACTAATAACTCACTACACACACTTCAAGAGTGAGAAGTAGTAAGTGCAAATGAAAGTGACTTACCAAAGAAGAGAAAATCACTACTCCTCCTCTCGCTTCAATGCAAAAAGCTACTTACCATCACACGAATGCCTCGGTTTGATTCGACACTCCTCGGCAACGGCGCCAAAAAACGTGTATACCTAAGAACCAACTTAGGGACTTGTGGAGAAGGAGACTATACCTCAATCCCCCTCAAGTGCATATAGTGGGGATTCACACTTTAATTATCAATCCGATGAGTATCAAAACTTAGACGAGTGTATGAAGACATGCATTCAAATGATGATCAATGCAAATGAACTACTCAAAGAGTGCAAACAAGGCAAAGACTAATCCAAACAAGTTTCAATTGTCAGTCATGGTGTCGCGATACTTGGAACAGCAGCCAACAGTAAATTGAGCTTTTCTCTCGGCTTCGAACTCCGAATATAGCAAATAGCATATGCGTTTCGAAGCTCTCAAGAAGACACATCCAATGGTGGCATTTTCACTCAATTCTGATGCTTCTACTTCAAGTTATGAGCAAAATACTGAGTCACGAGAATGACCTTCCTACACTTCAGCACTTCCTACACTTCACACACACCTTAGCCATAGCAAACAAACACTTTCATGGATAGACAACACTTCCTAACACTCTTTCCAAGCATCACACATGCACACAAGCTCACAAAGAAGATGATACAGAGAGGAGAAGATTTGTGCTCTTGATTCTCACAATGGCCAAAAGTCTTTACAAAGAGTCACAAATTGACTTATATACTTGTGCCCTAAAAATGGTCCTTTCACACAAGAGACTGGCACTTTATTCACTAAAAGACTAATTTCCTACTAATTTACATGGGTAAGCTTCTAATCTTCTGTGGCGATGCATCTAGAGGACTCCTCTAGTGCATTTACATCGGAAAATATATTACAAGAATGGTTATAATACAATAATAAGGTGTCCAAATCGGAAAAATTTTGGGGCCCTTCTTTTTCTCTGCCTTGTGCTCTCTTTGCTCTACAACAGATGTCTGGTGTCATCTCTTGCTTGTACATCATCCTTATTCCTTGGATCTTCCAAATCTGATAGGAGAGCTACATTTCTTGCCACACGATTGGAGCAAACTAAATCTATGTAGAAAACATGCTCATCAGATTTACCTTGTGGAATAGCCATGTTCATAATCAATAATGAATCCTCTTTGTTTGAGTCTTCTATGTAGTTATTGAAGTCTCTCCTTCCTTTGTAGCCTCCTTGATAGTTTGAATGATTGTAGTTGTTGTAATTGCCATGGTAGTTGTTGAACCTTCCTCTTGAGTAGCCATAACTTCCTCTATTGTATCCTCTTCCTCTTTGATTCTTGGAATTCCTAAAGCAATTTTCAGTTGTATGATTAGTTAGTCCACAAATAGAACATGGGTTGGAGTCTTGGGATCTCCCCCTGCCTTGTCTACCTCCTCTTCCTCTACCTTTGCCATGTCTTCCTCTACCTGCATAGTTAACTTGATATCTACCTGCTTCATCATCCACTTTCTTTGCCTTTCCTTTGTTATCTTTGGACTTGCTTTTATCAATGTATAAAGCTGAAGATTGATTACCTTTAGAGTTTTCTCCATTTTTGATAAGCTTTGCCTCTTGAATGAGTAATTGTCCAATGAGTGTATTGAAATCAAGTACATGCATGTCCATGTACAAATCCATAGCTATGGTGAATGCTTCCCACTTGTCATCTGCTTTTAATCCATTGATGACCTGCCTTACAATTTTCTCTTCATCTATTACCTCTCCAATGTTTCCCAACTGATTTGCTATGTCCTTGAGCTTTGTGACAAAATCAATCACATTTTTTTTGGGAGCCTTCTTGAGAGTTGTGAAATCCAGCCATAGTTGATGCTTCCTAGCTTTAGTACTTGAAGAGAAGAAAGCTTCAAGTGCATCCCACACTTCCTAAGATGTCTTACAACTTCTAATGTGAGGCAAAAAAAAAATTTGAGATAGAGTTTAGGAGATAAGACCTTGCAAGTTCATCCTTGGAGCACCATGTGCTCAATCTTTCTTGATCTTCTTGTGTTGGTTCACTTTTGTTCTTGAAACTTGACATAACTTCATCTCCAGCCACATAACCATATAAAATTCTACCTTGGAGATAAGCTTCCATTATTAATGACCAAGCTGAGTCATTACCTCTGTCCAATTTGTCAATTGATGAAGGAAATCCATCTGCCATCCTTTCTCTGATACCACTGTGAAGAGATGGATATGTATGTGCTTGAAGATGAAGAGGTGTTGCAAAATCCTTGATCTACACTAGCCAAATGAACTCCAGGAGTATGTGGTGGGCCCCTTTACCTTGCCAATGGATGTATTTGACACCCTATGTACCTTGGAAGATCACTCTCAAAAAGATAGATCAAAACAGATAAGTTGGAGTTAGCTCAAAGGTGAAGAACTTGCTATTTTGGTTCATACACATGTCTAGTGTTTTGCATAAATCTCTGAGCACCGCAGCAATTAGCTTAATTCCTTTTGGGGAACTCTAGTTAACCTAAAGAGCTAAATTTCAAGAGTAATCTCAGCAAAAATCATGAACCACACACTGAGAATGATGTTTAACAAGTGATGACATCATCCCGATTTTCACGGGCTACCACAGTAATGAGACCAGTGAGTAGAAAAATGAACATAACGCAAGCTTTAAGAATCCAATGATTATCAAAATTTCTATACATATATTAAACATTATGTTGAATCCAAAAAGCTTTAAATCATTGGATTCGGGTAAGTACGCACTAAGAAACAGCTCTGACAAGATGAGTAAAAAAGTCGGGTACCTGACAAAGAAGTGAAAATGAACACACAGGGTTGACTTCAACTAAACATAACTGAAGATTGAAACACCCAAATGAAATGAAAATTGGTGAGCATATAGTAGACTTATAGAGCTAACTTTATCAAGTTCAATCACTGAAAATGATTCTCCAAGCTCAGAGAAACCATCTCTGTAATCTGACTGAGAAAACTGAGAGATATGGCAGTGAGTAGTACACTTCACAAGAACATGGAAATATAAACTCAAATGATCATGAAAATGAAAGTATATTGATTTTATAAAACAATGGACTTAGTGATACATATGTGTGCCTTGAAACCACACCTTGATATGGCATAAAGCTCAGCTCTTCGAGGTCTTCTCTGAGGTCTCTCTAACCCCGACTAAAGTTGCCATCTATTTATAGTTGAGCTTGGGAGCCTAACTTCCCTCAATCACTCTCCAATCAATTAGTGATTGATTGGATTCTCTATCTACCACAAATCACAAATTTTCGTGGCTCCTCTTTCCCTTTTTGATCAAGTGGACTCAACCACTTAAGATTTTTTCACTTTTACATTAAGTAAAGTCTTCAAAGGTTACAAAGAGATAGTTCACAAGTGAACTTTACATTGTCTTCATTTTAAGGCTTCTTCTTTGAATTTGTGGGACTCAAGCCAATACTTAGGCTTTTCATAGACTTGATCCAACAAAGAAATCTAATAGGAACATCTAGCTGAGACATTCTATCTCCTAAAGCAACAATACCATCCACACAATTTTCATCTCTAGAAATGTATGTGCATGGAAAAATTGATGAACTTTTAAATCATCGGACAATTATATCTTATATGTGAAATCACTAATCCTTTTGATTATTGTCCAAGCTCCATAAAGTCTAGAGGATAACTTGAACTTTTGAAACACTATCCGTGTGGAATGAATTGGTACCTTCGAGAACACACAATCACCTTTTTGGAATGTTTGTGGTGTGTTGAGTGTCTAAAAAAGCTTCAATCCTCTCAATAGCTTGCTTAAGATTGGTTTGAGTTATCTTTAAGTTATCTTGCATGTCTATAAGAAAATATGAAGGTTTTAGATATTTCCTCTCTAATCCTATGGTAGCTAGACTATCTAGAACATAGCCATGAACCACCTCGAAAAGTGTCAACTTAGTAGTCTTGTGCTCCCAGCTATTATAAACAAAGTCAACTTATGGAACATAACTATGCAAATCTATTTTCTTGTTTGAAACATATACCCGTTGCATATCTTCCAATATTTGATTAATTATTTTGGTATGATTGCTTGTCTTTAAATGCTCTTCACTAATCATCTTGAGTTGAACTTAGAGTTTGTTAAACACATATTTCCAAACATTTTCTATGAATCTAGGATCCCTCTCTAAAATCTTGGACGCAGGAAAATCGTGTAGTTTGAAAATGTTTTGAATGAATACTTCCTCAACTTGTGGTTCTTCAACTCATTCCTTAGTAGGAATAAAGTGTGGCATTCTACTTAATGGATCAACCACTACAAGAGTAGCACTCTTATGACATGGTCTCCTAACTAAATCTATTATCAAGTCCTTGGAAATAATCTTCCAATAGTACTGCAGTATTTTGCAATGGTTGTAGCAAGCCTTGGGGACTTATCCTCTCTACTTTGTATACCTAATACTTGAAGCACTAATGTACATTTTTCTTCACATCTCTGAGCATATTTGGCCACCAAAATGTGCATCTAATCAATTGCAAGGTTTTCTCAGTACGAGTATGTCATGTACAAGGTATATTGTGGTTCTAAAAAATGACTTTCTTTCTAGACTTCCCTTCTTGTGAACTAGGCACACATATTTTTCCCTTACTTTTAAGTAAACCTTATTCAACTTGAAAATTAGAGAATAACTTATTCTCACTATTATTAGACAAATAGGTTACTACACACTGCTAATATTTATCATCAACATATGAGTCTTTAATCTCTTGAATGAAATCACTGTGAAGAATTATAAACTTAATCTGATGAAAAATATGGGATGATGCATCTCCAACTATATTTCTCTTTCCTTTCTATACAAAATTTCCATATGAAATTCTTCAATCGACTCAGCCCATCTAGCGTGTCTCCCTCGTAGATCAAGATAGGAACATAAATACTTTAACATGTGATGATCTATGAAAACTTTAAAAGTTGCTCCATACAAATCATGTCTCCAAATTCTAAAATCTTAAACTACTGCATATAGTTCTTGTTCATGGGCATGCCTGTTTCTTTCAAAGTGAAATTTTCTTACTTTCAAAAGCAAATGTTTTTCCATCTTGAATTAGAAACACTTACATCGTTCTCTAGCTCAAAAGGTTTTTGCGGATTTACTACAAACAAAACTAGAGCACTTTAACTTGCTTGTTTCAATGCATCAAAATCTTGTTGTTGTGGACTGATGCACACAAATCCTTGATAATCTCTCAATGGCAGAGCTATGTGTGCATAGTTGGAAAAACATTTTTGTATAAAATCTCAATAATTCTAAGAATGATTGTAATTGACACTCATTCTTAAGAACTATCCTACCATGAATAAAAAAAACTCTTTGTGGATCCATTCTAATTTTGTCTACAAAAATAGTGTTTCTAAATTACTCAATCTAAGATAGACATAGCTATGTCTTTTCTCAATTGATGTACAAAGTATTCCCATTTAAAACTTTGAATATTGTATGCAAATGAGATTTATGATCTTTTAAGCTTTTACTATAAACCAACAGATAATCCAGAAATCTATTGAAAATTGACCAATAAAAGAAAAAAATATCTTTTGTGGCCATCATTAAAGTTGAAAGAGCATTTGATAAGACAAAAGGCATTACAAGATACTCATAATGACCAAATTTAGTACAGAGAAGTTGTCTTATGTACATCATCTTTAATTCTTATCTGATGATAACCCCTTTTAAGTTTATCTTACCATATAGAGTAGCACCACCTATTGCATCGAGAATATCATCGATGTAAGACATTCTGGGTTTTACTAATACTTTATTCAAAGCTTTATAATATATACACATTCTAAAAATCCTTTTTGCAAACCAAGAGCACAATGGCCACAAAAGGTGAATAATTCCATTAGATCAATCCTTTCTCAAGATAATCCTTAATTATATGATTTAATTCTACCTCCTCTTGCAGACTCGTGCAATACGGTAGTTTCTCGCACGAATGAGTTGTTGCTAAAAGTTTGATCATATGCTCTACTTTTCTATAAGGTGAAAGACTATGCAATTTTGAAAGAAGAATATATTGAAACTCAATTCACATTATAAAAACTAGTTGAGCTTCCAAACTAGTTTGAATCTATAACAATAACAACTCTTTATGTTCGAAATATAAGAAATAAAGATACTTACACTCAATTTTAACCATCAGAAAGGTAGAAATTTGTCTGTAAATGTGAGCATCTAGTTCTGTATGGATGGTGATGTGGTGACCTTTATGATAGGACTGATAAACATGAGTCCCAAGATCTATGTCATGATTTTTTTTTCTTGTATGCCACTTTTTAATAAGTATGAGATCAAATGTGGCCAATTTGGCAATCTTGCAATCCAACCCATCTTTATAAGTCTAAATTTTGACTCCCAATGCAATCATTACTCATTGATACCATCTCAAATCCCTTCCCATATGCTAACTCTACCCTATAGGTGTACTTAGATGGGCTGGTCTTTAACTTTATGTTCTTAACTAAAGAGGAATTCAACACATTATGTGTACATCCTCCATCAGATAATATTTTTAGAGGATGTTCATTCACATGTGCTCTCATGAAAACTTGGTCGGTTTTGAGGATCTAATAACCTTTTTGTGCAACTACAGATATTACCACATCTTTGTTGGGAACGATGGATGGACACTCCAAGAAATGAGTAGGTACTACTAAATCCCACTTTGTAAGAGCTGCTTGTAGCTTCAGAGTTGAGTTATGGGCCCTTTTAGCTTTCCAATGACACTATACAAGTGCCTATGTACTTTGGAAATGATCTGAGGAATGATTGAATCAAAACAGACTACTTCCAAGTTGACGGATCAATGAAAACCTTCTATTTTTATTCACACACCTCCTGTTTGTTATGCTTAGTGCTTCAAGTGCAATAGGAATTAGAAACATTCCTTTGAAAGATATCAAATTAGCTTAATGAGCTAATGATTCCAAGTAGAATCACTCAAAATGATGTACTACACACAGAGCAATCAATTTAGCAATCAAATCATTGCCCTCGATTTTTTAGGACCTCTACAGAGTTTCACCAATGAGTGCTTCGACACACTGTTCTCCAAATCTCTTGAATGCCTTATCTTCAAACTTTGTCACCATGACTTAGAGCTGATTCCAACAAGCTATAGAACATTGAAACTGGCTGTTATGAGTGACTATGATAGAGAGACCATAGATGGGAAATGTAGATTGATTGTATTACAATGTTATACAAGATCATAGGCTGGATAATAAATGCCTAATGATGGTGAGCATTATAGGCTATGATGTAAGCCTTATTCTCTGACAATGTGGTCAAGGAGAAGTCCGAAAATGAGTCACTTATCCTGCGGGTTTTTTTTACATCTTTTATAGATGTGATATTTGAATTTGAATTTGAATCCTCCATTGGCTCTCTCTAAAAGTGATCCTCTAATCTAGGAGATATTATCTCAAGTAGATTCGTGAATTTTCCAACTAACAAGTCCCATGAATTTAGTGGTGGTTACAAATATTCTTCCAAGTCAAAAATGACTTTTACAAATGTTACAGGATAAAAACTTCCTAGCAATAGTTTCCATGGAGCTTCAATTTGTACATAAACTCTAGCGAAATGTGTAGGCTTGGTATTTGCACCAATAGATCCCCCTCAAGCCAAACAATCTGGCTTGGTCTTCTTCTTCAATCTTCTTGAATGTCATGCAATTAAATCAAAGACTTAAACCTGCAAAGTTTTGTCCCCTCTAGTGCTTTAGTCAATAATTCTACACATTGCATATTAGTTGATACATATGCCAATCAAATTTCCTTGCTCAATAGCTTCTCTCTCACATAATGATAGTGGACCTCTATATGCTTGGTCCTAGTATGATAAATAGGATTTTTTGCAAGATGTAATGAGCTTGTAATGGAAAATCATTGGAGATGTAGTATGCAAACATAAATCTATGTATAACAATCTGATCCATATGGCCTCTTGAGTAGCATTGGCCAACCCTCTATACTTTGCCTCTGTTGAAGATAAAGCAACAGTAGGTTGCTTCTTTGAAGACCATGATATAGGTTCATCACCTGCAAATGATAGGTAACCTGAGGTACTCCTTCTATCATCTTTGCAACTTGCCTAATCTACATCTAAATAAATCTTGATGTCCAATTCTGAGGTATAAGGAGAATACTATCCTTTATTTTGAGTGCCCTTAAGGTACTTCAAAATCCTTTTGGCAGCTTCCAAATAAGGTGCCCTAGGTTTGTGCATAAACTGACTTAGAACACTTACTCCATAAGCAATATCAATCCTTGTCAATGTAGCATAGTTCAAGCTTCCCACTATGCTTTGGTAACCTACAATATTCTCAAGCACATCACCTTCATGAGCACTTAACTTTTGGTTTACCTCCATTGGAGTACTTGCAACTTTGGCATCCTCCAAATGAAACTTCTTCAACATGTCATGTATATACTTTCTTTGAGTAATATAAATTCCAGAGTTAGTATATACTAACTCAAGTCCAAGAAAATATTTTAGTGATCCAAGGTCACTAATTTTGAACTCCTGTATCATCTAATTCTTGATCTTCTTGATGCCATTAGCATCATTACCTGTGAGTATGATATCATCAACATATACACATAGGTATATTACTTCTGAATTACTTCTTTTGACAAACAAAGATGTATCTGCTTTACTCATGGTGAATCCTTGATCCTGAAGGTATGTAGTCAACCTATGGTTCCATGCCCTAGGTGTCTGCTTCAATCCATAAAGAGCTTTGTTCAATTTACATACATATGTTGCCTTGCTTGGATCCTCATAGCCAGGAGGTTGAGACATGTACACCTCCTCTAAAATCTTGCCATTTGGAAAGGCATTTTTTACATCCAATTGATACATGTTCCAATTCTTTGATGCAACCACACTTGCCAATACCCTGATGGTTGGCATTTTGGCCAGAACTAAGAAGTTTTCTTCATAATCAACTCCTTGGGATTTGTGAAAAACCCTTAGCCACAAGTCTAGCTTTGAACTTGGTTGTTGATCCATCAGAATTTCTTTTGATCTTATAGATTCATATAGAACCAATTACCTTCATAGAATCCTTCTTTGGTACTAGTTCCCAAGTATCATTCTCCTTGAGTGCTTCAATTTCCTCATCCATAGCTTCCTTCCATTCTGTCTTGGTCTTACCTCTTCATATGATGATACCTCTTCAAATGACAAGTCTTTTGCAAGATAAACAAAGTGCTTAGTAACTAAGGAAGTGTCATATCCATATCTGATTGGCTTCTTGCTCTCCCTTTGTGATCTTCTCATTGCTTGGTTGGATGATTCATGTATATCCTCCCACTTCTTCATCTTGACTTTGCCTTTAGACTTCCATGCCTTGAATTCTTCTAAGTTGATGATGTCCTCATCATCTAAATTGATGTCTTCAATCTCATTAGGCTCCTCCTTAGTGAGGCTTGGAAACTCCTCTTCCAAGTCATAAGGTAGCTTTACTTTCCTGCATTCACTTTCAAACCAAGAGTCATTCTCATCACAGACAACATCTCTACTAACCATAAATCCTTTGTTGGAAGGATTATAGAACCTGTATCCTTTCTGATTCAAGTCATATCCTATGAAGATGCACTTCTCTGCCTTAGGATCTAGCTTACCTCTTATTTGAGGAGGGATATGCGCATAAGCTACACATCCAAAGATCCTACAATGATCAAGTGAATGTCTTCTCATATGGGGTCATCCCGTCAAGAGATTTGGATGGCAACATGTTTACAAGATAAGTGGTAGTAGATACACTCTCTGCCCATAAGTAGTTAGGTAATGTTTTCTCATTTAACATTGACCTAGCTGTTTCAACAATTAATCAATTTCTCCTCTCTGCCACCCCATTTTGCTCAGGGGTATACCTTGTTGTAATTTCTCTCTTGATTCCTCTGTCCTGCAAGAATGCATCAAACTCATTTGAGAAGTACTCACCTCCTCCATCTGACCTTAATCTCTTTAGGTTTCTCCTTGTTTGGTTCTCAACAAGTGCAAGATATTTTTTAAAGCAACTGAATACTTCATCTTTGTGCTTCATAAAATATAAGCCAGTCCACCTACTAAAGTCATCAATGAAAGATACATGATACCTTGATCCAGAAATTGAGGGATCCTTACTTGGTCCCCATACATCTATATGGACAAGCTCTAGGTAGTCCTCATGCATGTAGCCTTTCCTTGAGAAGGGTAACCTATGAGATTTTCCAAACTGACAAGCACCACATTTATAGATCATGTGTTGCTTGGATACATTAGGTATCGCAAGCACACATTGATCTCTACATATTTTCTTTAGAGTTCTCTCACCAATATGCCCTAATCTCTTATGCCAAATTTCCAGCTCTGATAGTGTTTGATCTTTGTAGCTATAAAGTGTAAGATTCCTTGTATCCTCAAGTTCAAAAGTGAATAATCTACCTGTCTTTTCTCCTTTGGAAATTCTTTTGAATCCATGTTGGGGATCCTCCACAAATGCTCCATATTGGTTGAACCTGACTTCCAAAACCTTTTCCACAATCTGTCCAACACTCATCAAATTCTTGGTAAGTGTAGGTACATATAGAACCCTACTCAACAGATTCTTATTTCCATCAGAGGTATTAACATTTCCTACTTTAATCATTGAGTGTTTGGTGTCATCACCTATTTGTACCTGATGCTTACGCTTTGGTTCCTCAAGATCAGAGAGAAGAGCTACATTGCATGCCACATGGTTTGAGCATCTTGAGTCAATGTAGAAGAGATGGTCATCATTTATACATGGTTTTGAAGTCATATTCATGATCAAAAGAGAATCTTCTTGCTCCTCTGTATAGTTGTTATAATATTTCCTTGATTTGTAGCCTCCTTCGTAGTTTCTATTGTTGTTGTTGTTGTAGTTGTTATTGTATCCTTGATGGTGGTTCAATCTCCCTCTTGATTGTGTGTATCCACCTCTTTGATTCTTGAAGTTCTTATAACACTCATCTGTAGTATGATTTGACAATCCACAAATATAACATGGTGAGGAGTTATAAGATCTCCCCCTACCTTGCTTACCTCCTCTACCCCTTCCTCTTGAGGTTCTACCTCTCCCTGCATAGTCGGCTTGGGAGGCAGTTCCTTCATCCTCAACCTTCTTGTTCTTCCCTTTCTCTTTGGACTTACATTTATCAGTGTATAGGGTAGAAGAGCTATTACCTCTTGATGAATCTCCATTCTTGTTGAGCTTGGCTTCATGGGTAAATAGTTTCCCCATGAGAGTGGTAAGGTCTGGAATCTACATGTCCATGTACAAGTCCATGGCAGTTGTGAAGCTCTCCCATTTTTCATCAGCTTTAATACCATTGATTACTTGTCTTACAATCTGCTCCTCTTCAATTTCTTCTCCTATGCTTGCCAATTTATCAACTACATCTTTGACTTTGGTCACATACTCTGAGATGCCTTGCTTGGGTTGCTTTCTTTGAGTGGTAAATTCAATCCACAATTGGTTCTTCCTAGCCCTTGTGTTGGAAGAGAAATATGAAGAAAATGTTTCCCAAGTCTCTTGGGATGTTTTATAGTTCCTAATATGTGGAAGAACAAAATCAGAAATTGAGTTAGGTAAGTAAGACCTTGCTAATGCATCCTTGGCAGACCATGTGTTGAGTCTTTCATGCTCCTCTCTTGTAGGTTGTCCTTTGCTTCTGAATATGGGCATCTCCTCATCTCTTTAGATGTATCCATAGAGGCTCCTTCCTTGCAAGTATATCTTCATCCTCAAGGACCATGCTTGATGGTTGTTCCTATCCAATTTATCAATGAAATAAGGAAAACCATCTCCCATTTAACCTTTGCTAAGCTCTGATACCACTGTTGCGAAAGATGGATGGACACTCCAAGAAATGAGTAGGTACTAGCAAATCCTAATTTGTACCAGCCCCTTGTAGCTTCATAGTTGTGTTGTGGGACCTTTTAGCTTTCCAATAACACTATACAAGTGTCTATGTACTTTGGAAATGATGTGAGAAATGATTGAATCAAAACAGACTACTTCCAAGTTGACGGATCAATGAAAACCTTTGATTTTTGTTCATAGACCTGCTGTTTGTTATGCTCAGTGCTTCCACTATAGTTAGGAATTAGAAAACTTACTTTTGGAGATATCAAATTAGCTTAATGAGATAATGATTCCAAGTGGAATCACTCAAAATTATGTGCTACACACAGATCAATCAATTTAGCAATCAAATCATTACCCCTGATTTTCTAGGACCTCTACAGAGTTTGACCAGTGAGTGCTTTTATGCACGTTTCTCCAAATCTTCTAAATGGATTATGTTCAAATTTTTTCAGCCCATAGGGGACTTGGAGCTGATTCCAATAAGCTATAGAACATTGAAAATGATAAACTATTGACTAAGATATGAGCAATACAAGTTGACTTTTATGAGTGACTATGATAGAGAGACCATAGATGGGAAATGTAGATCTATTGCACTTATCCCACGGGTTTTTTTTATATCTTTGATAGATGTGATATTTGAATTTGAATTTGAATCCTCCATTGGCTCTCTCTAAAAGTGATCCTTTAATCTAGGAGATATTTTCTCAAGTAGATTCATGACTTTTCCAACTAACAAGTCTCATGAATTTAGTGGTGGTTACAAATATTCTTCCAAGTCAAAAATGATTTTTACAAATGGTAAACGATAAAAACTTCCTAGCAACAATTTCCATGGAGCTTCAATTTGTACAGAAACTCTAGCCAAATGTGTAGGCTTGGTATTTGCACCAACAATCTGGCATAGTAGTCACCTTGTTTGTAACTAAAGTATTCAAGATGGGTTGTTTATTCTTAGATGGATGATCCATATCAATATATATAGTAGCTAAGATATCAAAATCCAAAGGAGATGATGAAGTAAAGGATGAATACTATTTTATCTTCACCACCATAGCTATGGATATTCATTTTCTTCTTAGGAAATAGCAAATGCATGGCCACCCAAGATCCATAACAAAGACTGTCACAAAGAGCCTTTTCATATGAAAGTTGAAGCGCTCTATCATCCATAGAAGATACAACTTCTCTCTTCCCATGATTATAAGTTTCTATGACATTCATTTGTTTATTGGGCATCATAAGTAAAGTAGTACATTGTGGAAATATTTCCTATGTTGTTTTATGCCTTGTAAATTGAGATCAAGAGCATCCTTCATCCTCCAACACCAAGGCCAATCCTACAGCCTTATTCAATATGTGGCAATGATCTTTGTGCATAAGTGGGCACAACATCTCTTGGAGCCCGAGCATTCTCTATATTTATTTGTGGTCAAGTAGTGTGTGTTTTCTCTATTACAAGAAAAACCAAGCATCTAAAGCCCTAGAATGCTCATATAGTACAATGAAGTTATTATGAAAGATAATCTTAAAATCAGCTCAAGTGGTTGATTTTCTCTTATCTTACTCAATTTTACTCCATGATTGGTGAGAAACATTTACTAAAATATATGCAGCTTGTTAGATCTTCTATTTCTTAATGACAATAGTGCACAAGCGAAAGCTGTTGGAAATGAAGTAGGCCCATAACAAATTGCACAGGTCCCATAAGTCCAGGATCTTCAATATAGATTCCATAGGTCCAAGATTCTGTAGGTTTAGGATCTACAACATAAACATGAACATAAACATGAAGTAGGCCCATAACAAATCTCACAGGTCCCATAAGTCCTGGATCTTCAATATAGATTCCATAGGTCCAAGATTCTGTAGGTTCAGGATCTTCAATATAGATTCCCTAGGTTCATGATTTGCTATCTTCCAATATTGACAAAACATGAACATACCACATTTAATCATACAAATGATGAGACAAAGATAGAGAAAGATTAGACAACATGTGTAAAGTGTTACGTAAGCCACTGCTTACGCACACTATCATATATACAAATGTCAAATTACAATGTGGGAGTCAAAATCTCAACCACTCTATGTGAACAGAAATAGATGGATGAGTGAATGTACAAATGTAACAAACATATTCAGATGTATGGATAGAGTCTAAATATATATGAGATGTGTGACCTAATAGGTTGTAGAAGAGAGAATATGAGTGACAGAATGAGAAAGGATCAGTCTAAAATTGATAATCAGCAAAGCCTCATCTAACCTTAGGCTATGGAAGACCCTAAATTAAATATGTGTGTGAAAAGATCACATACTTACAAAAGTAGCAAAGAATGCTAACAAGTTTGCTGCCAGAAATCCTCAAACTCATATGAACATACCTTCTTGAACACCTCATCCATATATGCATAAAGCATACATGTATTTATTCTCTTGTACCTATGCCGAATAGGACTCCTCCTCATATGGATGCCACTGCCATATACTTCAAGAAGTACCTGTGTGCATAAAGAGAACATGTACATGAATTCTTAACATAAGATGCAAATCTTATGTTAACCACCATCCAATATCTTTGAAGTACACCGAAATCTTCATGTAGAAGACAATCTTCAAATACATTATGTACATAGCTGATCCAGACCACCAAGCTGCTGCGGGGTAAATCCTCTCCATAAGCAAGAGTGTGAGCACACTCTTCTTCTCCAAGAAGAACTCCATAGCCGCTCCTCAACATGCTCCAAAATAGCCCCATGGTTGCCCCATGTGCTAAGAAGCACCACCTCTATTGAGGGACCAAAGCCCCAAAGCTGGTGTTGCAATAGGTGTAGGATGATTAAATAATGAGATAAGCTCTTTTTATATAGCTTTGATTACCCTCCAAAAGCACCATCCAAAAGTAATAAAACAAAATCTCTACGATCGTTGTTGACACCAAAAGCAAGTGAAAAACTCACGCACTCATGCTCGTCGTTGTTGTTTTCCCAAAAGTATTTAAAAAACATCCTTCACGTCGTGCTGCCACCAGGAATCGAACCCGCATGGGTTCTTTGGGAGGAGAGTGATGTATCCACAGCATTGATGTGCTTTTCTGTGGAGGAGGTACCAGAAAAGTCTACACATGCTGTAATATTCTGAGCAGATGAACCAATGGGACATTGAAACATTGTTTTCCAACAATCCCCCCTACAATGTCATATTGGTACAAAATGGACTAGATATATAACTCCATTCATCAGCTAACTTCATAAGCTTCAAACTTGTACTCCCCAAATTGACCTTCAAACCTTTTCTTCAAAAGTCTTCTTCAAAATTGAATTCTACTTTTCTTCAAATTTAAAAAACGTGAACTTGATGAATATGAACCATAATACTTGAGAAAATATGCAAACTAGATATCCAATAGTGTATGCATCAAGCAATCATTTGCTTGACAACAAATGTAGCAAGTACTTACTCTGAACCTACTATCTCTTCTCTTCTTAAACCTATAAACATACACTAGGATCCACATATTTGCATTTACCTTACAAAAGGTTTCTCAACGTACTTCTACTGTGTCATATAGATACACTAAACAAAATAAAAAACTGAATCCTAGGACTTGTGACTGACAACTCACAACTTAGTGTATTATGAACACTAGCTAGTTCATCTCTGACTATACTTTAAGTCAACTCAACTCAACTCAATTGAAATCAACTCATGAGTCTCATCAAAAATATCTATGATGTCATCATGTCTTCATCCTTGTTCAATCTGTAGATCCTTCATACCTCTTTCCTTCAGAACCTAGTATAAACATATATGTGTGCACCTCTAAAACATACCTCTCTGAAATATCAAGCTTCTCTTCAATAGAATTTTGGAACCTTCTACTGAACAAGAATATCCTAACAGGAACTCTCCAGACATTCTCCTTCTTCCTTCTTCTTTCAAAGCTAGAACATAAAGAGAACCTGACAAAGAAAATATAGGAATACCTGGAATTCTTATAGGTATGACTGCATTCTTTCACATATGGCTAAAAATAAGTCTTCATGTTTCATCACCCCCCTCGATGATTTAACACGAGTATCTAGAATTCTTCAAATATATCAGACTTTATGAAATCTAGAACGTCTTCCTTCATAAATCTGATCTTTCATAACATTAACACGTGTCTCAAACAAATAATCTGAACCCTTTTATTAGCATTGTGCACATGCCAATAGCTTTCCCTGTCATTCTTCAACTTCCCAAAATCTAGAATAAGGTTAGCTGATCTATCATAAAAACCTTTTTGAAATCATTTTAGGATTCATAACCTTCTACAACATAACAAGTATCTTCTTCTATCTCTTTGCAACATAAATCTGATAGAACCTGAATCTTTGACTTACTTCTCCCAATGCTAAGAACCTTACAAACAAAGGATAGACAAATGGCTCATAAATACTCAAGATCTTTGAGACCTTCAAGATCATCCAAGATCATATAAGATCATACAAGATCATCCAAGATCTTACAAAATCATATGAGATCTATGATATTTCCAACAAAATACCTGTGTAGAATCTGCCCTCATCAAACCTTCATGACTGAATGTTTGATTTGTTACCTGAATGTCTCTAAGTTTCCATGCTTCTCACATAAGGTTGTAAAACTTTTCTTTAACCAAATCCTTCCCAAGAATCTACAACTCCTACTTGAAACATAAGTGGACAAACTCTCACCTTGAGAACTCCAAAATTTGCAACTTGATACTTCATATCTTCATATTCTACCTGGGTGAAATGTGATAGTACCTACTTGATTTTCTTTTGGCTAACTCCACTTCTCAATCAAGTGATAGGATTCGATGGAACACCTTTTTGAATACAATCATGTATCCAAAAAACAAGACGATCATAGAAAGTAGACTCTTCAACTGACTGGTATATCAAAAAATCTGAATTTTCTAAAGTTTTCTCAAAATACTGAATATGAGGTAACTTTTCCAAACATAAAACCTCTCTCCAAGTCTCCAACATCTGTTACAAATACTCTTTTTACTTTAAGAGTTAGATAAAGAAGAAAAAATACTTCTATGCAATTTGCAATATACCAAGTAGCTTTGTATTGACACTCCATTAATTCTTTGAGGGAACATATAAGATGACTACTCAAAATTCTTCAACTTATATATAACTCATACATATGAGTCATAATATAGAAGTTTTCTTCAAACTCTTTTGCTTTTCTTTCTCTCAATGCAATTCTTTTCAAATCTACTAAATCATGACCAAGTATAATGCAAAAAATTGCTTCTTCTTTAGACTATCTTCACACACTATGTTCTCGTAGACTTGTCTTTGGGTGTAGAAGATAAATTTAGGAAAAGTATATGGAAAATATAAGAGAAAAGAAAGTCTTACTTTTCTTTTGGAAATATTGGACTTTCTTCTTCTGCATCTTTCTTCCACCTAATGATGTCAACATCTTTAAACTTCTCTTCCATACCTTTTGTTCTCTTCATCTTGAAGTAGCAAGCACCCTTGAGTTCTTCAAATGAATTTTTCTCTTCCTCTAGTGCGGGGGTTCTTTGGGAGGACAGTGATGTAGCCACAACACTACTGTGCTTTTCTATAGAGGAGGTACTACAAAAGTCTACACATGTTGTAATATTCTAAGCAAATGAACCAATGGGACATTGAAACATTGTTTTCCAATAGAATCACTACTCCCACTTGCTTACCCACTATTTTCAAGAACAAAGTTTTTCTCAAGGTGATCATAAACTTTGTCAAAATCGATCTTGATGAAGATGACATTTTGAGAGAAATCCTTAGCAAATTGAAGGCCTTCCCACTCATCAATGATAGCCTCAAGGATGGACCTGCCCTTAAGGAACCCTTTTTTATCTTCACTGATCTATGACGAGAGAGACGTAAAACAATACAATTAGCAAGGACCTTAGAAAAGCTTTTATATCTAGTTTGCAACATATTGATAGGGCTCCAATTTTTAATTTTGTTTTTTCTCTATTTTTGTGAAAGAGTTTAATTACATCTTTATTAAGGAAGTTTTCAAAAACACCAAAGAGCAAGGCTTCTTCCTAGAACAGTTGAAGTGGGTTCACCATAACACTCATCATCTAGACCAGGGATTTTACCCTTGGGTAGCAAATCAATAGCTTCAACAATCTCTGTGTCATTGATGGTAGCATTAAGAAGATGCATCGTATTTTGTGGAGCATATTTGGTTCTAACCCTAGAGATTGCAACCATGTACTCATACCTATGAAAGGAGAGAGGAGTGGACATCCCGAAGAGTTGAGCAAAATGGTTGGACAATAGTTCAATCTTCTCCTCATCGGTAGTGCACTCCATGGTAGTAATCATGTATGGGATCTCTTCATTGTGTTTGTCCTTGTTAAGAGGTTTACACATCTCTTTACTCTGTTTATCTGCTTTCTCTACCCACCAATCTTTTAAATAAATGTGAAGATTTCTTCTTTGTATTTCCTCTTCATATCTCAACTTTCTTCTAGTTTTTCGAAGCCCAGCTTGGAGGAGGCACTTCCCTTTATTGACTTCAACCTCGAGACATTGGAGCCTATGATAAAGAATTTCCCTTCTCACATGTCAAATTCTCTAAATCTCATTTTCCATCTTGTTAAGGAGAAATTAAGTCTACTTAATTAACACTTCTTTTAATAGCTTTCTAGAGAGGCACTGGCGTTGATATCCTCAATCAAGGTTGAGGATATCAATCAGCCAAGGGAAGGGAGAGGGTTGTTGGATCAGCATGAAACCAAGGGGCTTTCCTATGTCTCACTTGGGGCTTGAAGGTGAAATCCACATGATAGCAATTAAACAAAACTAAGTTCGTGCATTGAGAAAAGGATGGGGGGACCTAATCTATGAATGATGTTATGCATAATATAGCTTCTATCAAGTGTAGTTTTACATAAATCAGCATTTGGAGGTTTGACCAAGATAACACATGATCATCTTTGGATCATGGAAGTTCACCTCATCTCACACATCTTTCTTAAGACCATAAAAAATTTGCCTCCTTTGGTCCCATCTATCAGATTGAACTTCCACCATATTAAAGTCAATGGAAAGGATGATGTCATTGAGAAGGGAGTCCAAACTGAGCCAAGTATTCAGCCTTTTTGGGTCTAGATTAGGAGCATTCATTGATGCAATGATGAACTCAAGAGGGCCATTAAAAGAAGCACCAACCCATGAATGGTTCCGATCCACCATGAACTCAACCAAAAGAACAAGCCAACTTAGACTCAAGCATATCACCTTGCCATTGCTCCCTTGAAGCTGATGAGTAGTGAGGAAGAAGAGAGATGCCAAAATACTTTTAAGTCTCCTTTGAAGCTCAAGACTTTCCATTTTGATCTCTTGGAGACAAATAAAGTTTGAGTTAGCATTTTTATCTCAAAGCCATTGAACAAACACTATTGCTCTAAAGGAGACCAAAAGCCCTCAAATAATTTATGAATGGAATTGCCCCTCTTTGTTGAATGAAACAACAATAATTTATGAATGGAATTGCCCCTCTTTGTTTTCTTACTCTTTTTTCTTTGTTGGGAATGGAATTGCCCCTCATTTTTTATTGCTCTTATCTTCATCTCTTCTTCTTGTTGATGTGTGAAATATCACAAGAAATGAATTAATGTTACACTAGACAAACTTTATGGTGATCATTAACTCTTTGCCACTCCAAACTTTGAGAAATGATAGCCAAAACCAAGAAATTTACTTCTTTAGAAATTCCTAGTCACTATAATGACATACCTTCATTCTTTTGCTTATTTCTCTAAGGACATATACTATTTCTTCAGGGTCTCTTTAGGCATGAAAGTAGACGAGTAGAGTTTTCCAACAAGCTATTATTTGCAAGAAATGGATCTCTACAACTCAAGTTATTGTTGATATATTTAGGTAGTGATGTGTGTGAACACACTAGGACCGCCGGGGCACATTTTTCCCTCTTTAGGAGGTTTTTTTCCCCCGGCTTGTACATACACCTATTGCCCTAATGGGCTACTTATCTTTGTACATTCTCTAGTAATACATTCAGTATTATGTGTTTGTGCTCCAAGCTTCTTCTTCTTCCTTGTGTTGTTTGCGTGCTTCTGCAGACGTCTAACTCCAACAATTGGTATCAGATCATGTCGTCGCTTCATCTAGGGCACCGTCGACACTCCTCCGTTTGTAGTCTTAGAATCGTACGAATTTTTGTGAGCATACTCAGGGTGTTTCCGAGATCAAAACCGCTTCGTTCTATGGTGCCGAAATCACGATCTGAGCTCGTTTCGGCCTCCGAACGCACTATCGCAGTGCTTGTGCAGGCTATTTCATCTTTTTGTGCCAAAGGTATATACCTATTTCTGTTCGCCAGTATAAGCGTCTCAAAGTCTGCTACAAGTTTAGCAAAACTCGTCTGGGCAGTTTCGTTCAACTTTTTGAGATACAGTCAATTTTCTGCATCAAGGTATTTTAGTCACCGGCCATGGCTGAAAGCAGTGATGTATTCCGTATGTTGGCTATTGAGGATAAGTTGGATGGTACCAACTACCCATTATGGGCTTATATGATGCGACATGTATTGGTTGCAAAAGGATTGTGGAACATTGTGCAGGGTTTTGAAAGACGTCATGTTACACCTGTAACAACAGGTACTACGAATATAGGTGATGGAGCTGATGAAGATGGTGTTGAAGATGATATTGTGCAGATTCTTGTTCGTGCTGATGTTTATGCTGCACCTACTGCAGAGCAGATTTGTTGGAATGGCAGAGATGCCCAGGCACATGCATTGATAGCTTTGTCTGTCAAATGTGCCATTATTCCTCATATTCGCTCTTGTAGAACAGCTAAGGATGCTTGGGATACACTTACCACATTGTACCAAGCTAGGAATGAGGCTCGTGTTGCTTAGCTCTGAAAACAGTTGGAGAGTGAGCACATGAATGAAGGTGATTCTATGGACAGTTTCCTAACTAAGATCAAAGACTTGAAGGAACAATTGATTTCTGCTGATGAGGTTATACCAGATAGCTCACTTGTGCAGACCGTTTTGAATGGTCTTCCTGATTCATATTAGAGTTTTGCTTCTACTCTTCGATTGATGATGAAAGGAAATCCCAATGCCTTATCATTTGAGGAGTTAGTCTCTATTCTGTTGCAGGAAGATTAGTCCAGGCAAAACAGGTCCATTATGCGAGTTGCATATCAAGCTTTCCTGGCTAGTCAGAAGGGCAAAGGAAAATGGAGCTCTTCAACTAGTAAGTAGAAGTCTGCTAATTCTGCATATTCGAAGAAGGAAGATAAAGATGAGAAGAAATCAGAAAAGCAGAAATTGTTTTGTAAGTACTGTAAAGGGAATGATCATATCATAAAGAACTGTCCAAAACTGGCTGCTAAAGAGACAAAGAAGAAAGAGGCTGGAATGGTTGTTGTAGAGGCCTCTACACCGAAAACAGAGTCTACAAATCTTGTGCAGGAAGAAGAATGGGCGTTTACTATTGTTTGCAGTTTTGACCCATCTTCTCATGATCAGTGCATGTCTGCAGTAGACTCAGATGTTTGGTATTTTGATGGTGGGGCAACCAAACATATTACCTCGCAACACAGTTTCTTCTCCTCACTCGAGCCTGCCTCTACAGGGAATACTGTTACATGCACCAACAACTCCTCTTATCTTGTTATGGGAGTTGGTAAGATCATTTTGACTACTGCTGATGGTAGTTCTTTCACTTTGTCAGATGCTTTATTTGTGCCTGGGATCAAAAAGAACCTATTAATAGTTTCTGCATTAGCCAAGATTGTCTTGGTTGTGAAATTTATTGATGACAGGTGTACAGTTCATGATCTATCAAATGGCAATGTGATTATTGCTTCTGGCATTTTATGTCGTGGGTTGTATAAGCTCATAGACTATAAAAGATTTGAAAATGATTTAGCATGTGCAGTAAATGATTCTCAGGTTATGTCAGATGCAAAGCTTTGGCATGCACGCTTTGGTCATCTGAATTTTGCTAGTTTGCTACGCCTGCAGAAATCTGAAATGGTGTCCTCTTTGCCCAAACTTGAGGCACCTGGAAAACATGTTTGTGAAGGCTGTATTTTGGGCAAAATGCAGCATTCCTCCTTTCCAAAAGATGGTTCAGTTCGGGCTACACAAAAATTGCAGCTTGTACATAGTAATGCCTGTGGTCCTATGCAGACACCCTCTTTAAAGCGTTGCAGTCTATCACTCCATATGAGGCTTGGCATGACCACAAGCCATCTGTTGCTCATTTGCGTGTTTTTGGTTGTGTTAGACGGCCGCCAGAGTAGGACAAATGTATGCTGGATGTAACTGAGTTCCTTGAATTACGCGCGAAAAGTTGGTACGTGCATCTTGTAATTCTATATAAAGTAATGAAAAGAGAATGGTCGAGAGAGATATTTTTCCTGGAATTGTCAGATTTTCCGCCTTGATATTTGTTAGAGTATTGTTACACTATTGTGAAGTTCTGAGTATTGTTAATATTGATCTCTGTTCTGTCTGCATCGTCTGCTTACAATGAAGTTCACTGTGACGACTGTTAAGTGACGGATTGTGTGTCTGAGTACTATTTCCGCATAGTATTGTTGTATGCTCTTCGGTCGTTGAAGTACTTTGAGTCATTCTGAGTAGTTATAGTACTGCGTGATTTGATTTGACAACTTAATACACTGTGGAGTATGTTCTGTTTGTTTTACTGAACTTATTGCATTCGATGACGAAGACGAATTATTACTTTCGGTAAATGTAAAATTGATATAGCTGTAAGTGTTGTGACGAACGAATCTGTCAGTTAAAGTAGTATCTCCAGTTGATTACTACTGTTAAGATTGTAGTCCAGACTACTGCTCTGTTCCAATAGCAGGGTAGTCTGAAGAAGTACGGTACCCAGTAATATAGAAAGCCAGTCTCGCCCAGTTAATGTTAATGATTTGAGCTAAGACACGCAGTAGTGTTGTTGTTGATTGTCAAGAAGGTTTGGGAAATTAGTACAAGGCCTCTGTCTAACAGACCCCTACCACTCCCAAGAACCCACACTGGTCTGGTAACGTTTTTTGTTTTTTTGGAAATGATACTGAAAGTTTAACCCATTTTTCGGTAAAACAGTTTTCACGTTTAACATCTGTTCGGTAACGATTTCGGCTGGTCAGCGTTACTATTTCTGTAATACGTTAACACTTGGCGCCGTCTGTGGGAAGGTGGCATCAAGATTGCCAGTCGTCTGTCAGAATTAGATTATCATTTGATTGGCAGTAGCAACAGAATCAGATTGTTGCAAACTGTTCCGTTAGTAATACTACACGATTAGTACAGAAGATGATACATGCCGGTTACTCGATCCGGTGAAACGTATCCCAAGAACCATCAGTCTGGAGTACTAAAGCCAACTTTGGGAGGTAGAAGTACAACTAGGATTGACCCAGTTGTCAAGAAAGTTAAGAATGTTAAAACTGATTCCGGTCATATTCCGGTGGAACCTGTTACGCCTCTGGTACATTCCGGTACTATTTCGGCACAGTCTGTCGAAGATATAGTAATTCCAGAATCTACCAAGACACAGTGGGAATCGAGTTTAACAATCTTGGAAAAAGATTCAGATTCATCTACGATTAGAAACACTCTAGTCAAAGAAATCGGCGAAGGCGAAAAAACGCCGAATTCGGGCATAATTTCAGTTCATTCCGGTGATATTTCGGTAAGAGAATCACAGTTTTTCGGTGACGATTTAACATTTTCTGCTGAATCCTCAGCCCAATCATCGCGCTCAAAAGCAAGTTCCCATACACTGGACATCAAGGAGGAAGGAAGGTTGTTCGAAACAGAGATTCAAAGCATATCAAGCAAGATAATCACACCGGAAAGTGCGCCATCCGACGATATAGATTCCGGTAGTTCAGATATTCAGGCCCGAGAAACAGAAGGAAGGTATAATACACTCACGATGAACAGAAAACAACAACAACAGTTATGTCCACCCAGGCCACCTCCAACGGGAGTGACATACACGAAATTTGGTGGATTTCCAGGAGATGATCCGGATGCTCACGTACGCACCTTCGAGATAAGCTACGCAGTTCTCAATCATCCACCGGATCAGGCCTACAAAGCCATTGTCTTCCAATCTACGCTTGTCAATGAAGCAGCTAGATGGCTTACAGAATATGATATTAATCATTTCGGCACCTACGAAGCAGTAGGAGATGCTTTTTTGCAGCGATTCAGATTAAAAAAGAATCCAGCCAAAATTTTTGATTATCTGTAGAATAATAGACAGAAGGCAAACCAAACCATACAGGAGTATGCTACTCTATTCAGGACGCACTTAAGGCAGCTACCACCAGCCCATGCTAACTTGCCAGATGACGTTATCACTCAGTGGTTCATCAATGGCTTGGTTCCACAACTTAAGCAGATCATGATCATAAGATGTGTCGGAGCCATGTCCCTCGATGTAGTCATTGCAATGACTCTGCAACTGGAACACAAAGTCGGTGGATTTACAGAAGATTTAGAATGGTTAAAAGCAAATAAGAATGTTGTAGAAGATATGACTAGACAGGTATACTGCAAGATATGCAAAAATTCAGGACATACCAGTGCCAATTGCGCACTTAATCAGACATTCTGCGCTATCTGCAACATTGCCGGACACACCACTGAAAACTGCGCATACAACGCTAGAGTACAAGGAACAACGACTGTCAATGCAATTATCCAGGAAAAGGGGCAGCCAGCCAACCACTATGTGCCTCCACAAATGAGAAACAACCAGCAGCAAGGATATCGAAATTATCGAGGACAAAGGAATAACAATTATAATCCAAACCGCTGGCAAAACGGACCACCATCGGAAAATCCCAAGTTACCACCACCACGCTGCCATTTTTTGGTGAATTTGGACATATTATGAGATTTTGCAAGGATGCAGCTGAGTATGATCAAAGGAAGAAGGAACGTCAAAATCCAATGGCCAACATGGTAAAAATCACACCGGTGGAGACACAGGCTGCTGCAATCCAGACCCGTTCCGGTAAACAACTGCAACCGGCAGCAGAAATATTTGAACCAGGGATACGTGAACAACACAGAATGTACAACAAGGCCAGTCAATGGACCACAGCAGAACCACCAGTCTTTCTAGAGCCTATTCCGGTAACCCAGCCCTCGTTAACAAAGGAAGGAACACAGCAAAGGGAGTTAGCAGCAGGAACATCATCAGCAGCAGATACATTGCCAACCGTAGACACCTCCGCATCAGCAGAGGCATCAACTTCAACATCAGTAGAGCCTGTCAATCAATCTCAACAGGCCTGGGAAATCCTATCTAAGGCATCTATCACTCTGCCTCTGGGCCAACTACTGGCATTAGTACCTGGAATTCGACAATAGTTCCAACAACAGTTCAGTCCGGTACCTTCTTGTATTCCGGCGACAGCAGCAGTTCAATCGGAACCTGATTCTACGGTTGATCATTCAGTCCCCTTGATTACAGTATGGTATAAGAATCATAAGATTACGCAAGTATTGATTGATGGAGGCTCTGGTGTTAACATTGCGACTGTGGCCTTATGCAAAAGATTAGGATGGACCGAAATCGAACCAGTTCAATTTTTTGTCAGAATGGCAGATCAATCAAGAGTCCATCCCGTAGGACTTGTGCGAAATGTACCCATCACTTTACAAGGTACGACCTTTAAAATGACCTTTGTTATACTAGATCTGTCGGAATCCACTTTGGATTATAACCTTCTTTTCGGCCGACCTTGGTTGAAGCATGCGAAGGTAATACAGGATTGGTCTGCACAAGAGCTTACGTTCAAAGAAGCCAATCGAAGATATGTGGTAAAATTAGATGCTATACAACCTTGCGAGCTACATGCTAGACCGTATTTTGCTGAACCAGTCCATATGCTAGATGGATTGTCAGACGATGAAGAAGAAGAGTTTCTGAAGAATAACGCTGATTTAATTTCCTTAGGAACTGTTGATCTACAGACCGTTGTAGATAATTAGAATGCTTCAGTTTGTACAGTAATACCCGTCACAGAAGAGGCTAAGAAGGAAGACACTATCTCGACACATGACAACGAACTACAGCAACTCTTTAAACCAACAGACAACACAGAGAAACATCAACAGTTCTATGTCCCCGAAGATCAGCTGATCACTTACAATTTAGGAGATGAAGATCATCCGCGTCCTGTAAAGATAAAGCAAAACTTACCGGAAACGTTTCAAGCAAGCTTAATCCAGCTACTCCGAGAATTCACCGACGTCTTTGCATGGGACTACAAAGACATGAAAGGATTGGACCCCCGTATCTACCAGCACAGGATCATGTTGAAGCCAGAAGCAAGGCCGATAAGGCAAACCAACTACCAGATGAATCCCCATTATGCATCTCAGGTAAAGGCAGAACTTGATAGGTTATTAAAAGTCGGATTCATCGTGCCAATAGAGCATGGTGAATGGATCTCTCCAATTGTGATTGTGCCTAAGAAAAACAAGCAATTGAGAATCTGTGTAGATTACCAGAAATTAAATGCAGCAGCCGTGCCGGATCCCTTTCCAATTCCCTTTTGGATACTATGCTTGATAGAGTAGCAGGTCACGAGATGTATTCATTCATAGATGGATACAGTGGATACAACCAAGTTAGAATGGCTGAAGAAGATATACCAAAAACTGCATTTATTACCAACTGGGGTGTCTTTGCTTGTACGGTAATGTGGTTTGGATTAAGAAACGCACCAAGCACATTTCAAAGATGTATGCAGGAGATATTTTCTCCTTATCTCACTTCATTTATGCAAGTATATCTCGACGATTTTTCAATTTTCGCTAAGATGATAGCACACCTGTTCCATTTACGGTGCTGCTTTCAGAAATGCAGAGAGTATAGACTCTGCTTGAACCCAAACAAATCAGTGTTTGCGGTCTCATGTGGAAAGTTACTTGGCCACATTGTATCTGCACAAGGTATCCAAGTAGATCCAGATAAAATTTCGGCAGTATTAGAAGCTCTGGTGCCCACTACACCGAAAGAAGTTATGCGCTTTATGGGTCAAGTACGGTGGCATGGAAGGCACTTACGGTGGCTTGCTCATTTGGCTATACCACTAAACAAGCTAATCAGCAAAACACCTCGACAATTTGAATGGACCCAGGAATGCCACATAGCCTTTGATCGTTTAAAGCATTTATTAACACAAGTTCCTATCTTACAACCGCCGGACTGGGATCACCCATTTCATGTATTTGTTGATGCTTCAGATATAGCAATAGGAAGTGTGTTGATGCAACAAATTGATAAATGGTTCAGACCAGTGTATTATGCAAGTCAAAGATTAGAGCCTGCTGAGAAAAATTACTCTGTAACAGAAAGGGAATGTCTAGGGCTAGTATATTCGGTCACGAAGTTCAGACATTACTTGCTAGGCCGTAAATTCACATTTCATGTAGATCACGCTGCACTTGTCTATTTAGTTTGGCAGCAGCATCTAGGTGGTCGATTAGCGCGATGGGTCTTACTCTTGCAGGAATTTGACTACGAAGTCATTCACCGGCCAGGCAGTTCACATGCCTTAGCAGATTTCTTATCCCGCTTAGATTCCGGTGAAGCTTCGGTGGGCATAGATGATACGACACCCGCAATTTATGTATCAGAACCAATTAATGAAGATTCTGCAGACCCACCTATCCCATTTTCATATTATGATCAAATCTTGACCTTTCTCACTGATGGTTGCCTTCCATCTTAGACTTCTACGACAGTACGCAAGAAAATTGCAGTCTTTAGCCATCGATTTCGGTTTATTGCTGGAGAATTATATTATGTAGATCACACCGGAATCCTACTTTGCTGTATTCCACCACATGAAGTTAACTCAGTTATCACTTTGGCTCACTCGATTCCTTCCGGTGGACACTTTGCGACAGATCTAACTCATCGGAAAATTCTGCAGAGTGGTCTCTGGTGGCCAACGATGTACAGAGATATATTACAGTTTCTCAAACAATGTGATACTTGCCAAAGAGCTGGACAACCTCTGCAACGTCATCTCTTTCCTCTACAACCCATCTTACCATTGCAACCTTTCCAGAAATGGGGTCTAGATTTTATCGGTCCGATTACACCTCGAGCAGTCTCCAGTAACAACCATTACATACTGATCTGCACAGACTATGCAACCAGATGGGCAGAAGCCTGGGCTTTACGGTCTGCAACAACAGTTACGGTAGCAAAGTGTCTGCTAACTGATGTCTTTCCACGTTTTGGCTTACCACTGGAAATTGTCTCAGATCAAGGCACTCATTTTGTAAACAATTAAGAAGGCACTTACACAGTCGTTCCAGGTCACACATAAATTTAGTTCTCCTTATTATCCTCGTGCCAATGGATTGGCCGAAAGTACAAACAAATCCCTGCTGAATATCCTTCGAAAATTGATCATAGAATCGCCGAAAAGATGGGATCAACTGTTACCTGCAGTATTATGGGCTTACCGGACTACATATAAGGTAACAACAAGTGTGAATCCTTTCAAATTAGCTTATGGCTTAGAAGCAATAGCACCAATGGAGATAGTCATACCAAGTTTACGCGTAGCAATCACTCAGAAACTTCTACCGAAAGACTCACTCTCAATTCGGTTGGACACTCTCAGAGAGTTAGACGAGCACCGATGGCTCAGTTTTTTAACCATGCACGAAGTTCAACTAAGACAAGCAAGGACGCACGATCGAAACCTGAAGACTCCTGTATTTTCGGTAGGACAGCTTGTACTTTTCTATAATGCAAAGTCAAATAGATCCGCAGGCAAATTCAAATTACGGTGGTTCGGCCCTTACAAGATCTCAGAGCAAATCGGTCCAGCAACTTTTCGGTTGACTACGTTGACCGAAAATCCACTTCCAAAAGCAATCAACGGCTCGAAGCTGCGGGCGTATCAAAGCGCTACTAGTCCGCATTAAATCATTCGGCGGTGGACCGCATTTTTTAGCTTTTGTTTTTTACTTTTCATTCTGTTCTTTCTTTTCTCTTTTTTATAGCCGTGTTTTGTCATAAGCCGCCCTCCTTACCAATTACTCAAGTATGCATGCCAAATTAAAAGCAATATCATTCTAGCACCGCACAATGATAACCATCACTTCCTAACCGTAATGTATGTACTTAAGCTCTTCGGTTGCGCCAAAAAACGCTATTGTGTTCTTGTGATTGTGCTCGTGTCTTCTGTGTAATGTGTATTCGTGTGTTGTGATCTGTGTATTCGTGTTCACGTGCGAAATGGAAGCATTGGCGAATTTCGCAGCTTTCCATGATGGTATCCCTACCGAGGTAGGAGATTACCTGCGTATTCGAGGGTTGGCCAACTTCGCTGAGCTGCCTTGGCACTCAGTGGAAGCCCATCCCTTCTTCGCACAAATCATCCCTGCCATCGCCTAATCCCCCATCACTGAACGACAATGGCTCTTCCCCTCCCTACCATCTAGAACCGTCATAACCTTCCAGGCCTTCGTTGAAGCCTTCCGTCTCACCCCACAAGGCCGCAAAAATGGCCCAAGCATCCCTGTAGCTTGAATGGTAGAACTTTTTCCCCGATTTTCATCAAATGAATATGCCATTCTTTGTCGCCCCGAACCTGAAAAAACCGCATTGCAGTTCTTAGTTGCGATCCTTAACCTCCAAAAACGCACATACGGTATCTCCCGCCCATTCTATTCCGCCATCGACCTTGCCGCACGAGAACCCGTTAATTTCGCCTCATTTTTCTTTCACCGAATCCATAAGGAGTGCGTCGCCATAGTGAAACAAGTCAACAAAGGAACCACCCCTCGATCCCGACTTCCCCACATCCTTTCTTTCCTCTTCCCAACCATACTCGCCGCTCAACCACCACCACAAGGACCAGTTTTAAGGCACGAAGAGTCAGTTCAACTACTAGAAGATGAGGAAGAAGAAGATGAAGAAGAGCTCAATCAGTTGTTCCGCAAGAAACGTATCTGAATTAGCTCCTCAGAAAGTGAAGCACAAGGCTCAGCTGGCAAAGTTAACGATGACGATAAAGACAAAGAGAAGAACGAAGAAGAAACCTTCCATGATACAGCAACTTCAATGCACAATGAATCATCGGCAGAGCAACAAGAACAACAGGATCAAGCAAAAACAGAATCCATCTCGACCGAAAAAGAATCAGAGCAACAGGAAAATGAGCAACAATCTAATCAAGATGCACTAGACAAGCTACTGAAGGCAGCAGAATCTACAGAAGCGCACAATGCAAAAACAGAACAAACAAACAAGGTAACAACTACTGACTCTGCCCTCCCCAAAACACCGCCTGTTAACCCCATTTCCCAACCGGAACCACCCGGCAACCCGATCAAGCCCAGTCACCCCACCGGAACTACCGAAACCTCGACATCCTCCCTCAACTATTCACCACCAAATTCACAACAACTCCTCACCGGAACCTCGTCGCAATCTCGCCCTCCTCTACCACCCCACCCCATTCCAAGTTTTTTTGGAATTAGAAGCCATGGGTCGCCTATTAATTAATCTATCCCAACAACTGCCGCTACACCTAAAGCAAGCCACAGACGATGCACGAGAAGAATTCCAAAGGAAATTGGAAATAATGGAGGCGGATATCACCCCTCTTCAGGAAGAATTACAAGCAGCAAGAGCGGAAAATCATGCACTACAGGAGCAGATCAAGCAACTACAGGCTACACTCCAAGCACAGGAAGAACACTCAAACCAGAGAGATAAGGCACTGGCTGAAAAAGACGAACTACTGACAGTTGCCGACACCGAAATAATAAAGTTAAATCAAACAATCAAAGATACAGACGATACAAGAATAGCACTAGGAAACCTACTGGAAAAAACAAGACTCCAGTTGCAGGACACAGTACAGAAATACCAAGAGCAGTAGAGAGAAGCAAAGCAGGTGTGTACTTGAGCCAATATGACTCAAGGACTTGTGCCAATGAGACTATACCTCAATTGCCACACAAGTACATATAGTGGGATCTTTAACACACATTTAAATGTCAATCCTAAGGAACGACTTACCAAGTGTATGAAGACGTGTGCACACGTGATGGAAAATGAAGTGGTTTAGCTAATCATGCATGAGAAAAGACTACTACCTCTCACACCTACTGAAATACTGAAAGTATTGCCGCAAGCCTCTTTTCAGCAGTTTTGGTATTTTGAGGTTTTCTCCCAGCCCAGAACTCCGAATATAGGCAATAGGGTACTCGTTTCGAAGCTCTCGACGATACGCATCCAACGGTGGTGGTTTCACTCAATTCTGACCACTCTGCTTCAAGTTATGGCAGAAACAGTGAATGACAGGAATCACAAATACCCGCGCCACAGCTTCTCCTAGCTTACACACGCACTACAGCAGCTCAAAACAAAGGGGAAGGGGTAGACAACAGTCCTACACATGCATTTCAAGCATCACACACACATACAAGAGTAAAATGAAGATCAAAATCAGCAAGAAAGAGGCAAACTCGAAAATTTAGAAGTGCTCCTTCTTCACAATGACAAAAAGTTCTTTACAAAGAGTCACTTTTGACTTATATACTAGTGCCCTAAGTTTGGTCCTTTCACACAAGAGACCGGCACTTTATTCACTAAAAGACTAATTTCCTACTATTGTACATGGGTAACTCACTAATCTTCTGTGGGGATGCATCTAGAGGACTCCTCTAGTGCATTTACAACGGAAAATATATACAAGAGTGGTTATGATACAAAAGTTGTGTGTCCAAATCGGAAAAACTTTGGGGCCCTTCATTTTCTTCACCTTATGCTCTTCTTTGCTCTGCAACACTCTCCCCCTCTTCGTCTCTGTCGTCCCTTGACAGGCTTTAGCTTTTCGTCGGCTGTTTGCTTCGTTTCACCACACGCACCCCTTGGTCAGTATTGCCTGTATTTAAACAGACATGCAGATTTGATGGCCTGTTCTTGATTCAAGCTCTACTACACTAGAGCCTGCTGCGTTCGTCTTGCCTGTTGATTTGGGTTGCCACGCACGCCACCAGTGACTAGGAATGTGATGTTCTTAGTCACCCTCTTAAACTTTTCAGCCTCTCCCCTTTCTAGCTTTTGGTCCTCTGATTTGTCCTGGTTGCACACATCTGACCCTGTTGTATTGCTTTAAGCCTGTTTGCTTTCTTTCGCCGCGTAGGACCTGGCTGATTCGCGTTGTTGCCTGATGCGTGCCCCTGCGGGGCTTTGTCCAGAGATGGGTGTTGCGCCCCTGCGGGGCTTCCTGCAGAGACATATTCTTTTTCTTTTTATCTTTAATGAGTCGTTCTGGGCTTTGATTTTCTTCTTCTTTTCTTTTTGCTTGATTGTCCCACTACACGTCCCTCCTCCTGAACTCTGTCGTCCTCGACAGGCTTTCTGTGGCGACGTGTGTATGTTTGAATGTCGGTTTGCTCTCATTGGTTCAGCAGATTTGCTTGACATAACATGAATTCCTTCCATTGCTTTGACTTTACTCCGTCTTCTGGCGCCTGTCTATGATCAGCAAAGAAACTTGTTTCGTAGGCCACCAGTCTTGCATTCAAGTTGGAAGTCATTTTAACAAAAATTTCTGAATCAATCTCAAAGAAGCCTGTAAAGAATGCTTCTTCGAAAGTTTGCATATATGTCGATGGCAAAAACATGAGACGAGAGTAATAGGCCATGAGGGTGAGGCGGCTCGGAATGGTCGATAAATCAAAAATAAGAGCCTCAGACCCTTGCGTAATGCCGATGAAATTCAAGAATGTATATTTAGCATGCTGGAACACCTTCAACACTGTAATGAGCATGCTGAATATTTTGTTGGTCATCTTGATGGCTAAGTCCGGAACTGTAGCATATCTTGCAATCCAAAATTCCATTGTTTTTACCATATATTCTTCTGTAGGTAGGTAATTATGTGGCGGACTAGGTAGTAACGGATAGTTAAGCCACTGATTATTGATATTGCCTTGACGCTGTCCTTCCCAAAATTGCGTCCAAGAGCGTCTGCGGGGTACAGGACAAAAAGATGGATTTACTTGAAGTGCATATGGTGATGCTTCCCACTGTACCCGCAATGTCGGATTCTTCTCCAAAATTTTTCGCCTCCATATTGGATCCGCCTTCTCAAATTCCTCTTGAGTATAATTGAAAGTGTCATGCTAGAATTGAAGGTTGTGGTCCGGATCTTTGTTCGTTGCAGACTTTATATACATCCGCGTCTGTTCTTTAAGTAGACCGTATGGTACATTGAATGGCTTCAAAATTTGATCTAATTGTTTGTTTTCTATCTGAGCTTCTTTCATTATCTGGATAATTTGATCTTCAAAATCAGCGGTGAGCTGGGACACCAGTAGTGCCCTTTCTGGTCTACTTAATTCTGCAATGTCCCGATTATTATAATCAATGTGGACCTCCTGAGCCTGCCTTATCGGTGAATGGTATGAGGGGGGAGAGAGAGGACGTACCTCAGTCTCCACAGCAGCCTCCGCAGCATGTGGAACTACTGGTGTCCCCTGCTTTCCTTTTAGCTCTATCTGCTCCTGAAGCCGTTTGATGATTTCATCCTTATTCTTAAGTTCGTCTTCAGCCTTTGTAATCTTTTCCTGATGTTTGATTAATTCCTGTGCAACTATGTTCATGTGATCTGTGTCTTCTTTGCACTGTTGGAAATAATCATTCTCTGCTTTTTTCCATTTCTTGCGTAGAGCTGCAGTGTCATTCATATACCTTTGTTCCCAATCAGCAATGATTTCTTGCTCCTGTTTGAGCTGATCTGCCATCTTGGTTATCTTTTCTTCCATTTCTTTTATATCCTCGTTTGATTTATCAATATATGCCGGTGGTTGATCACTGAGGAGAGCTGTCATGAGCTCCTTGTTCCTGTCCCTTAAGTGGTCTGCTTCCTCCATACTCACCTTGAGCTGTGATTCGAGTACCTTACTACAAGCATGGATCCTTGTTTTCTCTTTTTCGGTCATGTCTAGTTTCTTCGTGAGCTCCAAAACTTGCTCTTTTAGTTTGGCATTTTCCGTTTCTAATATTCTGTATTGTGTTTTGGTCGTTTTTATTTCCTCGTGTTTCTTTAAAACTTGAGCTTCTGCTTCTGATAATTTTTTAGCCAGATTCATACCTTCTTTTTGAAGCTCCTGCTTTTCGAGCATGGCTTGGTCGTAATCTTCATCAGCATCAAGCATCAATTGTTGAGTGTCTAGTGCAGTTCGAATCATATCCTGCACCACAGGCTTGAGCTGAGCTATATCAACATTCAGCCATGTCTTTGGTACATTTGGGGTTTCTCCTGTATGTACATCTTGTCCCTTTTCGACGTGGATCGTTTCATTATGTGGTTGTCGGACCTGTAGTTGTACTTGTGGTTCGTCTACTTTTTCATTTAAGACGGTAGTTTTAGTGGCACTTCCCTGAAAAGTTACATCCATGGGGGATGGTTCTGCCACAATCCTTAGTGGAGTGAAGGGTTCTTCGTCTTCTTGTCCTTCTTCCTGAGGCTTATCCTCTGATATCATTAAATGTTCCTCATCATCAGATTTGCCCTCCTTGGTGTGGGTAGTGGAGGCATCTTTTGGTTGAATGGGGTGCTGTTTTTCTTCTCGTGCCTTCTTGTTGGTTGGTTTTTGGTCTACCAGTGGTGATTGAGCTTTTTCCTTGTGGCCTTCTTGGTCTTCGCCATAGTCTACTTCATTTAATTTGGCCCACTGGCCATCATCCTTCGATTCACTACGAATATCTATATTTAATAACGAAGTGTCTGGTTCTTCTTTGGCGTCTGAGGATGAACTAGTATTATCCAAACCGATTTCCCGATATCTGTGGACTTTTGTGAGCTTGCTTCTCGGGTCTGTAGCTTGTCGTGACTGTTGATAGTGATGACCCTGCACTGGCAGATTAATTTGTCCTTCTGTATATTTGTGAGTCTCCTCCAGTGCTTGAGTTAATTCTTCTTCCGTGATCTTTTTAGTCCCTTGAGTGGTGGTTGTAGGAAGTACATGTACTCTCTTTGTTTTTGATACTTCCTCTTCTACTTGTTGGACTTCTCGAGGTCGTTTTGTGCCTCTCATTGTGCCTCTCATTCGGGGTTGAGAGCTTGTTTCTGCTTCTTCTACTTGTTTGCTTCCTTTCTTCTGTTTCGGTACAGTAGCTGCTTTGACAAATTGAGCCAACTCCATTGAAGATGGCATCTCCTGTAAGTACTCGCGCATGCCCAATGCGTGGTAAATCATAATTGTTAGGGCAGTAGTTCCGTTGAGGAACTTCTTATTATCCCATTTCTTCTTTGCCTCAAATAATCTTTCTTGCACATAGGGTGTGAGGTTAACCTGATTGCCTATCTGTTTTATGGCATGAGACAATAATTGCACAATGATTTTTTGAGGGGCCGTGTATCTATTCATGCTCGGGAAGCAGAAGTGTTGGTGAATCAATCTGACTTCTTCTTCGATGTCCACCCTATTGATGTCAACGAAAGTTCTTGTTTTTGCTCCACAACTCTCTTCCTTGACCGTGTTGACACCATCCTTTTCCCATCCAAATGCTTCTTTGATTAAGTCGTGGGAAAATTGAATGACCACCCATTCTCCATTCTTATCCATCACATTGGCTTCTGGTGCCAATGGATCATGTAGTGCTGGTCGTAGGGTGTTCATGACTTGTGTACAACGTTGGAAATCCGGTTTATAGATAGGTAGTTCAAAATACTTATGAATTCCTGCTTTCTTCATGATGTCGATTGTGGATGGCAGTTCGTGTAAAACTTTGAAGTCCTGGGACATGATCGGAAAGTGATGCTCTGTGTCCATGATCTTTATGTTGGCCAAGAAGAGATATTCCTCAACTGGCTGCTCATCTCTGAACCAATGCCCTTTTGCTTTCGTAAGACATTGGGGAGGAAATTCCTGGACCTCTTCTTGGATTGTAGCTTCAGAGTCTTCAGAAGCCATCTGCACTTACAAGGAAAAGTGCATTAGCTCGAAAGGCCTTTATGAGACCATGCAGTGTATTGTTGTGATTATGGTCGCTCGTCACTCCGTTCCCCATTATTGCATGACTGAGATCTCTTACCGCCTCTTTTTATATTTTTTCCTGAAAGAAGACAATCATTAGTATAGCCGAAGCACAGTTTATGTACATAGTATGTCCATTCCTATCAGGTTAAAGCTAAGATCTAGTCTCACTTGGAGATCGTGCACCACTAGTTTGATAATGTACATCCTGTGCCGAATGCTTGGCCCTGTATTGCGGCCCTATCATGCTTACTTGAGGTGCATCAGATACTACATGAGTGCAATCGGATGCTTTATCTCCTCGATCATCCGCTCCTCGTGGTAGCTTTGGTTTCCAGATCCATTTTGAGAACACTGAGAGAGGTCGCTTGGTTTTCTTGATTCGTACATCTGCTCGTGTTCCATTTGCTTTATCCATTGCCTGAGTGAATTTGGCATTGCTCTTCGATTTTCTCTGATGACTCTTATGTGTTGTTGACTTTTGCCTTGTCTGATGTGGTATTTCCTCCTTTGTCCTTACAGCCTGTTTAGCTGCTTGTATGACCTTTTTGGGAATCCATATCTGATGTCGTGATCTTTGAGCTTCAAGCAAGGGCTTGGGAATCCATACTTGCAATGATCCTTGTGGTATGTACTTCTGTGAAGCTGGCTTGGTGCTTCCCGTCTCCTTCGTAAGAATGGTTGCTGTCATTTGTTGATTCTTCATTCGATCTTTACGTACCCATTTGTATTTAGTTTGTCCCGGATATGTATGCTGGTTTATTGTTTTCCAATATGGCAATATTTTGGCTTGCTGAGTACGTCCTTGAGAGTCCAAATTTAGAAGGTCGACCTTCTCCACGACTGACGGTGATGATACTGGCATCGTTGAACTTGAAGGATTTTCCTCTTCTAGCTTGGTTTCTGGGCTGTGAATGTTGGGCTTTCTCTCTCTCGTAGTCTGTTGACTGTTATCCGAATTTTTAACTACGTGTGGTATGAGCAAAGGCTTCTCCCCTAATAAACTGAAAACTTCCTTATGTCCTATGATTGCCAAAATATAACCTTGAGCTAGATGGATACACGCCTCTGTCTCAATGATCCAGTCATGTCCTAGAATGAAGTCTTCTATCAAATCTTCATCCTCACACACTAGGACTCTTTGTTCCATGGAGGAATTTCCTAGGTGGAGGGATACATTCGTGGTTCCAATACATTCTATGGTGTGACCTCCAATTCCTATTAATTGGGCTTTTGTGGGATTCAATTCTAATTGCAGCTCCTCTGCTATTCTCCTTCGCATGCAGCTAAGTCCTGCTCCTGAGTCTATCAATGCATCGATTAATTTATACTCTGTCTTGCCAATCCCTAGGTTTAGGTAAGGTTGCGTTTTACACATACCCGTTGTATCATGATTTTGGACCTGATAGTTTGCCATAGGGATGGGCTCTTCTCCTTGGAGATAGCGTTCATCTCTTTGCCTGATCCACTCTTTCCGTTTCCTAATGCGTTCTAGTGCTTCCTGTCGAGCTTCCTCTCTAATTCGCTCTTCTTCCTTTTTCCTATTTTGAGCACCTACCAGTCGCGCTAGCATTTGATCAGTCAAGGGCTCCATGAATCGTCTTACTCTGCATCCACTGATGTAGTTGGGGAGAATGTCTCCGTCTAGTGTGGCGAGATTGACTGCACCACTAGTAGAGATTCGATTTATAATCAGGGGTCCATATCCGCGTTTTTGTAGCTTCTTTGCATGTTGTTTTAGGGTGTATACTAGGACTAAGTCGCCTTCTTTAAGTCCCTTGTCTTTTATATGTGCATCATAATATGCCTTCTGTCTCCGTTTAGCAGCATAAATGCCTGCTACAGCTTGCAATCTAGTCTCATGTAACTTCTCAATTTGATCTAGTTGTTGGGATAATTCATGACCGTTCCACTCATATTGTTGGGCCACTTTCAATGTAGGTACTAAGAAGTCAATTGGCAAAATTGCATTTTGCCCATACACTAAATTGAAAGGTGTGGTTCCAATGGCCGTTTTATATGCAACTCGGAATGCCCAAATTGCATGATGCAATTGTTTGTCCCAATCTGACCTTCCATTATTGACAATCTTTGTCAATACAGTACATAGTACCTTGTTGGAACTTTCAACTTGTCCATTAGCTTGAGGATGGTATGGGGCTGATTTTTTATGAATCACTAAAAAGTCATTCATTAGCGACTCAATGACTTCATTTAGGAAATGCGTTCCTCGATCACTCACAATCTCGATCGGTAGTCCAAAGCGTGTGAAAATATGCTCAAAGAGAAATTTTGTTGTAGTTTGAGCATCATTCTTTCTAGTGGCTTTTGCTTCTACCCACTTGGTTAAGTAGTCGGTGGCTACTATGATGTACTCCGCATGTGATCCTTTTGCCGGTGGATTGATAGGTCCTATGAAATCAATACCCCACTTGGTAAATGCTCTTGCACAAACCATGGGTGTTAAAGGCATGTCGTCTCTTCGAATGGGATATTTCGCTCTCTGGCATGTTTCGCAGCTTCTCACATATGTCTCCGCATCCATATGTAGAGTTGGCCACCACAAGCCTGCAAAGAGAATCATCTTGACAGTTCTGTCTGCTGAAAAATGTCCTCCAGCAGCTCCTGCGTGTGCCATCTCTAATATGGGAAGATATTCTCCTTCATGCACACACAATCTGAGTTGATTGTCTTTTCCTCTTCTAAACAATTGTTTTCCCATTATCACATAATCCTTGCTCATTTCTTCTAGGGATCGCTTTCTTGCTAAACTAGCTCCTATTTTGTGCTCTTTCGTTTTGAGGAATTTTACTAATGTTTTACTCCAATTAGGCGCTATGGTCGAAAAAGGTAAGGACATGTGATCCTCCGGGATAGTCTCTTTGCATTCTGCACAATTAATTACATAATCGTGAACGTCTTTTGGCATGTCAGGCCAATATACACCTAACCTTTTTAATTCTCGAATTGTTCCATGCATCCCTTGATGGGTTCTCCACTTGTTTACGTGTGCTTGCTGAATTAGTTGCTTCTGTTCGTCCTCCTCGACACATCTTAATAAGACACCGTTGGGTTCCTTATAATACATGCTTCCAGCAACAATGTGTAAATTTCTTGTTTGAAGAATCTCTTTTTTGCTATTCTTATTTATTGAGTGTTGAGGGCCATGGGTGAGTATAGGAATTAGTCGTTCCGCCCACTTTGGACATACTTCAAGATTAAACAAATACGTATCTGGTAAATCATCCGGTACTCCGCTAGGTGGTTCTCCATGCGTTAGCCTTGAAAGGTGATCTGCTCTTACATGTGTGTTTCCTTTTTTGACTATTACCTCAAAGTCGAACTCCATTAATAGTAAGAACCATCGTACCAACCTTCCCGTGTTGCAAGGCTTATTGCCTAAATACAACAAAGCCTGATGGTCTATGAAGAACTTGAATTTGTTGGCTAAGAGGTAGTGTCTAAACTTCTTCACTGCATAAACCATTCCTAAGCCTTCTCTTTCAGTAGTCGTATAATTTCTTTCTGCTTGGTTTAATTGTCTACTCGCATAAGCGATTGGATGGTCAAGCTTCCCTTCGTCAGCCGGTTGAGCTAGGATACATCCAATGGCATAGTTCGAAGCATCAACATGAATATGAAAAGGCTTGCTCTAGTTGGGTGATTTCAGAATTGGGGCTGTACTCAGCCGCTTCTTAAGCTCGTTGAAGGCCTTCTCACACTCGTCTGTCCAAGTGAACTGAGTCAATAGACCATATAAAGGCTTAGCTATTATGGCATACATGTGAATAAACCTACGGTAATATCCACACTGTCCCATAAAGGCTTGTACTTCCTTTGCATTCTTGGGTCTTGGTAGCTCTAAGATAACTTTAATCTTTTCTTCGTCCGTGGATATTCCATTCCTTGAAACGATGTGTCCTAGGATTTTTCCTTGTCGCACCATGAAGACACATTTCTCAGGGTTCAGGCAAACTCTGTACTGTCTACATTTATTGAATATTTTTCTCAGTTCCGGTATATGGTCTGGTCGTTGATTTGAGTATGTACAAAGGTCATCTACGTATACTTCCATACTTTTTCTCAGAAATTCTTTGAATACATGACACATCAGTCGTTGGAAGGTGGCTGGCGCATTAGTGAGCCCAAAAGGCATTACTCTAAATGCATAGACTCCCCATTCAGTCGCGAATGCGGTTTTATGCTGGTCCTCAGTTGCAATAGCTACTTGGTTGTAACCAGAGAATCCATCCAAGAAGCTATAGACCTCCTTGCCGGCAACTCTTTCCAAAAGATGGTCTGTGATGGGTAATGGGAAACTATCACGTATAGTTGCTGCATTTACCTTTTTCAAGTTGATACACACCCTTAGTTTTCCGTTTTTCTTAGGCACTACTACTAGTGGCGATACCCATTCTGTGTGTTCAATCTCATAAATGAATCCTGCCGCTAGTAGTTTGTCAATTTCTTCCTTTATTTTTGCTGCGTAAACTTCATTATACGTATAAGGGCGTTGTTTAGAAGGTTTTGCATCTGCTGTCATAGGGATTCAATGAGCGCATATGCTGAGTTCTACACCCTTGAGGTCTTTGTACGTCCAGGCAAACACGTCTCGATATTCTCGGATGAGTCGTATGAGATCCTCTTCTTCCTCTTCCGATACATCTTTCCCAATATATGTGCACCTCTCTTCTCCGTCTTCTATCGTTACAACAATTTTCTTGGTTTGTTCCTTGTTGTCATAGGCTTCTCCATCCCGGGCCTCTCGTTTAGGCATTTGAGTGGCTATTTTTCTTTCTTCCACTTCGTATCTTTTAAAATGTTCTGGAACTTCGAAACGGTCTGGTTCCGGTTCCACTTTACTCGTGTCCTCTCTATGCTCATGTATTATTGGGATGGTTTCGATTGCTAAGACTTTTGTTGGTCTTTCTTTTGATTCTTTTTGCATAGTTTTTAAATATTGTTCCTCAAAATCAAACTCTGGTTCCATTTCTATGCTTTCGTACTCTTCTTTCCACTCTTTCTCTACAATTTCCCCTTCTTCTACTTCTTGGAGGACAACCATGTAGAGGTTCACGTCATATCCTTCCTCGTCTATACAATCGTTCATCGTCAATACTTCCTCATTCACACACACATCTAGTGTGGCTAGAATTTCCATCCAACCATGTGGTTCGAAGAGTTCACCTGAAAAAATTTGAGGCATGTAATCGGGGTCTTCTATCGATCGATAGTTAGGGTGTCCTATTGGCCACATTTGTTTTTTACACTCCTCCTTCTTTGCTTCTTTGCACATCCACAACTGGGCATCCTCGTGCATCCAAGATTGATCACTTGATCCAGCACTGTGAATGGATAGGTCATCTTCTTCTTTGTGGACTGGATTCCATTGTAATGGAGGGACATCCCGATAAGCGAATGTGTGCAAATTTATCTTGGTGGTGTTTCCTTGATGTTGTAGATATAATGAATCTCTGCCCCAATCCTGTACTACCCGCATTTGTCTCATGAAGGGTCGTCCTAATATCATCTCGTAGTTGTTTGCTTTCTCGAATTTACATATGGCTAGTGTGTGTTCAAATTCCACTCCACATGTTGTTAACTTAATTCCTTCCAATATTCCTAGGGGTCTCTCCACATGACCGTCTGCTAATTGGAGTTTCATGCGAGTGGGTCGTAAGGCTGGTTTTCCCCACTTTTCCCAAATCTCCTTTGTTGCAATTCCTACCCCTGCTCCTGTGTCTAAGATAGCTTTGGTCATGTACCCATTGTAGATGACAGGTAAACAGGTATTCCCTTCATCCCCTTCACTGAACTCTCCTACTTTATCGACTGGAACTTGTGTTGTGGACTTATTTTCCATTTCCTTTTCTTTTGATCCTCCATTCTTTGGTCGTGTTTTTAATTGGTCTGCCATTTGCTTCCATAACTGGGGTTTAAGTCGAAGCAATTCTTCCACCGTCAATTGGCATTGCACTTTGGTTTTCTTTAGTTCCGTTAGGTTATGCGAACTCTCTTTTCCCTTTCCTTTTCCTTTTCCATGCACCGTGGGTGCTCGTATTATTACTGACTCTCTTTCGTACTCTCCCATATAATTAGGCAATGTTGAAATGCTTATGGTCTCCTCTCTACCTCTATCGAGTCTTGAGACCTCCTCGTAGACTTCCTCGAGGTTAGGATGGGGTTGACAGTCTTCCACATCTATTTCATCAAATGGTGGTGGATCGACACCATTCTTCTTCCATTGCTCTTCTCTGATTCTATCCCACAAGTCCTTGGGCCAATCTGCTTCTAAGTCTGGTATGGCTGATACAGGGTCATCTTGTGCTGTCTCTTGTTCACCTTGGGAATCTTCTTTTCTAAGTTCTTTATCCTTTGGTTTGATGCATTCTTCATAAGGTTCCTGTGCAATCCTTGTCTCTGGTAGGGTTGGGATAGTCTTTTCTAGGGTTGCTTGTGCTACTTCTATGAGTTTTCTGCATATGGTCAATCTTTCTTTTTCCAATTCCCCTTGAGGATAGATTTTTTCATGTTGCTCTATGTTCGGTCCCATTTTGATTCTAACTTGGTATGCTTTTAACCACATATCCAAGTCGTCCGGTTTTGGGTCCGCTAAGATCGATCCTGGCTTTTCTCGTTCAGTATGGATTCGTTGTGATTCGGGGGTCTCTTTAGGTTTCCTTTGTTCTTTGTGTTCCTCCCGTTCCTTTGTTTGCTTCCTTCTGTCCTGACTCTTATTTTTTGCCCATTTTTCTTTGAGTTTTTCCCGTCTTTCTTTCCATTTTTGTACTCTGAGATGTTGTGAGTTTTCCCGTGGGATCTCAGAATCCTCGACTACCTGAGTCTCAGAGTCTAGCATTTTATTGTTCTTCTCTTCCTCTTCTGATGGTTTTCCCTTTTGTAGTTTTGCTTGGGCTCTAGTGATAGCTTTTAGTGGCACTGTGTACTCCTTATCACTTCCAGATCCTTCTATGACCTCTATTACATTGATTGGTGCAGAATCTTGGTTTTTTACAGGGTTCTTAGGGCAATCCCTAAAAAGATGTTCCTTTCCGCAATCACTGCAATATCCTTCCCAAATTCTAGGTGGTGGAGGGTTGTATGGTCGAGGGCACTCTCTAATGAAATGGTCTCCTCCACATCTATAGCATGGTCCTCTCTGTACTGGTGGTCTACTGGGTGGTCTCATGGGTTGTTGTGCCTTAGGAGCGGTATACATTAGAGTGGAAGTCTCTGCTCCATAAGTCTGATCATAGCCTTCATACCCATAGTATGTAGTCTCATATGCCAGTTCGTATTCCATCATGTAGGCTTCATACGGATAGTACTCACTTGGTAGGGTTTCGTATCCAAGGTTTGTTGATTCTATCTGGGTCATTGTCGTGGCTGGTACTATAGCTCTTTCTAGATTTTCTTCTGGTTGCGCATACTTTACTGATACTACTTGTTGAGGTTGCGACGGTTGGGGTCCTAGCACTGGTTGTGGTGGTGGGTATGGTATCTGTTCAATTGGTCTAGGTACTCCCGTCTGTGTTGGATAAGGGTTGTATCTTGGGATCTCTCTGTTCGGGTCTCTAGGTGGATATCCATACGGTCGATACTGAGGTGGTTGGAAAGGGCGTGTTTGCCTATTAAATGGACAGTTCTCAGTAGTGTGATTAGTGTATTTCTGTTCTATGTGACAGTACCAAGAAGTCCCTTGTTGTTGCTGCCTGTTGTATGGATAAGCTGGTTGTGCACTGCCCCCTCCTCGAACACACAGGTGAGTGAGGTGATCTCCTCCACATAAGCTACATCTCCGTAGCATAGGCAATCTTTGAGCTGGGTGTTGATAAGCTCTTTGCCCCTGAGCCCCTAATTTCTTGGCTAATAGCTCTGCTAATTCTTCCACATGAGTGGAGTTGGAAGAGATGGTACTCCTTGAATCGTCCGATTTAGTGTGGCTGGACCTGCTATTGAGGTCCTCGGCCAAGTTATCTTCCAAATCAATACACTCCTGAAGACACTCACTCAAAGTTTGTAGTCTTTTCACGTACACTAGTGTTCTTAAGGTTCCGTTAGGGAGCCCATCCAAAAATAATGAAATCATTTTTTGTTGAGTCGGTCTCTCTGTCACTGGGCATCTATCCACGTACTGGTTGAACCTTCTGGCAGCAGTCTTCACCGTTTCATTAGGATTTTGTTTGAAGCTGTGAATTAACGAAGCTGAATTGTGTTTGATTCCTCTCTTAGTGAATTCTCCTATAAATTCTTGAAAAAATTGTTCCATGTTTCCAAATTGATTGGGATCTAAGGGTTGGAACCAGGTCAGAGCTGTTCCTATGAGGGTGAGTCCAAACGCCTCATACTGTACAAAGAAGTCGTCCACTTGTTCCGCTCTTAGGACTTGTTTGAATTCTGCAATGTGATCATAGGGTTCTCCTGATCCATCATAAGGGTTTCGTACACACTTTGCCACTTGAATAGGCCTCAGCCTTCTAATCGGTTCAGGTGGTCTGGGCATCACAGGAAGAATAGGGACAGCTGGTCGTATTGGTGGCATTCCAGGCTGCCCCCCTACGTGTGGTCGTGGTCTTACCGGTGGTCTGTACTGATTTCCTATCCCTGGTTGGGTCTGATAATGTGCTTGTATTCCTGGCGTGGCAAATTGTACGTGAGCATGATTAGGTACGCTCCTATGGCTGGTCTGTCCTGATGCAGTATTTTCTGTTTCTTCTTGATTTCCAAATGGATTTTGTGAGGTTGTTGCCTGCTCTCTCTGAGGAAACACAGGTGTACCCATATATCTTAATCGAGACCTGTCTAAGACACTCACAGGCCAATACCTCCTTTGATCTTTATCCAGGTATGTGAGTCTAGTCCAATACCTCATAGAATGTCATGGGGTTTTCTTCTCTCCCTGGAACAGGTGAATCGGTTTGCAACAATAAGTTTGATCCGTGAATCATATAGAATTCTAACAAATAGTCGTCTTGAGGTATCAAGTCACCTCTCAAGACACGTGACACTCGGGATCTGCCTCTAGGGGTGGTCACAAACTCTTCTGGTTGTGTCCTTCCTAGGTTTTCAGGGTCTAAGAGTTCCCCTCTTTCATTGATCCTTTCCGGGAATTCGGTTACAATGTAGATTTGGCCAACTTTGTCAACATATGCACCTCCTTCGTATTTGACAGCTGGTCGGGGTACAATTGTGGCATTCTGGGAAGTTACCATCCTGGCCACAAACCTATTTAAGCCATCTAGGTAGATTGGAATCTCCTGGGCATTGGTGGACACATACTGCAAGGAAGTACGGTAGTCCCCCTCCACAGTAGTCATGAAGCTTCTCGTTGGTGTGGGACCTTGCATGTCTTCCGAAGCCATGGGTACTTCTTCCTCAGACTCACTAGAGGTCTCAGCGTAGGTAGAGTGATGGCTAGCTTGGGCTGCACTTCCCACTGAAGATATGACACTCCTTCGACTACTTAGAACTCTTCCTGACCTCAAGTTCATTCACTCTCCTAAGCCTCTCTTTATGCTTCTTAGATTCCCCTTGGGTAGCTCTCCCAATGACTCAATTTGTCTGCCAAAAGAAGGGGTTAATCTGGGCGATACCACTTCCTGATGATACTGCTCTCGATGATACTGCACTGACCGCGATACGATACCAGAGGTCTATGCGATACGATACCAGACACCCAGACGATACGATATCAATCTGGTGTCGCGATACTATCCCGGAAAACAAACGATACGACACCTCAGCTATGCACGATACGATACCTGAAAATCTCGGCGATACGATACTAATGACAGTGTCGTGATACTGTCCTGATGAACAGACGATACGATACCACAGTGGTGTTGAGATATCAGAATTCTCAAGACACGATACGATCTCACAAGGGACACGATACGATCTCAAAAAGACCGACGATACGATACCAGAGACCACAGGCGATACGATCTCACCGCGATAAGCGCGATCGCGATACCAACCTTGACGACACGATACCACTATGGTGTCGCGATACCAACATAAGTAACCAACGATACGATACTTGGGGAGGGTACGATCGCGATACCAAGGTAGTGTCGCGATACCAATGTATCAAGCGATACGATACCACCCGGTAAAGTGAGGTCGCGATACTAAAAACTTAGGCGATACGACACCACAATGGTGTCGCGATACCAAGTTTTAGTACCAGACGATACGATACCAGGGACCGGATACGATCGCGATACCAACTCAGTGTCGCGATACCGAAATAGTGTCGCGATACCAAGGCTGGTATCCAACGATATGACACCTCTGGCGAGTGTCGCGATACAAGGGAATTTTGGTATCGCGATACCAAAACTCAACCGATCGCGATACTCAAGCCAAAAGGTCTCCAAACTTGAAAATTTTTATAACCCCTTGCACCTCTCACCCTTCTCCTCACTCCTAGGCCTCTGTCTCTCACAAAAAATGCAAACCTTCAAAAATTTTCCCCCTTGCGATACTGCGCATACCTTTTAATCATTTGTTTGTGCATGTTCGATGAGTTTTAGCTATTAAATCTTAATGGGGACTCACCTTGGGTCTATCTAGTTTGCTTCTTGAACTTCTGCACAAGCTTTGAGGCTCTATTTTGCACGATACCGACCCGACGATACCAGTCGCTGCTCGCCACGATACTGAAACACAGAGAAGTGTCGTTTGAACTAAAAATTTTTTGGTTTTTATAGTTTTTGGATTGAACTTGAAATTTTGCTAAATGTCGGTGAATTTTTGGGGATTTTGGTCTACTCCTACTCCTCTTCTCCTCACTTCTCCTCTCCTTCTAACCTAACCCTAACTCCTCCTTCTCTTCCCTCCTCCTAAACCTAAACCTAAAACTTATCACACACACCTCGAAGATGAGAAGTGACAAGTGCTGAACTGATGGACTACTTGCCAAAGGATGAATTTGCGTCTACAAGTACGATTCGATCACACTCGGTCTATAACTATCACGAAGGCACCTCGGTTGAGTGACTCACTGGCAACGGCGCCAAAAACGTGTGTACTTGAGCCAATATGACTCAAGGACTTGTGCCAATGAGACTATACCTCAATTGCCACACAAGTACATATAGTGGGATCTTTAACACACATTTAAATGTCAATCCTAAGGAACGACTTACCAAGTGTATGAAGACGTGTGCACACGTGATGGAAAATGAAGTGGTTTAGCTAATCATGCATGAGAAAAGACTACTACCTCTCACACCTACTGAAATACTGAAAGTATTGCCGCAAGCCTCTTTTCAGCAGTTTTGGTATTTTGAGGTTTTCTCCCAGCCCAGAACTCCGAATATAGGCAATAGGCTACTCGTTTCGAAGCTCTCGACGAGACGCATCCAACGGTGGTGGTTTCACTCAATTCTGACCACTCTGCTTCAAGTTATGGCAGAAACAGTGAATGACGGGAATCACAAATACCCGCGCCACAGCTTCTCTTAGCTTACACACGCACTACAGCAGCTCAAAACAAAGGGGAAGGGGTAGACAACAGTCCTACACATGCATTTCAAGCATCACACACACATACAAGAGTAAAATGAAGATCAAAATCAGCAAGAAAGAGGCAAACTCGAAAATTCAGAAGTGCTCCTTCTTCACAATGACAAAAAGTTCTTTACAAAGAGTCACTTTTGACTTATATACTAGTGCCCTAAGTTTGGTCCTTTCACACAAGAGACCGGCACTTTATTCACTAAAAGACTAATTTCCTACTATTGTACATGGGTAACTCACTAATCTTCTGTGGGGATGCATCTAGAGGACTCCTCTAGTGCATTTACAATGGAAAATATATACAAGAGTGGTTATGATACAAAAGTTGTGTGTCCAAATCGGAAAAATTTTGGGGCCCTTCATTTTCTTCACCTTATGCTCTTCTTTGCTCTGCAATAGCAGGCAGTAGAAGAGCTACAAAGAACGAAAGTATCATTGGATGAGGTGAACTCTATCCTTAAACATCAATTACTTAGGGAAGCTAAACATAAAAAGGAATTAGCGAATGTCCGCAAAGAACGAGATGCCTACCATAAAACCATACATTTCCAGAATCAACAGTTTGAAAGATTGGATAATCAGGTACGAAACCAGAAAGACAGAATCAATGAGATGCAGAAACAAGTAACCAACATGAAGACAGCAAGAGATACGGCATTATCAAACGATTACAGGAGGCCTTTTTGCAAACACAGGCCGAAATTTTTCTTAGTGAAGCCATCGCACTTAGTTCTGTTAGAGTAGATGCGCAGATTTTAGAACCCGATACCCTTAAACAATTATTAGAAACCCTTAAGAAAAAAATAGCCCGCACATTTAGCTTAGCCAGAAATATGTATCTAGAAGGAATCGTAGATGAACAATGAGTTATTGTAATCAAAATCACTTGCGGGTTCGAGTCCACCGTGCGTGCCAGTGTTAGACGGTCGCCGGAGTAGGACAAATGTATGCCGGATGTAACGGAGTTCCTTGAATTACGCGCAAAAAGTTGGTACGTGCATCTTGTAATTCTATATAAAGTAATGAAAAGAGAATGGTCGAGAGAGATGTTTTTCCTGGAATTGCCAGATTGTCCGCCTTGATATTTGTTAGAGTATTGTTACACTATTGTGAAGTTCTGAGTATTGTTAATATTGATCTCTGTTTTGTCTGCATCGTCTGCTTACAATGAAGTTCACTGTGATGACTGTTAAGTGACGGATTGTGTGTCTGAGTACTGTTTCCGCATAGTATTGTTGTATGCTCTTCGGTCGTTGAAGTACTTTGAGTCATTTTGAGTAGTTATAGTAATGCGTGATTTGATTTGACAACTTAATACACTGTGGAGTATGTTCTGTTTGTTTTACTGAACTTATTGCATTTGGTGACGAAGACGAATTATTACTTTCGGTAAACGTAAAATTGATATAGTTGTAAGTGTTGTGACGAACGAATCTGTCGGTTAAAGTAGTATCTCCGGTTGATTACTACTGTTAAGATTGTAGTCCAGACTACTGCTCTGTTCCAATAGCAGGGTAGTCTGAAGAAGTACGCTACCCAGTAATATAGAAAGCCAGTCTCGCCCAGTTAATGCTAATGATTTGAGCTAAGACACGCAGTAGTGTTGTTGTTGATTGTCAAGAAGGTTTGGGAAATTAGTACAGGGCCTCTGTCTAACAGACCCCTACCACTCCCAAGAACCCACACTGGTCTGGTAACGTTTTCTTTTTTTGTTTTTGGAAATGATACTGAAAGTTTAACCCATTTTTCGGTAAAACACTGTTTCACGTTTAACATCTGTTCGGTAACGATTTCGGCTGGTCAGCGTTACTATTTCTGTAATACGTTAACAGTTGTTTGGCATATGCACTAGTGCTTGAACAATATCGCAGAAAATTGGATGATATGGAAGTAAAATGTATTTTTGTTGGGTACAGTTCTGAAAGTAAAGGCTCTCGTCTGTATCATCCATAGACTAAACACATTATGGTTAACCGTGATGTTTTCTTTGTGAAAGATGCTATTCAGCCATTGCTTTCATGTACTAAGGAGACATCTGTTAGCTCCAAAGACATGTATGATACTTTGATGCCTCTTTTTACAGGTGGATAGTCTAGTGCTGGTCCTAATGAGGCAACTTCTTAGCCTTTGCAAGTTTCATATGATGATGTAGATCATTCCATTTCTGATGCAGATTTACATGATGCACTTGTTGATGAGAGAGCTGATATTGAGCAGGCAAAAACTATGCCCAAATGGCTGGTGCAGACTTTGTGTGACAGCAAATTAGATGTACCTTTGTCATATCGTACTCATTCAGGCTCTCATAGTGCCTCGTTTGCATCAGATTGCTATGCTATGGTTGTGTCTAGTCTTTGTGATGAGAATGAGCCTGTTTCTTTTGATGAAGCACAGAATTCATAAAATTGGATGGATGCTATGCAATCTGAATATGATGCTATAATGAAGAATGGTACATGGTCTTTATGTGACTTGCCTCCTGGCAAGAAGGCCATTGGCACTAAGCCGGTATACAAGCTGAAGCGTAAACCTGATGGTACAATTGACAGGTATAAGGCTAGGCTTGTTGCAAAGGGTTATGCGCAGGAAAGAGGCATTGATTTTGATGAGACCTTTGCACCTACATGCTGTATGATTACTATTCGGAGCATTTGTGCACTTGCAGCCCCTCATGGTTGGAATGTACTTTAGTTGGACATTAAAACAGCATTTCTGAATGGTGACTTGCATGAAGAAGTGTATGTTTTTCAGCCCCGTGGCTTTGTGCAGAAAGGGCATAAAAACCAGGTGTGCAGGTTAAAGAAGGCATTATATGGTTTAAAGCAAGCACCACGTGCTTGGTATGAGAAGATACATGCCTATCTGGTTGCACATGGTTTTGAGAACAATCCAACTAAAATCATCTTATATGTTAAGCGTGCTAATGATGTGCTTCTGATCATTTTTGTCTATGTTGATGTTATGCTGCTCACTGGTCCTATTGAGAAGCATATTGCTGATTTCAAGGATGATTTGCATGCCTCATTTGAGATGTCTGATTTGGGGCATTTGCATCACTATTTGGGCATTCAGTTTATGCAAGTTGATGGTGGAATGGCTTTGTGTCAAACGAAATATATTGACACATTATTGCAGCGTTTTGGCCTTGAAGACTGTAAGCCTATTGCCACTCCTATGGAGATAGGTTTACGATTGAGTCTTCATGATGCTAGAGATGCATTTGATGTTGGTCTCTATCAGCAGGCTATTGGATGCTTGATTTACTTATGCATTACTCGGCCAGATATTTAATTTGTTGTCTCACAGATGAGCAGGTTTATGCATTGCCCAGGAGTCATGCATTGGAAGGCGGTTAAGTGCATCTTTTGTTACTTGAGTGGTACTCGGCTACTTGGGTTGTTTTATCCCAAGGGGGGATCACTACCGCCAGATTTGCATGCTTTTCCTGACTCAGATTGGGTTGGTTGCTATGACACTCGTGTGTCCACCAGTGGTTTTTGCTTCATGATTGGTAGCTCATGTATATCTTGGTTGAGTAAGAAGCAGCCTACTGTGGCCACTTCCAGTTGTGAGGCTGAGAATAGGGCAGCTTTCACAACGACTGTTGAGTGTGTGTGGCTCAGACGCCTTATCGCTAATTTGGGTGTTGGCCAGTCTTCTGCCACCACCATCTTCACTGGCAGTCAGAGCGCATTGGCAGTTGCGAGGAGCCGTGTGTTCCATGCTCGCACTAAGCACATTGAGGTGCATTATCACTATGTCAGGGAGAGGTTCTCTGCTGGGGAGATCAGCTTGGCATATGTGCCCACGCAACAGAAGATTGCAGACCTTTTTACGAAGGCTCTTCCTAGGGAGAAGTTTGAAGCTTTCTGCAAAGCTTTGGGCTTACTTCCTTTTGTGGAGTGATTTCCACATAGCTTGGCACTTCCTTATACATGAGTGCCAGCTCCTTATTCATCGCATCACTCCCAGGGGGGATTTGTTGATATATTTAGGTAGTGATGTGTGTGAACACACTAGGACCACCGGGGCACTTTTTTCCCTCTTTAGGAGGTTTTTTTCCCCCAACTTGTATATACGTCTATTGCCCTGATGGGCTACATATCTTTGTACATTCTCTAGTAATACATTCAGTATTGTGTGTTTGTGCTCCAAGCTTCTTCTTCTTCCTTGTGCTGTTCGCGTGTTTCCGCAGACGTCTAACTCCAACAGCTATGGCATTCACAAGATGACTATGTTTAACTGCCAAAACTAGAAATTTTTCCTGTTATAGTAAGACTGCCTGTCTAAAAACATAAATTCGATGCCTAGCATCGACTTGCAATGAGAATTTGATGTCGGGCATCGACTTGAGGTGTTTTTAGCCACTTTTTAGTAGGGATTTGATGCCAGGCATCGACTTGCTGCATAAAAGTTCAACTTTTCAGATGCCAAAACAATATTTGATTTCATGCACACTTCAAACATCACTTATCAACTAGAATTTGATGCCACGCATCAATTTTATGCATAAACTCAATACCAGGCATCAAGTTGCTCCAAAAACCTCATCTTTTCAAGGAGATTTAGTAGTAGATAAAAGTCGGATATGAAAACAAGGATGCCAGGCATCGGCTTCTCACATAAAACTCAACCTTTCACCATACATTTGATGCAAGGCATCGACTTGCTTGGAAAACTTAAAACTTTTGATCTCATCACACAGTATTCAAGCATGGAGATGATGGAAAGAGTCTCATACACAAAAGTTTACTTAGTTCTTCTCATAGCTATGAATAAACTTACAAGTTTGCAAGTGCTTTCTCACTTAGAGAAGCCTGACTATACTCAATCATACAAAATAAACTTTTCATCACTCTAACTACTTCTCTTCCACATTCTCTCTCACCGCGTCAGTTGATACAAGCTAACTTATATAGATTTTTTCATTGTCGTGGCTTTTAAAAAACTTATAGAACTAAAGTGAACTAACTTTTACAAATGTAATACACTTGTGAATTTATATCCCTTCACATAAGCATGTGGGTTTCTTCAAATATATGTCCAATTAGTAATTGTTTCTCCAAGATTTCCCCCTCAATCACTAATTGACTCTATTTCTTCATATCCTCTTCTTTTCTTTTACTCCTTCCATGCTTTTGAATCTGCTGGTCCTCACACCATCCAAGCTCTTTGTCATTATATCTACTATTTGATCCTTTGTAGAAATGTACTTCACTTCAATTTCTCCATTACCTTTTCTCTCAAGAAATGCTAATGTATCTCTATATGTTTTGTTCTTGCATGAAATATTGGATTTGTTGCAAGATAAAGTGAACTCATATTATCTCCATGTATTGTAGGTATACCTTGATCAATGCCCAAGCTTTTGAATAATGGTTGCATCCATATGAAGTCCTTAGCTGCTTCCACAAGTCGTTTGTATTCAGCTTCAGTTGCATCCATATGACCTCCTTAGCTGCTTCCACAAGTCCTTTGTATTCAGCTTCAGTTGATGATAATGCTACTGCATGTTGTTTCTTTGAACACCAACTTACAAGCTTATCACCAATATATATCATGTATTCATGTGTTAGTCTCCTGTCATCTTGATTACCTAACCAATCTGAGTCACTATACGCTCTCAATGTCAAATCTGATGTAAAAGTATAATATAATCCTTCCTTTATAGTTCCTTTGATATATATGAGAACTCTTTGACTTCCAATCCAATGTGGATCCTTTGGTCAATGCATGAAATGTGACAAAACTCCCACTACATTTGTATCTGGCTATACTTCCATCTGCAAGCTTCTTCACTTTATAAACCCATTTATTTCTAATTACTTTCTTACCATTTGGTTTAGGAACAAGTTCCCATGTCTTGTTCTCCTCTAGTGTATTGAATTCTTGCTTCATTGCTTCTTCCCATTGTTTCTTACCTTTTGCTTCATCATAGTTTTAAGGTTCTTCATCATCTTTGACCATATATGCATAGTTCTTCTGAGTTATGTAAGAAATATCATAAGAATACCTTTTTGGTTGTCTTCTAGTCCTACTTGACCTTCTTGGTTCACTTCTTCATAAGTCTCTGGATACACCTCTTCATCAAATATAGGAGCTTCTTCATTTCTTCTTATTAGTCCACTTCTAGATGTACTTGGTTTCATATAATATTTATCTTCATTCACGTGCATAATTGATTTTCCTTTCTCACATCTTCTTAACTCTTCTTCAAATCCTTCAGCTGTATGACTTTGATCTGCATGCCAACTTTTTTGTTCATCAAATGTAACATCTCTAGAAGCAAGAAATTGTTTGGTTAGAGGATTTCACAACTTGTAACCCATCTACTTTTCATCATAACCAATGAACACATATTTTTTTGCCTTTGGTTCAAGTTTATGTCTAAGTTATGATGGCACATAAGCATATGCAATTGATCCAAACACTTTACAACGATCTAGTGTTGGTTTCTTACCCCACCAAGCTTCATCTGGAGTCATTCCATTGAGAGATGCACATGGATATGTAGCTATATTTACAACATCAGTCCAAAGATAATGTGAACAATTATTCTCCTTTAGCATAGCTCTAGCAAACTCAACCAAAGTCCTATCTCTTCTTTCTGCTACACCATTTTGTTGTGGTGTATACCTGTAGGTTATTTCTCTCACAATACCGACATTCCAAAGATAATCATTGAACTCTTGGGAGAAGTATTCTCCCCCTCCATCACACCTCAGTTTCTTAAGCTTTTGACATGTGACTCTCTCTGCATATGCATGAAAATGCTTGAAAGCTCCAAACACTTCTGATCTTTCATTCAAAACGTACAGAGTTATCCATCTGGCAGCATCATCAATGAAAAGAACATAATACCTTGATCCATTGATAGATCCTTCTTTTGTTGGTACCCATACATCTGTATGAATGAGCTCTAGTACTCCATCATGTTTGAATCCTTTCTTCTGAAATGGTAACCTGTGTGCTCTTCCCATCTGACATGCTTCACGTTTATAAATGAAATGCTGACTCTACACATTAGGTAATCCTAGTATAGACTAGTTAGCAACCATAAATTTGATTCCTCTTTCATTAAAATGACCTAGTCTCTTATACTAGAGATCAAGTTCTGTAATCACTCCTTCACCATGTGTGAGCAAAGCTTGACCAATGTTCCCTTGCACTCTTAAAGTAAAGAGTCTACCTTCTTTCTTACCATAGACAATCTTATTATGTCCATTCTCTGGATCTTCAACAAATAATCCTTCATTTGTAAACCTGACTTGAAAACCTTTGTCAACTATCTGTCCCACACTAATCAAGTTTTTAGGTATTGTAGGAACATACAAAACATTGGTTAGCAAATCTGCTCCACTTTTGCATTTCACTTTTCCAATTGAATGTACACTATGTCTTGTATTGTCACCTGTTTGAACTCTGTGACTAGAAATGCCTTTTTCCAATTTTAACATCAATTCTATGTTTCCTAAAAAATGATTAGAACATCTAGAGTCAATGTAAAATACATTTAGATCTTCTTTGTCTGATGTTCTTATTGAGTTCATCATCAATGATGTATGACCTTCATTCTATGTATCATTTGCATAATTGTAGTAGGTTGTGCTGCAGGAGTGATTTTGTCCCCAACTTCTTCCTCCACCTCTACCATAGCCTCATCTTTGAATCTGTCTAACTCTGTGAGAGTAACTTTGAAATCTTCCACCTCTGCCTCTACTATTGTTGTTTTGATTCTGGTTTGATCCTTGTTGATTATGCCAGCAGTCATGAGCCAAATGATTGCTCAATCCATAGATCTAGCAAGCCTTGTTATTGTTATTCTGATTACCTCTTCCTCTTCCAAAGCCTCTTGGTCTTACTCTGATAGTGCATTTACCTCTAGCATAATAAACTTGAGAACTTGACTCTTCTTCATCCTTTGCTTTACCTTTATCTCCTTTCTTCTTATTCTTCACGAACATTGCAGAACTGTCCTTTATCTATTTGTATTCAAGTCTTGCTCAAATGTTCCATCAAAACAAGAAATTGATTCAAATCTGGAACATAATGATTCAAAGAAAGTTCCGTTGACAAGACAAAAGGTTTCCACCTTTCATCTCCTCTCAAACCTGCAAGTAGTTGAGCAATCAATATGTGATCTTCAGCATCTTCATCTATGGATCCAAGATTATCTCCTAAATCCTTCATCTTAGTGACATAATCACGAATGGTTTGACTCGGCTTCTTCTTGAATGTTGTAAACTCTAACCATAGAATTGCTTTCCTTGCTTTGGTAGTACTTTGGAAATGATACTCCAATGCATTCCATATATCTTCAACTCATTCCAATCCTCCGATGTGTGGTAGCAAATGATCTGAGATTGTATTGTAGAAATAAGCTTTTGCACTTGCATCCTTGTTCTGTCAATGCTTTAAAGCATCCAGTTTTTCTTTCTTTGGTCGGCTTTCATCTTCAGATACTGGCTTCTCCTTTTCACTTGTTACATATACCATGAGATCCTTACTCATAAGTAAAGCTTCCATTCTCATTACCCATGCAAGATAATTATCTATATCCAATTTGTCAATGGAGATATGATATGACATACTTCTTTCCTTCTACTACAACCTGTGAGCTTAAAGGATAAAGGATAATACCTTTTGAAGTTCTTTGTATATGAAGATACTTTTGAAGTAACCTTTCGATGCCTTATGTCTTTGAATGCTTCACCTTTCAAACTTTAATGAAAACTTTTCAAAAACTTCTCGTACCTTTGACGCCTTCTGCTCTCGAGAACCTTTATGCTTTGATACCACTTGTTGATGTGTGAAATATCACTAGAAATGAATTAATGTGACATTAGACAACCTCTATGGTCATCATAAACTCATTGCCACTCCAAACTTTGAAAAATGATAGCCAAAACCAAGAAATTTACTTCTTTAGAAATTCCTAGTCAATATAATGAGATACTTCTTTAGAAAACCAAAACAAAGAAATTTACTTCTTTAGAAATTCCTAGTCAAGGAGATTTAGCAGTAGATAAAAGTCGGATATGAAAACAAGGACTTATCAACTAAGTTTCGATGCTAGGCATCGACTTCCCGCATAAAACTCAACCTTTCACCATCGATTCGATGACAAGCATTGACTTTCTTGGAAAACTTAAACTTTTGAACTCATCACACAGTAAGCAAGCATGGAGATGATGGAGAGAGAGTCTCATACACATAAGTTTGCTTAGTATTTCTCATAGCTATGAATAAACTCAGAAGTTTACAAGTGCTTTCTCACTCAGAGAAGCTCGACTATACTCAGTCATACAAAATGAACTTTTCATCACTCTAACTACTCTTCCACATTCTCTCTTACCGTGTCAGTTGATACAAACTAACTTATATAGATTTTCTCATTGTCATGACTTTTAAAAATATTCTAGAACTAAAGTGAACTAACTTTTACAAATATAATACACTTGTGAATTTGTCCCTTCACATAGGCATGTGGTTTTCTTCTAAAGCTTTGACCTTCAAATATATGTCCAATTAGTGATTGTTTCTCCAACACTTATTGAAGAGGAGGGTTCCCGGCACACTAGGTGACCCTTGAAGGAGCTCTTCCAAGGGAACCCTATTACAGTTTCTTATTTCGACCGAACAACCATCACAAAAGATCTTGAAACCTAATCAAGAATTCTAGATCCAATAATCAAACTTTCACTATCAAGATTGTCTTCTTTGATAAGTGCTTCTTCATGTCCTTGTTTTCTTCTGCAGTGACTCTCTAGGGTGTCCTTATCAGACAAATTTTCATTTGTTTTGCCCAAGTAGTCTAAGAGATTGATTTTCTTTTTGAGGATATGGAAGATATTATTTTTAGGGATCGAGCAAGAGGGAGTCATCCCCAAATGATGTTTGGGGCTTATCCTCCTCCGACAAATCTAAATTGAAAGTAAAATTTCCTTTTGGCATACATGAATGCAATATATATGGTCTTCATAGACAAACTATGAATACAAAGAATGGAGAGAACAAGAGAGTGAGTAGATCAAGACTTCTTCAATTGGAAAAACTAACAAGAGTAAGGCAATCATTGTTTCTAAAAATCAGTAGGCCAGTGAGGCACTATCATTGTTCGAAGATTGATAATCTATTTAGAAATCAACTTGTTGGCCATAATCTCTATATCTAGAATTCCCAATCCACCTCCATCCTTCTATTTGGAGTAGACTTCCCACTTAATCTTCGAGACCCCCTAGTCTATAGGCATCACTTGTCCATAGGAAATTATGGAAATCATCTTTATAAATCTAGAGCCACACCCGATATCCTTTAGCGATTGGAGGATAAAATCCCATTCATCTTACTCATATGGTTTGTCAACATTGACCTTGATGAAAACAATGTTTTGAGAAGTATCCTTTGTGTAATTAGTTCCTTCTCAAATGTCAATCATGACTTCAAGGAAGTGAGCCACAAGGATTACATATCACTACCCTATTTGGTTTCCAATTTTGGGAAATAAAAGATTGGATCCTAAGCATACAAAGAGAAAAAAGACTTTGGGAAAAAGGGTTTTGTATGTGGAAACATCTAGAGAACCACGATAGAAGAAATTGTGTCACATTTGAGGGCATTGACCCAACCCACAGAGTGGGCTTTGAAGGATTGTGCCTTCTAACATACTAAATTAGAACATGGGAGGAATCAAAGACCTATCTTTTACTTGATCAACACCCCCATTGGTTAGAACGCATGAGGCAAAACAATGGCACTAAGTTGGAGATTATCCCAAGAAGTAAAAGAAATCTCGGTGCTCATTTGAAACTTAATGAGAAGTGGTGTTTGAATTGGTCATGGCTCGGATGGGAATTCAAGTCCTTGGACCTCCCGAAACATCTAATTGAGAATTGAAAATCTATAATTATGTGAGAACTTCTCCACAAGGGAATCTAGATCAATATCAAAGCTAGTAACGTTTGCGATGCACCTAATTCATGATGCAAGCATTGAAAAATTAGAGAGAAGAATTGGTTTCTATTTTGTTTTCTTGTTCAAAGAGCATCCTTGCATGGCAAGATGTTAGGCGGATAATCGCACTCACATATCAACTTAGCTAGAAACAAACTTTATTCGGTGAACTGATCAGTTGCTTCTCATCGTTGTGGAATGTTGCTAGAAGCAAAGGAAATGCTTTGTATTCTATCTATAGTCAGACGCTAACCTCTTATTAGTGGGATTTGGGGGGTCCCATAGGTACTATACCCACCTTTGCTTATACTTTCAAATTAATTAGGGTTTAATAAAACGTTAAGTCTCTATGATCAAGCTTGCTTTGAAAAACTATGGGCAAGACTTGAACAATCCATACACCGTATATATTTGTTTAAAGACACCCAAAGGCCACGAATAAAGAGGCCAAAAATCCATCCCTACCTTTCCATTTTCAAAGTTGTATTGAAGTTGATAGTATTAACCGAGTATTTAATTTAAAATCATGTCCACAACTATAATGAATGACATACAGACAAGTTTCTGAATAGAATATGTCATATATACACAAGGATTACTCTGTAAATGTACATTTATTCTTAGATCAGTAGAAAAATACCTAAGCTTAGTTTAACTAATCTACTTGGTAAAATACATTTATGAGTGCAAATCAGTACACCAAAAAAAAGTTAAAGAGTGTGAAGAATGGAGAACAACCCTATAGAGAACAAAAAAAAGGTTAGTGTGTTTTATGGGTGGGGGTGGGGGGGGGGGGGGGTGTTCTTGAGATGTTAAGAAAGAAACTCGTACTCACGTGCTTATTGGTATGTAATTATGTATGGATTGTGTATGTATGTCTATATGTAGCTATGTATGTATGCTTATTGGTATGTATTTATGTACATACTGTGTATGTATGTAACTATTGATGCGTCTATCTATGAATATATGTATGTATTTATGCGTCTATCTATGAATATATACGTATGTATGTATGCATGCATGCATTATTTTATTTATGTATGCATGCATTTATGTATGTGTGTGTCTGTACGAATGCATGCGTATATGTATGTTTGTATGTATTCATGTATGCATGCGTCTATCTATGAATATATGTGTGTATGTATGCATGTATGTATGCGCGTATGTATGCATGTATGCATATTTTATTCATGCATGCATGCTTTTATGTATGTATGTGTGTATGTATGAATGCATGCATGTATGCATGCGAATATGCATGTTTGTATATATTCATGTATGCACGCGTATGTATTCATGTATGTTTATATGTATTCATGTGTGTATGTATGTATAGTATATACATATAATTTAGCATGCATGCATATCTGAATTTCGCTTATGTGATCATCACTATTAGGTTATCATGTATTCAAACTGATCAAATGTTTTAGTTAACGTCGTCTGATTATTTACTTTCGATGTGAAGTAGAATCGATGTAGAAACGCATCTACATAATCTCCAACTCCAAGCGAAGGACCAAATGTCATAAATATTCCCATGAGTTTGATTAATATTCAGACATCGAGAGAAAATCAGAATAAACGAAAATTCAGGACTCGAATGTTCAGTAAATAATGCAAGACAATATATTATCCCTAAAGAATATTTCCCAAGCATTAAAATTTCTGCTTGAGGAGACCTTTCTCAATCAAGCTCATCATCGTCTCCTTCCAAATTTCATGAACAGATCCGACGTTGTAAGCAAATCCCAAGTCCTGTAGCTTAGTTGAATTGATTTTGTATAAAATTTCTGTATTTTCCAGCTCCTTGTTCCTGTAATTACCAACATGAAAGGCTGTTACGTATCTGGAACGTTACACTTGAAGAAATCGGGAAGGAATGCACTTATAGGATAATGGCTTGTATTCAACGCGGTCACTGAGAGGTAAACATGCACTTACAATTTTGGAGGTGGCACATTGAATGATTTCAACAGATCGGAAACAACATTCAAAGTCTCAGCGATGGAGGAATCGCATGCTGAACACAGATAACGACCATGCGCTCGATGATCCTCCATGAGTAAGATGTGAGCCCGCGCACAGTCGTCCACATGCACATAGCATGAAGCACGCATGAAATCTACGATCCAATCTTGAGGATCTACAAGAACACAAAAGTACTCGCAAACCTTTCATTGTCGAGAATCCATGTCCACTTCCCCCAAGGGAGACAAATGACTCAGCCAATCAAGCTAGCAGTGCTGGAAAACTCTTACTTCTTTGGACTTCTGGTGGTATGCCTTTTACTGTTGTATGCATTTTACTGTTGTACGTTCAATTAATTCGAGCTATGAGGAAGACTAGATAGGAAGATCGAGCCTCCTGGAAAAGAAATACCTTTCATCTTCTAGGGCATGCTCGTATGATCATCTCGAAAGTACATACAGTAAATAAATTAATTGCAGACCAGCAAAGCATGTGTCATTCACATATTCGATCTCTATTGTCATCAATCTGACTACAGATAAGTAAATATTAGATAAACAATTGGCAGCAGATCTTGCTTTTTCTGTTTTTTGGTTCTCAAGTTGAAAAATGACTATGCAAAGAGATGTAATAATAGAAGAGAGGCACTGTTTTTGTGCAAAAAGATTAATTACCTGTCATAAATTTCAAGAAGAGGTAAACACTGGAAACGGCATGCGGCCCAACAAAAGGGCCACCCACAAACGATGGAAGAATGGAAACAACTTCAAGTCCGTTTTCATTACCAAACTCCAACGCCACCTTCTCTGCTTCGGTTTTCCCAGCCATATAACTCTGTTTGCATGTATATATAATGAGATTTTTCTATGCTCGCGTGAATATAGCATCATTAAAAGGAGAACATACTCCGCGTTGTTTGCACTGTATAATTAATATTTACGATATCATTCTCTAACTGTGTTAGAAAGCTCGAAAACATCATCGTACTCAAATTAATTTTATTTCAACGTCCACATACCCAACCAGGCATCCTTTGCTCCCTGCAATACTCCGGGGAAGTCCAAAAGCTTTCATCGACACTGAGGCAGCTGATTCCTTCATGTGGCACCTTCAACACAAAATTTTGTTATTAATCTTCAAGTACACGAACAGCATTTCTTTTTATCAGTTGAAGCATAACGTATCTAGTATGCGCTGTGAGTTTGTGTTTCTTAATTTACTGATGTATCTGAAATGATTCGTCTCTAAAACGTTGGATAATTTATTTCAAACAAGATTTTCATTCATTAGAACCATATCATCATTGAGAACGAACGAAAGTTATATTCCATGGAATGGCACGCGATTTTTTTCGTTAAACAAGAACATACGTAAAGAAAAAGACAGCAAAACAAAACTGTTGCTTCTGTCGTGCTGTATGTTCCCATGTATGATACAGACATTGAAGCTCTGTTTCAATAAAATGAGGTCCAAAATCGTCAAAGGTAGACGGTGAGTAGAGGTCGAAGTTGATCGTATATTAGCGTATCTGAGCGTGCAGTTTAGAAGAGAACCTGGAGAGCTGCAAACATGGAAGATGTGAAAACAACCCGCTTCACCGTCCCGGCATCACAGCACGCCTTGAGCAGGTTTATCGCTGCAGCCGTCATCAGATCTATTGCACCACCCTTTTAAAAATAATATAATAGAAGGAAAAGCATTCAGAAGGATATAAAAGAACTGCACTCTCTCTCTCTCTCTCTCTCTCTCTCTCTCTCTATATATATATATATATATATATATATATATATATATATATATATATATATATATATATATATATATGCATACATAGATACACACACACACAATGGTTTGAAATGTGATAAGGAATGGAATCTATACACCACATACTTGTGTTAAATATAATCCACTTTTTTTCGTAATCATGGTTCAAATTATAACAAGGAAAAACAATACAAAATGGCTAGGAGAATAAAAGAGACAAAAACCTTTTCTTCCCATCATGGGGGACCCACTTGTGTTTCACCTTCTTGTTTTCTAAAATAAATGTCCTATTGTACCTAAAGAGAGGAACTTCTTAGAATTTGAAATCCTTCTACCCATACAGACTAGGGATTTCTCGATTGACCATTCTCTAAGAGGCTTTTGGAAGTGCATCGCACACCTTTCCTTCCAAGTATTCTAGAGAAATTTGATTCTAATGGTGTTCCGTAGAGCAACAGAGTACTGATTGCCTCAACAAGTAGAGCTTTCTTCCAATTAACCTAAAGAGGCAATTGTAAAAGTAAGCTTAGACATTGACATGCCTGATAGCTCTTCGGGCAAGAAAAGAAGAGGTGTCCGAGGACTTCATGTCGACTCATGCATCACTTACACCATGGGCATGCACCACAAATCATATTGGCTTCATGAAATTGGCCCAAAACCCCTTGTTAAAAATTTGACACATAAGTAGAGGTTATTTGTTCTCTATGAGCAACTGCCACATATCTGCAAATTTCTACTCCCGGTGGATCCAAGAGGAGTTCAAAGACTACAGGAGTTCAAACACTACTCCTGAGGAGTTCAAACACTACTCCTTGTTAGCGAAGATACAATGAGTCTGCAAGACCGCCGTCCTCCAACACCAGGTCGGTGAGGATAAGGAGGCAAAGGCTCTGCTCCAAGCCTCAGTAATCTTGTGCTAGATCGAGGGGAGAGAAAAAATGGTCGAACTGGCATGAAATCGAGAGGCTTTTTTGAGACTGACGATCGGCTTAAAGGTAATCACAATCGACTAGTGCTTAGAGACGACCAGTAGTGATCTCCTTAGTTGTGTAAGGAGCACCCTCGCACACTTTTAAGACTAAATCCTGGGAGAGCAAATCGAGCAGAAGGTAGCACTGTTAGTACAGAAGCCAATTCCTCATTACCACAGATTAAGTGACAAATGCTTGAGGTCTGCGAACGTCGTCTGCACGTCAGAGACAGGAAAAGAAAAGGAAGGAAGATCAACCCCATTTCTGTCGCATCAGTGGCAATGGCAAAGTTAAAGTTACATCCTTAAACCGCTGAAGGGTGGAAGGCTAATCAATCTCTGAAGGAAGGCTAGTTAATCGCTGGAAATAAGGAAGGTGCTTGAAGCAGGTCGAATGAGCGAGAGAGAGAGAGAGAGAGAGAGAGAGAGAGAGAGAGAGAGAGAGAGAGAAATCCCATCTTAATCGCGATTTAGCAGCGGAGTGGCAATCGCAAAGTTAAGGATACATTCTCAAAACGCTTGAAGGGTGGAGGGTTAATCCATCGCTGGAAATGAAGAGGGTTCGTGAATCGCTGGAAATAAGGAAGGTCCGTCAAGCAGTTCAAGTTCCATGAAGGTATAGAGAGAGAGGGGGAGGGGAGAGAGAGAAGAACTAACGCAAGGAAGACTAACCTCATCTTGATGGGAACTTGGTAGAGGACTGGCAACTGCAAAGACACCATGGCATCCTCGAATTACTGGAGGAAGGGAGGTTTCATCCAGCAAATCAGCTTCAAAAAGCTCCAGCCTCTCCTCCACCCCCGCAAGATGCCTCAAGGGCTCTCCTTTCTCTGCATGGAGCAGAATAATCCTCTCTCTCTCTCTCTCTCTCTCTCTCTCTCTCTCTCTCTCTCTCTCTCTCTCTCTCTCTCTCGCACGCACCTATGTTACGAAGGCTTCCTCGCACATGGAAGCCGCGCTCCAGAAGACACTTGATCAACCATGATGCCAGAAGGCCATTCGCACCCGTCACGCAATATACTCTACTACTTGTGTTTCCCTCTGTGTCTCCCTCTCGGAACGGCAGGGCGGGATTATGGCAACCACCTGCTTGTCTCATTGTTTGTGTCACTACAAAGGCAAGCAAGTTGTCGATCCACAGGTTTCAGTATGTCCTCCTCGCGAGTGAGGATTGTTGGTATACAGCATGTCTGTATGGAGAGGAAGTTCAATAGCTTCTACAGTGTCCTTCAATAAAGTCAAAAAGATCCTCTCGGAAGTCAAAAAGATCCTCTCGGTAGACTTTGAACATGTGGTTGTGCACCAATATTTCGTGTGAAGCAAAGGACGTAAATTGTAATGGCTTTACGGCTCTCGTGCAAGATGGTTTCCACGTGATGCAAATCATTTTCCTTTTCAGAAACTTCTATCGTGCAATCTACTCTTGCTTCATGGCTTCAATTAATGGAAAGTACAACAATAATATTGGATAGTTTGAATTTATGGAAAGCACAACAATGAAGGGCAAAGTAGTCATGAAAGCAGGAGCAACAATGATGTTGGTCATCCCATTGTTTCGGACACGAACACTAGCCTTCATGGAAGGTAAGCTTGATCGTAGAAATTACACCCTCTCGAAGTTTAAAATCACTTAAATCCAAACAATCACGGTCTATTGATTCCTCATGTTGTTGATCTTCTACGTGCTTGGAAATGTAGAAGTGTAGATGCACTATGTGCTCTAGTTACACACTATGTGCTCTAGTTACAAGTACTATTGATAGTGTTTTGATTGTCATTCATCATACTATGAAGGCTTGTAAAGCATGGAACATATTGAGAAATCAATATAAAACTCTTATTGAGAAGTAGATTCAAAACATGGAGAACTAGCTAATAGTAGAACGGTTTGTTTATGGGTCAAAAAACTGTAGAGGTATTCATAACTCGCATGTCTATGAGATCAAATGTCCAAAGCAAGTGTATAAAAGTCAAGCAAGAAGCTACCTCTGCATTGTCTATGAATTCGTCCTCCAAAGTTTGATGGTTTGGTAACGACTCTTAATACTCAAATTAGACCTCAACTTCTAACTTTTGAAGAATCGAGTGCATTACTCGTGGAGGAGGATGTATGGCTCAAGGCAAGGAATGGTGGAAACAAATGAGATTCTGCATTTATACCAAATGCCAAAGGAAGAAAATCATACTCTTCAAAAGATGAAACAAAAAGAAGAACAACAAAAAGAAGTTCAAGGGAGAATGTTTTCATTGCAAGAAGAAAGGCCATCAAATTCAAGAATGTCTCATCAAGAAGGAAGAAGAGAACAATGGGTCTTCAAAATGTGGAAAGGGCAAAGATTCTACCAACACCGCAAAAATGGAGCTCTTTCCACATGATGAGCCGAAAAGATCTTCACAGCTCATTACAACCTCTATAGGAAACCATAAAAGTAAAGGTATCCAATAATGTAAGATGTCTTGTAGAGGGTGAAGATATCATTTGTAATGTGGTGATAGTAGTTTGTAGTGATGAGAGGTTCTTTGCAAAAACCTACTCTATACTAGTTTATTTATATCTTGGACACTCTAATAGACTATTGGAGTTGGAGGTCTGTAGAAGCATGTGAAGAGCACAAGGAAGAAGAAGAAGCTTGGAGCACAACACACAATATTGAATGTATTACCAAGTGAATGTACAAAGATAAGTGGCTCGCTAGGGTTATAGGTGTATATATAAGCCGGGAGAAAAACCTCCTAAAGAGGGGAAAAAGTGCCTCGACAATCCTAAGCATGTTCACACCTCAGTACCAAAATATGTCAACAAATCCCTCATGGGAGTGATGCGGTGAACAAGGAGCTGGCACTCGTGTATAAGGAAGTGCCAAGCTATGTGGAAAGAGATCAATCCACAAAAGGAAGCAAGCCCAAAGCTTTGCAGAAAGCTTCAAACTTCTCTTGACGTAGAGCTTTTGTCAAAAGATATGCAATATTAGCCTATGTAGGTATGTATGCCAAATTGATCTCTCTAGAAGAGAACCTATTCCTAACATAATGATAATCCACCTCAATGTGATTTCTGTGAGCATGAAATAGAAGGTTCCTTGCAACTGCCAATGCGCTCTAACTGTCAGTGAAGATATTGGTGGCAGAAGACTCCCCAACACCCAAATTAGCCAAAAGGCATCTGATCCATACACACTCAATAGTCGTTGTGAAAATTGCTCTATACTCAGCCTCACAACTAGAAGTGGCCACAGTTCGCTGCTTCTTGCTCAACCAAGAAATGCATGAGCTACAATGCATGAAGCAAAAACCACAAGCAGACACATGAGTGTCATAGCAACCAACTCGGTGAGAGTCGAAAAAAGCATGTAAATCTGGACGTAGTGATCCCCCCTTAGACTAAAACAATCCAAGTACCTGGGTGCCACTCAAGTAGTGATAGATGCACTTAACCACCTACCGATGCTTGACACTTGAGCAATAGGTCTACAATCTTCAAGGCTAAAATCCTACAATAATATGTCAATATATTTTGTTTGACATAGAGTTATTCCACCATCAATTTGCATAAATTGAATTATGCCCAAATAATGATGCAAATGTCCCAAATCAAACATCTCAAATGAGGCATGCAAATCCTCCTTAAAATCAGAAATATTCTTCTCATTAGGACCAGTGAGCAACATCTCATCAACATAGACAACAATGATCAGAAGCACATCATTAGCACGCTTAACATATAAAGTGCTCTCAATTGGACTATTCTCAAAACCATGTGCAATCAAGTAGGCATGTATCTTTTCATACCAAGCATGTGGTGCTTGCTTCAAACCATATAATGCCTTTTTCAACCTACATACATTGTTTCCATGCCATTTCTTCACAAGACCATGGGGCTAAAAAATATACACTTCTTCATAAGTAAACCATTAAAAAATGTAGTTTCAATGTCCAAGTAATGTACATTCCAAACATGATGGGGTGCAAGTGCACAGATGATATGAATGGTAGTCATTCAACATATGGGTTTAAAGGTCTCATCAAAATCAATGCCTCCTTCTTGAGCATAATCTTTTGCAACAAGCCTAGCCTTATACCTATCAATTATTCCATCAAGCTTACGCATCAAGCTTGTATATCCATTTAGTACCAATGGCCATTTTTCCTAGATGCGAATCACATAAAGACCAAGTACCATTCTTCATAATAGCATCATATTGTGATTGCATAGCAGCCATCCGATTTCTAATTTTTTTGCTTCATGAAAAGAAACAGGCCCATTCTCATCACAAAGACTAGAGGCAGCCATTGCATAGCAATCTGATGCAAAACAAGCACTATGAGAGCGTAATCAAGTATTATATGATAGTGGTGCATCTAATTTGCTATCTTGCAAAGTTTGCATGAGCCATTTAGGCATAGCGTTTATCTCCTCTATATTAGCCCTCTCATCAACAAGTGAATCATGTAAATCCACATCAAAAATGTAATGATCTGCATCATCATATGGTACCTTTAAAGCCTAAGAAATTTCCTCATTTGGACTAGCACTTAACTATCCACTTGTAAAAAGAGGCAGCAAAATGTCATACACATCTTTGGCACTAACTAATGTCTCCTTACTACATGAAAGAAATGGTTGAATTGCATCTTTCACAAGAACAACATCATGGCTAACCAAAATGTGTTTAGTCTATGGACGATACAGATGATAACATTTGCTCTCAGATATGTACCCAACAAGAAGAAAAATCACTACTTTATCATCCAATTTACTGCATTGTTATTCACGCACTAATGCATATGTCAAACCACCAAAGACACATAGATGAGAAACAAATGTTTATGCCAAGCCTCATATGGAGTGATAGACTGCAGTGCTTTGGTGGGACACATGCTAAATACATATGCTGCACACATAAAAACCTCAAGCCAAAAACTATGTGGTAAAGCCTAACTTTTGACCATACACTTTACCATCTCCATGAGAGACTTGTTCTTTCTTTTAGAACCACCATTTTGTTGAGGTTTATATGGCACTACACAGAGATTTTTCCATGCTCAACTAGAAATGCATTAAAATCAAAAGAGGTGTATCCCCCCCTTGAGTGAGGGTGTCCATTTTACATGTTGACATATTTTTAGCCAGATTAGAAATTGTTTGAAGCACGTAAACACTTCGGACTTTACTTTCAATGGATACACACATGCATGCCTAGAAAAATCATCAATAAAAGTCATGAAGTAAAGATAGTTCCCAAAAGAAGGTGTTTGCATAGGACCATAGACATCAATATCAACAAGCTACAATTTCTAAGTAGCTCAAACTGAACCATCTTCTAAGAAGAAGGAACGTTGCATTTTGCCCAAAATACAACCTTCATAAACATGTTTACCAAGTGTCTGAAGTTTGGGCAAAGAAGACACCATTTTAGATTTCTGCAAGTGTAGCAAACTAGCAAAATTCAGATAACCAAAGCATGCATGCAAAGCTTTGCATCTAAGATAGCATGACAATCTTGAACCACACATGCTGAAATATTGGTAGATTTTTCATAGTCTATGAGCTTATACAATCCACAACATAAAATTCCAAAAGCAATAACAACATCACCATTTGATAGGTCACAAATTGTACATCTGTCATCAACAAATTTGATAAGCAAGCAGATCTTGGCTAATGTTGAGATTGACAATAGGTTTTTCTTGATCCCTAGCACAAACAAAGCATCTGACAATGTAAAAGAACTACAATCAATAGTATTCAAAATGATCTTAACAACTCCCATGATTGGATAAGAGGAGTCGTTGGTGCATATGACAATATTCCCTATAGGGGCAAGCTCAAGTGAACTCAAGAAACTACGTTGTTAGGTAATATGTTTGGTTGCCCCACTATCAAAGTACCAAACATTTGAGTCTACTGTAGACATACACTGTTCATGAGAACATGGGTCATAACTACAAACAATAGTAAATGCCCATTCTTCATTCTACACAAGATTAGCATACTCTATTTTGGGTGTAGAGGCCTCTAGAACAACCATTCCAACCTCTTTTGCAACCAATTTTGAACAACTCTTTATGATACTAGGACCATCAAGGCACATTTTTCCCTCTTTAGGAGGTTTTTTCCCCCCAACTTGTATATATGTGTATAACCCTAAAAGGTCACTAATTTTTGTACATTCTCTTGGTAATACATTCAATATTGTGTGTTGTACTCGAAGCTTCTTCTTCTTCCTTGTGTTGTTTCCATGCTTTCATAGACCTCAAATGCCAACAATTGGTATCAAAGAAGGTCTCCACTTCATCTAGGGCATCATTGACACCCCTCTAGTCACAATCTCAAAATCGCACAAAAATTGGTGAGCATACTCAAGGCGATTATAAGTTCAAAATGGCCTTGCTCTACGGTGTCGAAATCATGATCTTAGCTTGTTTTGGCCTCAAAACACACTATCAAAATGCCTATGTAGGAAATTTCATCTTTTTGTGCCAAAGATATATACAAGTTTCAGTTTGCCATTATAAGCACCTCGAAGTCTCCTCCAGGTTTAGTAGAACTTGATAGGGTATTTTTGTTCAACTTTTTGAGATACAGTCATTTTTCTTCATCAGGGTATTTTAATTAGTGGCCATGGTTGAAAGCATTGATGTATTCCATATGTTCGTTGTTGAGGATAAGTTGGATGGTACCAATTACCCATTATGGGATTATATGATGTGCCATGTATTGGTTGCAAGAGGATTGTGGAATATTGTGCATGGAGTTGAAAAACATCCTATTACACTTGCAAATACAGTTATTGAAGTTGATGCAGTGACATTGAAGGTGGTGATATTCCTCAGGTTCCTATTCATGCTACGGCTCTTGCTACACCTACTACAGAGAAACTTTTTCGAGATGGCAGAGATGCTCAGGCACATGCATTGATAGCCTTGTTTGTCAAACCTGCCATTGTTCCTCACATTCACTCTTTCAAAATAGCAAAGGATGCTTGGGATACACTTATCACTTTATACCAAGCAAGGAATGAGGCTCGTGTTGCTTACCTTCAAAAAACTTTGGAGAGTGAACACATGAATGAAGGAGATTCCATGGATAGTTTTTTGGCAAAGATCAAAGATTTGAAGGAGCAATTGATTTTTGCATTGAAGACTTTCCTAATAATTCACTTATGCAGACTATTTTGAATGGTCTTCCAAATTCATATTAGATTTTTGCTTCTACTCTTCGATTGATGATGAAAGGCAATCCAAATGACTTAACATTTGAGGATTTATTCTCTGTTCTGTTGCAAGAAGATCAGTCTAGCAGAACATGTCCATTATGCATGTTGCAGATCAAGCTTTCTTGGCTAGTTAGAAGGGCAAAGTAAATGGAGCTCTTCTACAAGTAAGAAGAAATCTACTAATTCTGCACAATCAAAGAAGGATGACAGAGAAGAGAAGAAAACAAAAAGTAGAGATTTTTTTGCAAATATTGTAAAGGAAATTATCATGTCATAAAGAGTTATCCAAAACCATCTACAAAAGAGGCAAAGAAGAAAGAGGCTGGAATGGTTGTTGTAGAGGTCTCTACACCCAAAATAGATTCTGTTAATCTTGTGCAAAATGAAGAATGTGGGCAAAATATAGCGTTCCTCCTTCCCAAAAGATGTTTCAATACGAGCTACTCATAAATTGCAGCTTGTTCATAGTGATGTTTGTGGTCCTTTGCGAACACCTTCTTTTGGGAACTATCTTTACTTTGTGACTTCCATCGATGATTTTTCCAGGCATGCATGGGTATATCCATTGAAATCAAAGTCCAAAGTGTTTATGTGCTTCAAATAGTTTCTGATTTTGGCTGAAAATCTGTCAACATGTAAAATGGGCACCCTCCGTTCTGATCAAGGAAGGGAATATATGTGTTCAGATTTCAATGCATTTCTACCTAAACATGGGATAAAACATCAGTGTATGGCGTTGTATACACCTCAAATGGAGTTTTTGAAAGGAAGAGCAGGTCATTGATGGAGATGGCAAGGTGTATGGTCAAGAGCGAGACTTTTCCACATACTTTCTAGCTTGAGGCTATTATGTGTGCATCATATGTACTTAACACGTGTCCCACCAAAGCATTGCAATTTATCACTCCACATGAGGCTTGGCATGGTTGCAAGCCAACTGTTGCTCACCTGCATGTCTTTGGTTGCCTGGCATATGCATTAGTGCATGAACAACAACAACAATGTAGGAAATTGGATGATAAAGTAGTGAAATGTATTTTTGTTGGGTATAGCTCTGAAAGCAAAGGCTATCATTTGTATCATCCACATACTAAATGCATTTTGGTTATCCATGGTGTTGTTTTTCTCTAAGATTCTAATCATTCATTACTTTCATGTACTAAGGAGACATCAGTTAGCTCCAAAGATGTGTACGACACTTTGCTACCTCTTTTTACAGGTGGAGAGTCTAGTGTACGTCCAAATGAGGTAATTTCTCAACCTTTAAAAGTTTCACATGATGAGGCAAATCATTCCATTTTTTATGTAGATTTACATGATGCACTTATTGATGAGAGAGTTGATATAGAGGAGGCAAAAACTATGCCTAAATGGCTAGTGCAAACTTTGCAATATAGCAACTTAGATGCACCTCATACGTATCATACTTTTTCAGGCTCTCATAGTGCTTCTTTTGCATGAGATTGCTATATTATATGACTGCCTCTAGTCTTTGTGATGAATGAGCCTATTTTGTTTGATGAAGCAAAAAATTCAAAAAATTGGATGGTGGCTATGGAATCAAAATATCATGTTACTTCCTTGAAATCTATTTGGCGTTGGTCCTCTGATTCTGGTTCCATGCAAATGCCAATTGTTTCATGCTAGTGTTCCCTTGATTATCTGGGCCCTCTTCTAAATGAATCTGTGTCAGCTCTTGCCCTTTCTTTTGTACCCACATAGTGTCCTTGCCCCAATCATGGATGACACTTGCATGCCTCAGCCATGGTCTTCCAATTAAGAGGGGAAATCCTCCTTCAACCTGGGGCAATCTTAAAACCACAAAATCCAGAATGAATAGATTACCTTGTACTTCAAGTGGAACTTTTGGGATCACTCCCAAGGGCCTTATTTTGCTCTGATCTGCCAAAGTAACAGTGAAATTTGCAGGCCTTGAAGGGTGGAGTCCAATCTTTTCCATTTTATGTTCAAGCATCAAGTCAATGCCAGAACCACCATCCACAATAACTCCTTGAAACTCATGACCTTTGATAGATATTGTCAGCCAAGGACTCTTATAATATGTAAGGGGTTCTTCCCCTACAATTTTACCTTTATGTATAACAGCAGTCTTTGCCACCAAACTTGTAGTGGAAGCCTCATCAATTATCTGCAAGAGTTCTGACCTGAATTTCCCATCCATCTTTATTAAATCAAAAATACTAACCTCCTTTTTCATGGAGTTGAGTAGTTTTGAAGCCTCTGATTCCTTTATAGCATGGGCTCCAACTGACTTATCAAACTCCTCATGAACCCTGTTGAATGCATGCCCAATGGCATCACTGGTACATATGAGATCTCCTTTTTGCCTTGTATCCGCACATGTAGTGGCCTTGTCTTCAGATGTCTCTTTGTCTTTGTTCAATCCATGAATTCTTAATTCTTGAGCTATATCTACTTGGGCCTTTCCCTTATTTCTTGTCTGCACTGTAAAAGATTCTATTTCTTCTAACTGCACCACCCTGGTAGATGGTGATGGCTCATTGACTTGATCTAACATTTCTTCTTTGTGCATAGAAATCATTTGAATATGGGGCCCGGATGAAGATGCTTGATTCTTAGGACAACAATTTGTATAGTGGTCTCTGGCCTCTGGGCAGTTTCTAAAAGGAGGGGCATTTTCTGGTAGAGTGCACCTACTTTGATAGTGCCCACATTCTCCACATCTGAAACAAATGATTGGTCTCCTAAGCCCATTTCCAAAGTTATTCCTCGGTCTAGGGTTGTAATTGTTACCTTGATTAGGTGCAACCACCATTGCATTTGTTGGTGGTAGGGGTCCACCTTGTGTCCAATATGTTGTTGCAGGCATCCCTCTTGATTGACATTCCTGGGCCTCATGACCAGCTTTCCTGCATAATTGGCAAGTCACACTTAACAGAGGACATTCACTTACTATATGCCCTTGCTTACTGCACATGGTACACCAAAGTCCACTCTTGATGCCACCTCCTTTGAGTTCCTGCAACTCCTGTCACAGCTGAGCTAATTCCTCTGCTTGGGCCTCCTCCTCCTTTTGGAGCTTTAGTGCTTCAATCTCCCTTCTCAACCGAGTGATAGCATTCTCCTCCTCTTTGTAGGGCTTATTCCTTTTTAAACCCTCCAGCTCCTTCCTTAGCTGGATTACTGGATGGATCCTCCATTTCTGTAGAATATGGTAGTTGAGAAGAAGTTGCTCCATATTGTTGCCTTATCTGTTTCAATCCTGTAGCTGTGTTGATGAATTCCTCTATGGAGGTTGTAGGCAACACTAATTCCTTGATTTTGCATTGGGTGGCCACTAGAAGTGGCTTAGCTAACCATTTCTTAACAAAAAAATCATGTGGTGGGTCTGGTAATTTAGCCATTAGTGCCTTGGCCTTACTCACAAACTCTGGGAACTTTTCACCTAGACCCAATCTCAAATTCTCTAATTCCTCTATGATGATCTCTGCAGTATTTCCATGCTGAAATTGATTTTTGAATGCATCTTTCATTAAGTCCCAAGTTGTAAAATGGTTCTCAACAAACTGGATGAACCATTTATCTGCTAATCCTTCTAATGTGGCAAGGAAGAGTATCAAAAAGGCATCCTCCCTACCCATTAGGCCTCTAGTTTTGCATAGTGCCAAAAACCTTCTAATATGCTTGTCAGGATCTTCCTGAGCTAGGCCTTTGAAAGAGGGAAATTTTATATTTAATCTTAATAGTAAGGTTTCCAAGTCTACCTGACCAGCCATGCTCCTTACTGATGAAGTTGATGAAAGTGGACTAGATGATCTTCTAACATCCTTCCTTCTTGTTTGCTTGCAGGTGACCCTCAATGTTTGGGACTGGGTTGTGGTCATGGGTTGTTTATAGTCCTCTTAGTATGAGATAATTGATAAGAATATGTACCTCTTAGTCCACTGAAGTAGTACGGTTAGCACTCGAATATTGCTTCTCCAACTGCAATATATCTTCTCCTATGCTCAAATCTCCTTGGAAGTCCCACCGTGCGTGCCAAATTTTATTGGGGAATTCTTGGACAAGAAGGGATTTGAGCGTTTGTAGGAGAAAATGGAAAGACAAGAAGGAAGATACACACTGGAAGCCTCTGTCGATTGATTATAATAAGACAAATACAATGTTGAAGCACAATACAATCCAATGCTTCTGTGCAAAATCCCACAGAGTGCTCAATTACAAAATACCAAATACCCAAGGGACTTGTTGCTACCGGCCTCCTCTGCACCAAACCTCCACCTTCTCCAAGCCTGCACTTGTGCACACCTTGCACCAAGCTTCCACTAAGGGGGAGGGATGGGTACCTTCTATCGGCACGCGCACACTTCAATAAGACCTTGGGATCCTTGGGGGACTAGCTTAGCACTTCTCTGCACACTTCCTTGGTCACCCTTAATGCACACCTTGCACTTCACTTCTCTGCGTCGCACATTGTGTGTCTCTTGCACTTCTCTCTCTTGCCTTGCTTAGACTATGCTTCCTCTTGCTTACACTTAGAATGCTCCAAGAATAGTCATTGCCTTGATTTTGAGTGTCGATTCATGTGCACTCCTAACTGCAAGAGTATCTTGGTGCTCACTTGGATGTCCCAAGATAGTCTTCACAAGTGGGCAGCCAACGACTCCTTGTTTTGTCCTATAGTGACTTTAGACTAAAACAAAATTTTTAATTGGGGGCCATACTTTCACTTGTGTATGCTGCCGCTTCACATACCTTCACATTTCCTTTTAAGTCTTCACTTTTGCACATAAGAGAGGGTTCACCTGAACCTTCCAAAACACTTTAAAAACATTTTGAACCTTAGGGAAATTAGATAAATACCTCTGCAACCTGCAACCACTTTGTCCAATTCACCCTTTGTGGACAATTGATTGTGCACTACCTATGCACTTTGAAACCTGCACTTTAGCACTTTGACTTTGCACGTGTTGACTCTGACCTTGACCTTGTTGACTTTGAACCATTTGACTTTGACCTTTTGACTTTGATTGCGATTGACTTTGACCGTGATTGACGTTGACCAATATGACTTTTATGGGCTCAACACACATGTGTCCACATTACTTTCTCATAGGTCAATGTAGTCCAAAAAATATGGCCAAGCACTTAGGCTTGACATATGCACCAATAGCATCCCCTCAAGTCTAAGACACTTGAGTCATCAATCCTTTGTAATCTCTTGAAGTCAAATCATTGATTTGAATACGTTAAGCTTCACTGCATCCAAAGCTTTAGTCATCATATCTACACATTGTTTTTGAGTTTTGGAGCTTGCTTTAGCCCATATAAGGCTCTTCTTAATCTGCAAACATGTTCAAGGTATTATGAGTCTTTAAAACCAAGGGGTTGAGCCATGTATACCTCTTTGTTATCCATCCATTGAGAAAGTTGCAAGAGACTAACAATTATGACCACTACCTGCTAGAGAGATGACTCTTCTCCCAACCATATGCCTCTATATATAGCTACTCGAATCAACGAGGACCACAAATGTAACTAGATTCCACAAGTGCATGTGCATTCTCCACCACTCCTTTAGTACCTTCCACTAGAGTCCACAAGTGGTAGGTGTACTTTCCACTCGAGTTAAGTCTCACTTGACTCAAGTTAACTCACATTAACTTGAGTTAGAAGGCTCTAGAGCTCCTTGGGCAAAAATATCTCCCCATGCTCCCCATGGGGGTTGAAACCAAGACCTCCTCCTTCAAAACCTTGAGACTTAACCACTAGTCTAAGTGGATTACTTGCTTAATAGAGCACATGAACTTATGCTTAAGTCTATTTTTGAGATATTTGGTCATCCACACGAGAGACCAAACAGTGTTCAATTTCAGATATGTTTGAATGATTCGGACCATTAGATCATAGAGTTACTATATTCTAAAACTAGAAGAACATGTTTCTTCTCTATGGTGCGATCCTTGCTCAAATGATTTGAAACATCATCTAGCTTTGATAAATTAATCAAATACATGTGAATGAATAATAAGGGTGGATCTAAAAACATAACAATTCACTATTTTACTTGGTGCAATCTAGGCAGGAACATATGAAATAGGTGGATTCCAATTACTAGTCCATTTTTGGGTATAACTAGTGCATGGACTTAGTCATTTAGGTGGGATTTCTATGCCTATCAAGATTTTGAGAACTCTTGATTCACTTGAATTTTAATTGGAAAACTAGAAGTCTAATTGTATCAAACATCTAACTTGGATGTTTGTATGATGGTTTATTCCCAACCAACATTTATTTGATAGGTCACTCCTATGGAGGACTACCATGTCCTAACAAGTTTGAACATCCTATGGAAAATGTAAGAGAAGTTTTCCATCTACTTGTGATCAACCATACTTTGACTAGACCAAATTAAATCCGAAATGAAAATTGTCCAATCTAGGAAACTTTTCTCAAAAGATTGTGGCCAACAGTTCTTGGGAATTGTCAATCTGATGAGCAATTCCTAACTTCTTTATTCTAGAGTGTAATGAACCCTATAGAGTCATTAGAGTTATGTTAGCTTACTTGAAGCAAACTCAAATGAAGTCAACTTAGACTTATTATCTTTCACTTATTAAAAGGGTTCTTGTACACAACATTTGTATGGGATGTTTAATTTAGTTGCTTCATTCAAACTAGCTAACCTTTGATTTTTATGAAAAGAATCAGATACCTCATTTGAGTCAAATGCAAAAGATTTGAAAAGCAAAAAGAAAGAACAAATAATCTGTACAACCAATTCAAACTTCTAAAATACTTGAACTTGTGATGAGTCAAATTCTAGATGACTCAAGACTTTAACTACTCAAAGATCTGTTTCAACAAGCTATTGAAGAAATTTTTCCTAACTTTAATTGAAATAAGCTAGATTCTCAAAATAATTCATAGACTAAATCTAAAACATCATTCAACCACAAGATACTAGTGTGGTATCCAACATCAATGTGTCAATGTTGGAGTTAGACGTCTACGAAAGCACGTGAACAACACAAGGAAGAAGGGGAACCATGGGTCACAACACACAATATTGAAGCTATGTGGAATCAATCCACAAAAGGAAGTAAGCCCAAAGCTTTGTGGAAAGCTTCAAACTTCTCCCTAGGCAGAGCCTTCCTAAAAAGGTCTGCAATATTCTCCTACGTGGCCACATATGCCAAGTTGTTCTCTCCAGCAGAGAACCTCTCCCTGACATAATGATAATGCACCTCAATGTGCTTAGTGCGAGCATGGAACACAGGGTTCCTCGCAACTGCCAATGCACTTTGACCATCAATGAAGATGGTGGTGGTAGAAGACTAACCAATGCTCAAATCAGCCATAGGGCATCTGAGCCACATGCACTCAACAGTCACTATGAAAACTGCCCTATACTCAGCCTCACAACTCAAAGTGGCCACAATAGGCTGCTTCTTGCTTAGCCAAGATATACATAAGCTACCAAGCATGAAGCAAAACCCACTAGTGGACACATGAATGTCATAGAAACCAACCCAATTAGAGTAAAAAAAACATGTAAATTTGGCGATAGTGATCCCCCTTGGGATAAAACAATCCAAGTAGCCGGGTACCACTCAAGTAGCGAAAGATGCGCTTAACCATTTGTCAATGCTTGAAACCTAGGCAATGCATAAACCTACTCATCTGTGAGACAGCAAACTGAATATATGGTCGAGTAATGCATAAGTAAATCAAGCATCCAACAGCCTGCTGATAGCGAACAACATCAAATGTATCTCCAGCATCATGAAGTCTCAATCATAAACCTATCTCCATAGGGGTGGCAATAGGCTTACAGTCCTCAAGGCCAAAACACTCCAATAATGTGTCAATATATTTCGTTTTACACAAAGCTATTCCGCCGTAAACTTGCATAAATTGAATGCCTAAATAACGATGCAAATTCCCCAAATGAGACATCTCAAATGAGGCATGCAAACCAACCTTAAAATCAGCAATATGATTCTCATGAGGGCTAGTGAGCAGCATGTCATCAACATACACAACAATGATTAGAAACACATCATTTGCATGCTTAACATATAAGGTGCTCTCACTTGGACTGTTCTCGAAAGCATGTGCAATTAGATAGGCATCTATCTTTTCATACCAAGCATGAGTGCTTGCTTTAAACCATATAATGCCTTCTTTAACCTAGCACATAGTTTTCATGCCCTTTCTACACAAAGCCATAGGGCTGAAAACATAAACTTCTTCGTGCAACTCACCATTCATAAATGTTGTCTTAATGTCCAACTGATGTACATTCCAACCATGATGAAGTGCAAGTGCACAGATGCTATGAGCAGTAGTCATTCGGCATGTAGGTGCAAAGGTCTCATCAAAATCAATGCCTCTTTCCTGTGCATAACCCTTTGCAACAAGCCTAACCTTATACTTGTCAATTGTTCCATTAGGCTTATGCTTCAGCTTGTATACCTACTTAGTGTTAAAAATAAAGAAGCAAGGTCGTATATATTTTTGCAAAAATGATTTTTTTCAAATAGAAGAAAATACAAAAAAGAAAAATGGAAGCATTTACTTCAGCAAGTAGTGGAGGCCAAAAGAGAATCAATCAAAAGAGAATCGAATCCAAAAATTGAATTGTAAAAGGAGTGGCTATCCAAAGTAGTGGAGAAGTTATGGAGAAGACCTCTCAAACTCATCATGAGAGCTCATGGTCATTTGGCTACAAAAGAGGCAAAGGAGGACACTCAAGAATAGAGGAAGAAGGTGTTGAAGTCCCCTTGTAGGTAGTTCATTTGGTTTGAGTCATTTTGTTCTCCTCAATCTCATAGACTATGTCTAGCCGCATACCTATTTCTGGGTAGCCTTCTTGTGAGAGTTATATCTCTCAATGTATGTATCCATTTTTCGAGTTTAAATATTCTTTGGAAAGTTATCATTTCCTCTGTCTAGATTATTTTTATCAAATTCATTATGTTTTGTAAATCATTTAGGTTTTAGTGAAGTCTAGTTTTTCAGCTTAACAGAGTGGACATGCAACCTTACAGTGCTAGTAGTTGCCCCTGAGTCAATCAAAGCCTTGACTATCATAGCAGTCATGACCCATCCCAATTCTATTGTTATAAAAGGATGTCTATCAATGATGAAATGAGAGGGAACACTCTTGGTCTAGCACATAGCCATAGGATACCTTGGGGCTTCAAAATTAATGTGCCTAGGTTGATCTATGCCTTGTCTTCTCAACTTCATACATCTAATACATTCTAATACCTCTATCTGTGCCGCTTTGCAGATTCTTTTCTCTTCTTCTTTGTGCTTCTTAGCTATATTGAGTTGATTTAGCATCTCTTGTGTTAAAATCTTTTGGTAAATCTTTACTCTACAACCATTGATATAACTTGGTAATACATTGCCTTCTAGGGTGGCTAATTGGATAGCTCCACTTGTTTATATCCTACTCACGATCATCAGTCCATAGCCACACTTTTCCAACTTTCATGCATGTTGCTCAATGTATATACCAAAACTAAATCTCCTACTTTTAAGCCTTCAACTTTCACATGTGAATCGAAATATGTTTTTTTTCCTCTTCTTAGCAATGTATATTCCCATGGCTACTCTCAATCTAGTTTCACCCAATTTTTTTAGTCAAAGATTGTGGATGATATGTCATGACCACGCCATTGATGCTCTAAGTGTGGGTATTGAAAAATTATAATCAAAGAATAGCATTCTGGCCAAACACCATCTGAAAGGGAGTGGCATTGAGTACCATTTTGTAGGCAACTCGATATGCCCAAACAAATGATGTAGCTATTTTTCCCAATCAGAGCATTTTTTTTATTAATGAGCTTAGTCAACATAATGCATAGGATCTTATTCATTCTCTTGGCTTGTTCATTTTTTTATGGGTGATATGGGGCAGAATTCTTGTGAACGACCATGAATTCTTGTAAAAGATATTCAATGATCTCATTCAAGAAGTGAGTGCCATGATCACTCACCAACTCTAACGGTAATCCATATCTCCTTAATACATTTTTTAAAATTTTATTTTTATTCATGCATCATTCTTTTTACTTACTTTTACATCGACCCATTTAGTTAGATAATCTATTGTGACAATGATATACTCGATATCTGAACTCTTAGCTGGGCAATTAATAGGACCTACAAAGTCCATCCCATCATGGGTCTTAGTGGCATCTCATCCTTCGTTTGGGATATTGTGTCCTCTAACATGTGTCACATTGCTTCACATAGTGTCACTCTAGCACTATGGCAAGTACCAACATGAGGAGATCCACCTCATAAATGTCAATCCACAAAGGACTAATATGAAGACCGTGAGCAAGTGAAGGCACAAGTGTGTGAGTGAGAAGCACACAAGCATGCACATGTTACACTTATGTGTTCCTCGAGTAGCTCTGATCTGAACCTTTTCCCTATACATGGGCACTTTTTACTCTAGTGCTGGCTAGAGGTTTTTTCCCCATGTTACCACGTACTTGATAGTCTCATATGCGGTGGTACTTTGTACTTAGGGATATTATTCAGCTCTTACTTCAGTTTAGTTCATCGATCAATAGATAGAGCTATTCCAGCCATCGTCTTCTCTGTGTGTCTTGCTGTGTTTGTGCTTCTTGTGTGTGCTTCTTGTGTGTCTCTCACACTTCTACACACACCCAAGAGTGGTATCAGAGCAGGTTCAGCTTCTTCTCAAGTTTTGGTTTTTCGCGTCGCAACGCGCGTGCACTTTAACAGTGCAAATTGACTTCGGAGCATAGAAGTGTGAATTTCAGCAGCCCGAAAACATTCCCACCAGAATTGCCATCAGAGTGGCGGTTTGTGAGCTGAAATTCCAGCACTCATTTCAGTTTCGTCGAAGTGAAGATTTTGTCACATTCTTCTTCCTTAGTGAAATGGCGGGCAGCAATGACTTGTTTGGCATGCTTCAAGTTGAAGATAAGCTTGATGGACCAACTATCCGATGTGGTCTTACATGATGAAGCATGTTCTTGTTGCAAAACAACTTTGGAACATAGTGGTAGATGTAGATCGAAGACCAGCAGGTGCTTCTACTTCATAGTCTACTGTCACAGATGGAGCTTCTTCTTCGAGTATAGTGGTTTCTCCTTCTCCACCTACACAGGAGCAGCTTAGATGGGATGGAAAAGATGCTCAAACTCATGCTTTGATTGCACTTTCAGTGAAGCGTCATATAGTTCCACACATTCGGTCATGTTCTACATTGAGACAGGCATGGGACACTCTTGCTTCTTTGTATGCCGTGCGTAATGAAGCACGTGTTGCATACTTGAGGAAGCAACTTGAAGATGTATGTATGGCTGAAAATGAGTCGGTGGATGTGTATGTGACACACATCAAGGACTTGAAAGAGCAATTGGCAAACATAGATGAGATCATTCCGGATGCATCACTCATTTCTACATTGTTGAAAGGATTACCGGAATCTTTTCAAAGCTTTGCTACTACACTCCGTTTGGTTGCAAAAGGAAATCCTAATATGTATGCATTTGATGAGGTTGTGTCTCTTCTTTTGCAAGAAGAGCAATCTAGAGTGAATAGGAGTGGTTTGATTGAGGGAACGCAAGCACTTGCTATCTCACAAAAGGAGAAAAGCAAGTATGGTTCAGCTTTGGGTTCATCAAAACCAAAGCCTCAAGCTTCCTCTTCCACTCATTCCTCTAATGATGGTGATTTTCAAAAGAAGAAGAGATGCAAATATTGCCGGAAGGCTGGTCATACTATTGATGAGTGTAGAAAGCTTGCTAAACGCAATGAAAAGAAGAAGGAATCTGGCATGTCTATTGCTGAAAATTCAGCAAATGCAAAGAATGATGAAGCTAACATGGCTCAAGATTTTTGGGCATGTGTTGTTACATGTCATTATGATGCTTCTTTACATTCTAAATGTATGGTTGTGAGTGAGGCTAATTCCGATTGGTTTTTTGATAGTGGTGCTTCAAAGCACATAACATCATGCAAAAGATTTTTTGCCTCTTTGAAAGATGCACCTAAAGGAGGACATGTGGTGTGTGCAAACAATGCCTCTTATCCTATCATTGGAGTAGGAGAAATTGAGCTTACAGTTGCAAATGGAGGTGTGATTCTCTTGAAAAATGCATTGTATGTGCGCGGTATCAAGAAGAACTTAATTTCAGTTCTGTTGATTGCCAAAGTTGGACTTCATGTACACTTTGTTGATGATAAGTGTATGGTTCATGATTTCAGCAATAGCGATGTTATTGTGATGTCCGGTACATTATGTAATGGTTTGTATCGCATGGATACATACAAGAGGGCTGCCTCGAGTGCCTTAGTTGCTCATACTTCTTCCATGGCTAAAATGGAACTTTGGCATGCTCGTTTTGGTCATTTAAACTTCAATAGTTTGCTCTACTTGCAAAAGAAGGACATGGTTATTGGCTTGCCTACACTTGAGTCCATTGAAAAGCATGCATGTGAAGGTTGCATTCTTGGAAAAATGCATCGTGCTTCTTTTCCAAAAGATAGTCATACACACACTACAAGAAAATTGCAACTTGTTCATAGTGATGTATGTGGTCCGGTCAAGACTCCATCTTTTGGGAAACATGTAAATTTCGTTACCTTCATTGATGATGCTACTCGCCATACATGGGTGTATCCTATGAAAGCAAAGAATGAGGTATTTTCTTGCTTCAAAGCATTTTTAGCTATGGCTGAAAATTTTTCTTCACAAAAGCTTTTGACTCTACGCACGGATCGTGGTGGTGAGTACATGTCACATGAGTTTAATGCTTTTCTTCGTGAAAGAGGTATTTCACACCAATGTATGGTGCCATATACACCTCAACAAAATGGTGTTGCCGAGCGTAAAAATAGAACTCTACTTGAAATGGCACGATGTATGGTTAAAGGAAAGCATCTTCCTCATAAGTTTTGGATGGAAGCGGTCATGTGTGCAAATTATGTGTTGAATCGTTGCCCTACAAAGGCATTGAGAGTCATCACTCCTTATGAGGCTTGGAATGGTCATAAGCCTATGGTTAGTCATATGCGTGTGTTTGGTTGTTTGGCATATGCTCTTCTACCATCACAACAACGTCACAAACTTGATGACAAGGCAAAGAAATGTGTATTTGTTGGTTATAGTGCTGAAAGTAAGGGATATTCGTTGTACCATCCATTGACAAACACAATTATTGTGTGTCGAGATGTGGTATTTGCTGAAAATTCAGTTTTTCCTCTACTTGAATGCAAAAAACTGCCAACAGTTAGCTCACAAGATGTGTTCGATACACTCATGCCTTTGTTCCAAAATGGTGCGCTTGACTATGACCATGTAGACCAGCCAACTGAGGTTCAAAGGGCTGAAAAATTCCAGCCAAATAGGGCTGAAAATGCAGAGAATTTCCAGCCAAACATGGCTGAAAGTGGTGGTGAGTACATGTCACATGAGTTTAATGCTTTTCTTCGTGAAAGAGGTATTTCACACCAATCTATGGTGCCATATACACCTCAACAAAATGGTGTTGCCGAGCGTAAAAATAGAACTCTACTTGAAATGGCACGATGTATGGTTAAGGGAAAGCATCTTCCTCATAAGTTTTGGATGGAAGTGGTCATGTGTGCAAATTATGTGTTGAATCGTTGCCCTACAAAGGCATTGAGAGTCATCACTCCTTATGAGGCTTGGAATGGTCATAAGCCTATGGTTAGTCATATGCGTGTGTTTGGTTGTTTGGCATATGCTCTTCTGCCATCACAGTTACAACGTCACAAACTTGATGACAAGGCAAAGAAATGTATATTTGTTGGTTATAGTGCTGAAAGTAAGGAATATCGGTTGTACCATCCATTGACAAATACAATTATTGTGTGTCGAGATGTGGTATTTGCTGAAAATTCAGTTTTTCCTCTACTTGAATGCAAAAAACTGCCAACAGTTAGCTCACAAGATGTGTTCGATACACTCATGCCTTTGTTCCAAAATGGTGCGCTTGACTATGGCCATGTAGACCAGCCAACTGAGGTTCAAAGGGCTGAAAAATTCCAGCCAAATAGGGCTGAAAATGCAGAGAATTTCCAGCCAAACATGGCTGAAAAATTTCAGTCAAAAAATGTCCAAACTGTTAGAAATTTCCAGCCACATATGGCTAAACATTTGCGTCAAAATATGGCTGAAACTGAGCATGCAATTCAGCCCACGCATGATGTACATATTGAAGATGTTTTACATAATGAACGTATGTCTATCAAGAGTGCACAATCTATGCGAAAGTGGCTGAAACAAACTTTGCAGGACAGCAAATTGAGTGCACCTTTACTTGGTAGAACAAGATTAAGCTCTAACCATGCATCAAGTAATTTTGTGGATTATTCTCTTATTGCTACAGCATGTAATGAAGAGCCACTTTCTTTTGAAGATGCATGTGATGATCCACAATGGATGAGTGCTATGCAATCAGAAATGGATTCCATACATAGGAATGGTACTTGGGAGTTATGTGAATTGCCAAAAGGAAATAATGTCATTGGTACAAAGTGGGTTTATAAGATTAAGAGAAAGTCTGATGGTAGCATTGATCGCTACAAAGCTAGATTGGTTGCCAAAGGAACCGATTGAAAGCACACTCTATGTACGCAAAAATGGGGTTGATCTTATAGTGCTTGTTCTATATGTCAATGACATACTCTTGATTGGGTCATGTGATGCAAAACTTGACATTCTTATGGCTGATTTGCAGCATACTTTTGATGTCACTTATCTTGGTCTTTTGAGCTACTATCTTGGCATCCAGTTTGTATCCGTTGAGGGGGGAATTGTTATGCATCAAGCAAAGTATGTTGAAAAACTACTTCAGCGTTTTGACTTTGAGGATTGTAAGCCAGTTTCCACACCAGTTGAGACAGGATTCAGGTTCTCAGTTGAGGATTCCAGTGATGCATTTGACACTTCTCTTTATCAGCAAGCTGTGGGATGTCTTATATATGCATGCAACACAAGGCCGGATATACAGTATGCAGTTTCCCAGTTGAGTCGATTCATGCATAGCCCTGGCACTAAGCATTGGCAAGTGGTAAAACGTGTGTTTAGATATCTCCGAGGCACTTTGAGCTTAGGTCTCTTTTATGGCAGAGATGTTCAGCCATGCTTGCATGCTTTTACAGATAGTGATTGGGCTGGTTGTTATGATACTCGCGTGTCCACTAGTCGTAATTGCTTTTTCCTTGGAGACTCATGCATATCTTGGTTGAGTAAGAAGCAACCTATAGTGGCGACATCAAGTTGTGAAGCTGAGTACAGGGCAGTTTTCACATCTACAGTGGAGTGTATATGGCTGAGACGCCTATTGATGGATCTTTGCATGGAGATTGATGCTGCTACGCATATTCTCACAGATAGTCAGAGTGCTTTGGCTGTTGCACGAAACCCAGTGTTTCATGCACGGACCAAACATATTGAGGTGCATTATCACTATGTGAGAGAGCGCCTTCATGCAGGAGATATTGATTTGGTATATGTGCCTACACAGGATAATGTGGCAAACATATTCACCAAAGCTCTTCCACGGGAAAAGTTTGAAGCTTTTCGCAAAGCTTTAGGCTTATTACCTTGTGGGGGCTGATCTGTCACTCCCTGTATGTGTTCACATCATTCGCTCCAGGGGGGTTTGTTACACTTATGTGTTCCTCCAGTAGCTTTGATGTGAACCTTTTCCCTATACATGGGCACTTTTTACTCTAGTGCTGGCTAGAGGTTTTTTCCCCATGTTACCACGTACTACGTGGTGGTACTTTGTACTTATGCATATTATTCAGCTCTTACTTCAGTTCAGTTCATCGATCAATAGAGAGAGCTATTCCAGCCATCATCTTCTCTGTGTGTCTTGCTGTGTTTGTGCTCCTTGTGTGTGCTTCTTGTGTGTCTCTCACACTTCTACACACACCCAACAGCACACACATACAAACATGCGCACACAAGGTAAGAGCAAAGAGTGGAACAATGGAAGGTCTTCGATTACAAAAGAATTCTCTTAAAAAAGCTCAAATATCTAACAAGCTAACCTCAAAAATGAGCTCTCTAACCCTTTTTATAGTTTTTTTAGTGGTTTTGGCCCTATCGAGACCTAGTGTCCGACCTAGTTAAAAATTAGGTTCCAAGGCTTATTTGAGGGCTCAAATGAAGTCTAAAAATTAAATGTGAAATGATATTTACAATGGTTTTTAGTGATAAAAATCACTATTTTTATAGGGATCTCTTCTGAAAATTTGACATGTGCTTCTAGGAGCTCCCTACATGCTCCGTCTTCTTGTGTGTCCACTTCCTTGATCCACTTCCCTACTTTATGCTTGACCTTGAGTGTAAACACTCCCCCCCCCCTCTCGAGTCTATCATCCTTGATAGACCCTTTTTGGCATAGGTATTCCATGTAGTGCGTTGAGAGGTGTCTATCATGTATCAGCAATAGTAACTATCTTCCAAATGTAGCAGGGTTGGTTGGCCAGTTCTTCATTTTTTCAGTGCTAGCCTTTGCAAGTACTTCTTCCTTGGGTTCCATCATGATGGTGTATTTGTGAGCTTTTTAAAAAATTGCTAGTTGCTCCAAAGATGTTTTCAATGTTGATTGTGCTCTCGACTATGAATTGCTTCATAGCTATTGATGTTATAACCTTGATGTACCCTAGATCTTTCAAAGATGCCTTTCACAATTTTCATGCCAAGTACTTGTAACCCATCATGAATGATGAGTAAGTGTGTTAGTGCATGGGTTGAAGAAGATATGTGCCTTGTGCATAGCCTTGTAATGTGGCCCTATGCATGCGTACTTGGGGAATGCATTGTAACAAGTATGGTGCAAAATATTGGGTCTTGAGCTAAATGCTCAAGGGTATGCTGATGATGAGGTTTCCTAATCTATCATGGTTATCATGTTGCCGAAGTAGGTGATTCTTACCATGGTGAAAGGTCCTTCGATATTCATTTCTTCGTGTTGTACTCCCATCATGGTGAATGACCAATGTCTTGTCTTGCTTGTTGATGGATGTCCTTGCTTTCACTGATGAGATTCTTGAAGCGCACAGTCTTGTTCTTTTTTTATTTTTCTTTTTTTTTCCTTTTTTTTTGGAATAATGTGACAAAACAAGAAGAAAGAGGTTAGTATCAAGAAAATATTTTACATATGTCAAGTGTGTTTCATGTGCTTGGGATTTCTCAATTGTGTCTATCCACGTTCGTGTAATGTGGCCCTATATTAATGCATACTCTCGAAATGCATGGCCTGAATGATGCAAAAGATAGGGTTATGCCAAAGGCACATGGTTGTCGCACGTCGAGGCTTTCGATGTTACTTGTAGACGTTGATGCCATCTTGTTCGGAGGGATCCATTGGGTCTCAAAATGATGCATTCTTCCTTATAGGGATCCATTTTAGAATCATGTTTGGCCACATAGAGATCACTTTTGTCCTTTGCATCTTCGAGTGGTTTCTTACATTTTGTATCCCTCGTGGTTGGCTCTTTGGTTCTGTGGGGACTAGTGGTGCTTTTGGCTTCCAAACCCATACCCTTGTTGCGTGTCTTCTTACTATTGTCAAAGAGGTGAGGTGATCTTCTTTGGCTCTTTGTGCATGGTTTTAACCCTTGTCTTTCCTTGAATTCTTTTTTGAGACTTGACTCATGTGGGAGAACATAGGGTTTTGTGCATGTAAAAGTTCCTTGGCTACCCACATGTGTAATCACCCTTGTTGAGTTATAGCTAATTTCTTAGGCACCCAAACATGTTGGATACCTTGTGGTTGATCTTGATCTCATTGCTTGGTTCTTTTGGCATGGTTGGCCCGCTTGGATGGGAATTGTTGTGGTAAAGCTGGTGATTTCTCTCCTTTTTGTAGCCAGATCTGCTTCATGCCCGAATGTACTTTCTTTCTGAATTTTGTTTGTCTATTTTATATGGCAGTTGTCTTGTGATGTTTTGCCGACCCGTGTGGTGGAACAATTGTGGTTGCAATAGTCTTTGAAAAAGGAGAAAGGTCCTCATGCCCTTGAGCTTGTTCTTCCATGATTAAGTCCCTCTCGATCATAGAGCTTTTGACACATACAACTTCTTCTTTGCTAAGATAAGTCCTTGAAGAACTAAGAGAATGTGTGACATCTGGATTTGTGAGCATGCCAATCTCTCATTCTAATGTAATGCATTGTTCATGTACCCAAACTTGTTGAAGTTGACTTCTTAGGTTTAAGTTGACTGCATGGTCATAGATCCAATCTTGACCCAAGACAAGTGGTTTTGTAAGGTCCTCATCTTCACACACTAGCATTTTGATTGTCATTGGGACATCTTGAAGGTAGATGAGAGGCTCCACCTCGCCCAAACAAGGGGGTTCCACACCTCCCAAACCTATGAGATAGGCTTCAATGGGATCGATGTTCAATTGTAGTTCTTGGCAGTATGAAAGTCTAATTGCACTAGTCGCTACACTTGAGTAATTAATGCTCTCATAGTCCTTACATTCTTTCCTCATCCTACCTCTATGGTCCCAAAGGGACGGGCCCATGTGATATCGTGGGGCTTCAAGATTGACATCTAGGCCTAATCACCTTAACTTATTTTGTCTAATGCACTCCCTAGCCTCTGCATGTGCTTCTTCTCTAATCCTCAACTCTTCTTCTTTTTGCTTCTTAGCAATGTTGAGTCTCATTAGCCTCTCCTCTGTAAGAGGTTCTTGATATAGCTTGAGTCTACACCCACTAATATAGCTTGGCAAGATGTCACCTTCTAAAGTGGCCAATTGAACCGCACCACTAGTGGAAATTCTATTAATGATCATGGGTCCATATCCTTGTTTTTCATATCTATTAATGATCATGGGTCCATATCTATTAATGATCATGGGTCCAATTTAAGGGCATGCTGCTTTAGTGTATAAATAAACCCTAGGTCTCCTTCTTTCAATCTTTTATCCTTCATGTGTTCATCAAAGTAGGCCTTTTGTCTTTTCTTTGGAGCATAGATGCCAGCTGCCACTTGTAGCCTCGTCTCACCTAAGCATTCTAGATCGAAGATCCTGGAGCACAACTCGTGTCCATTCCACTCGTGCTCTTGTGCTACTTTTAAAGCTGGGATTAGGAAGTCCAATGGTAGCACAGCATTCTGTCCGAAGACGATCTGAAGTGGGGTGGCATTGAGTACCATTTTGTAAGCAACTCGATAAGCCCAAACAACATAATGAAGTTGTTTGTCCCAATCAGAGCGTTTATTATTTACAATTTTGTCAATACATTACATAGGATCTTATTTGTGCTCTCGGCTTGTCCGTTAGCTTGTGGATGATAGGGGGAAGACTTCTTATGTATCACCAAGAATTCTTGGAGAAGGTTTTCAATGGCCTCGTTCAAGAAGTGCATACCTCTATCACTCACTAACTCTATTGGTAACTCATATCTGGTGAACACATTCTCAAATAAGAACTTACCCATTGTTTGAGCATCATTCTTTATTGTAGCTTTGACTTCTACCCACTTTGTAAGGTAATCGGTAGCTACAATTGGCCTCAAGGGCATCTCATCTTTTTTTATCAGATATTGTGCATGTTGGCATGTGTCACATTTCTTCACATAGGTATGTGCATCCATATGAAGAGTGGTCCACCAAACTCCTGATAATAGAATGGACTTGATTACTCTGTCAGACCCAAAGTGTCCACTTGCAACACCATTGTGTGCAGTTTCTAAGATTTTCAAATAGTCTAATTCATGAACACACCATCTTAAGTAACCATCTTTGCCTCTTCGGTATAGGTTATCTTCTACTAAGGCATAGTCATGAGCCTCTTGCTCCATGCTCCATTTTCTTGCTAGACTAGCGTCACTAGGTAGTGTTCCTGATCTCATGAATTCTACCAATGGAGCACTCCATTCTGGAATTAACGACACGTGATAAAGGGTAGCATACTCCACTAAGGGTCTCTTCTGGCACACTAGATAATTCGTAATCCACTCATGTATTTCTTTGTCCATGCTAGGCCAATACACTCCTAAATTTTTAGATTCTACAATGTTCATTGTCAAGAGTAGTGATTTCCTAGCAATCCTTCATGGGCTTGTTGCAACCAACTACTATGTTCATCGTCCTCAACACAACAAGCTAGTATGCCCTTTGTATCTTGTTTGTACATATTTCTGGCCAATATTTGATATTTTTCAGATTTAACAATTTCATCTGTGTTTGTTTTCACATTCTTATGTGTGGGTCCGAAGGTTAGGACTGGAACTGACTTATTTGCCCATTTATGAACAACTTCTAAATTGAACAGATAAGCATCGGGAAATTCATTAGACACTCCTTGTGGTGACTCTCTTGAAGTGATGCAAGAAAGATGATCTGCCCTGAGGTGGGTTCTACCTTTCATAACAACCACTTCAAAGTCATATTCCATTAGTAAGAGCAACCATCTTACTAAGCATTTTGTATTGCAAGGTTTATTGACCAAATATAATAAGGCTTGATGATTAGTAAAAAACTTGAACTTTTTGGCCAATAGATAGTGTCTAAAATTCTTCACAGCATATACCATGCCTAAGCCTTCTCTTTCAGTTGTTGTATAGTTTCATTCAGCCACATTGAGCTATCTGCTAACATATGCTATAGGCAAATCTAGATTTCCTTCACCTGTTGGTTGTGCTACCACACATCCTATTGCAAGATTGGATGCATCTACATGGACATGAAATTGTTTATTCCAATCAGGAGTGGTCAGTATTGGTGTTGTGCACAAACGTCTCTTCAGTTCATTGAAGGAATTTTTGCATTCATCGTTCCACTCAAAATTTGTGGGGTTTAGCTATGATCGCATACATGTGGATAAGCATGTGATAGTATCCACAATGGCCCATAAAGGCTTGTACCTCTTTAACATTCCTTGGCCTTGGAAAATTTGCTATGGCTCTTACTTTAACCTCATTTGTTGATATTCCATTCTTAGAAACAATATGACCTAAGATTTTACCTTGACATACCATGAACACACACTTTTCTGGGTTCAAACACATTCGATATTCTCTACACTTGTTGAAGATATTTCTGACCTTAGGGATGTGCACTCTTCTTTCTTGGGAATGAATAAGCACATAAATCATCCACATATACTTCTAAGCTCTTTCGCAAGAACTCTTTAAAGACATGACACATGAGCCTTTGGAATGTTGCAAGTGCATTGGGGAATCCAAATGGCATCACACGAAATGCAAAGATTCCCCACTTTGTGGCAAAAGCAGTCTTGTGTTGATCTTCTAGGGCAATGGCTACTTGGTTGTAACCTGAAATCCATCAAGGAAGCTATAAACTTCCTTGCCTGCAACATGCTCCAATAAATGTTTAGTGATTGGAAGTGGATAACTATCTCTAATCATAGTGGCATTAAGGTTTTTAAGGTTAATACACACTTGCAACTTCCCATTCTTCTTGGGCACCACGACAATGGGAGACACCCATTTGGTGTCCTCAATGTCATAAACAAATCCAGCTTCAATCAGCTTGTCAATTTCTTCTTTTATTTTTGCAATATAAGTGTCATTATATGTGTAGGGCTTTTGTTTGGTGGGTTTGGCATCAATCTTCATGGGGATCCTATGAGAAAATATTGTTGGATCTACCCCCTTTAAGTCTCGATAGGTCCATGCAAACACATCCCTATATTCCCTTAATAAAGCTACAAGCTCTAACTCTTCTTCTCCACTTAGGTCCTCTCCTATGTAAGTACATTGCTCTTTGTTCTCTTCACTGGTTACTTCAAATTTTTTTTGTCTTTTCTTTATTATCATATGCTTCTCCTATAATGGCCTCTCTCTTAGGCATTCGTACCAAAATTCTTCGGTCTTCAACTTCATATTTCTTGAAATTCTCTGGTACTTCAAACAATGATTCCTCTTCTTCTTGTTTCACTATTTTTCTCTTCTTTTTCTTTTGACTACCTTCACTTCCATCCTTTGAATTTACAGTTTTGATGCTTGTGAGAGGTTCTTCTTCTTTTTGGGTAAATACTCCTACATCTTCTAGATAGTGCTTCTCTAAGTTAAAGCAACTATCCATCACAATGGACTCTATATCATCATCATTCTCTTCTTCTTCTATGATATCACTAGGGTCATATTCTTCTAGCAAGGGCTCACACATGAACACAGAAATATCATAACCCTCCTCATCACAGTGAGGTGTCCACTCTTCTTCATTGACAACAATGTCCATGGTGGGTAAGATTTCTACCCAACCATGAGGCTCAAATTCCTCATAAGGAAAAGATCATCGGTGTGTACGCTGGGTCTTTAACCAGTCTGTCTCCTTGACAAGTTCCTTCTTCTCTTGCTTTTAGGCATCTTTCCTCTTCCTCAGCAACCTTGCACATCCACAAATGAGTATCTTCATGCATCCATGATGGATCAAAAGAACTTTCAAAATGCACAGAGATTGAATCTTCTTGCACGATAGGATTCCACTGTAGGGGTGGTACATCTCTAAATGTATAATCTTTTAGATTGAACTTGTTTGTGACCCCTAAATGTTGCAAGTACAAGGAGTTGGTTCCCCAATCCTATACTGTTTGCAGTTGTCATAGGAAGGGTCTTCTTAGGATCATCCCATAGACGTTATTTTTGCCAAAGTCACATATAGCAAAGGTGTGTTCAAACTCTACCCCACAAGTGGTTAGAGTTATCCCTTCTAGCAATCCTAGAGGTCTTTCAACATGGACATCAGCAATCTAAAGCCTCATTCTAGTTGGTCTTAATGCGGGTTTTCCCAATTGCTTTCACAAGGAGGTGGTCGCAATGGCAACACCAGCACCTGAATCTAAGATCGCTTTGGTTGTGTAACCTTGGTAGGTGATTGGAAGATAACTATTACCTTCTTCACCTTCACTCATGTCCCCTACTTTGTCTAGAGGTATCTCTAGTACTTTCTACTTAGAGCCTGCTTTCGACACTTGGTTGCCTATGGAGGTAAAGAAACTTGTGGCTTATTTACCAATTGCTCTAATCTTTCTAATAAGCCTTGGAATTGCAAACCTAGTTTGGTAGAATTTGTTTGATTGAACAATTGATTTTTATTGAGCATAGCCTGAGCTAGTTCTACCATTTTATGCACATTTTAGTCCGTTCAATATCTAAATCTGCCCTAGGGTAGCTCTTATCTACGTTTGTAGCTATTGGCCCTTCTTGAAGTCGAGCCTGGTAGGCCTTGACATCATGTCCAAGTCTTCTGGGGTTGGATCTACAAGAACAGACCCTGGTTGTGGTTTATTTACAATGACAGGTGGGGTGGGATGAGGTGGTGTGGATGGAGCGTCGACACCCGAGGGGTTTTGAGATGTTATGTCTTCTATTTTTGTTTTTGCGTCTTTCAGGCTTTCTTCTAGTTTGGATAGCTTTTTCTTCCACTTATGATTGGCCTTCTCCCTAGTATCCTTCCATGTTCTTGTTTTCCTCTTACTAGGCTCTCCGGATTAACTTGATTCTGATTGTTCAGTTGGTTTTGCCTATTGTAAGGCTTGTGCCTTAAAGGCCTATTCAGGAAAAGTGGGAATTATACATGATTTTGAGACAACTCTTTGTTTCCAAATGTTTTTCTTTTTTATTCATTTTGGACACTAAAACATGTTATTATCTCTTTAGTGGATTATTAAATTGACACTTTAACATTAAGTCTAATTGTATTATAATTGGATTATCAAGGCTAGGCTCAAAACTAATAACTTTGCATAGTAAGTATCATCAATGGGACTTGAATAATTTCCAAAATTCTTGAATCGGCCTTCTTAGTAAATGCCTATATAGGAGCCACATTAACACTACTTGAACTTGAATCCACCACTAAGCCTACCACATTAATGGGTGTAACCTTGGATATACTATAGCAGTTCCTTGGACAAAAACCTTGTATTGTGATGTTTTGTCCTTGTCTCGGAGTCGGTGAGTGGGGACATTCATGAATGAAATGGTCGCCCTGACATCTAAAACATGGTCCTCTAGGGCTTGTGGTCTTACTTGTCTCGATTGGAGCCTGGGGTTAGGATTCATGTACATGACATTGGAGTATTCTGGCTCCCAATTTTGTTCCATAAGTGGTGTCTCGTATTGATAGGAATAAGCCTCACTATGCTCTCCTGACTCTGTGTAATAAGCCTGTGGACTATCTTCATGGGAGTAGTCTGAACTATGAGCATGAGAGTCATTTTCTAAGACCAATGGGGTTAGTAGCACCAATGCTCTATTAGGGTTTTCCTCTACCACTGCATACTCAACTGGAATCACATTGGCAAGAGCTGGTGGTCAGTTTCCTAGGACTGGTTGTGGCCTATATGGTGCTTGATAATACTGTTGTGGCCTATAATATGGTTGTTGCTATCGATTCTGATACCTACCTTATTGGTAAGGTTGTTGATAAGTTTTTCTAACATCCTTCCTATTGTAGGGACAATCTTGAGCCATATGGTTTGTGTATTTTCTCTCAATAGTGCAATATGGAGCATTATTTTTTCCTTGGGGTTGAGCCATCATCGGGCAAACATTAGCCATGTGGTCTCCTCCACAGTTATAACATCACTTCAATGAGATGACCCTTCGTGTTTGTCTATTTTGAACTCCTAGCTTCTTAGCAACCTGCTCAGCGATCTCATCTATCTCAATGGAGGTTCTGGAAGTATGACTAATAGAATTGTTTGAATCCTTATAAAGTTTGGACAATTATAACTCCTCACCTAAATTGTCTTCAATGTCAATACACATTCTCAAGCATTGTTCTAGTGTGATTGGCTCCTTGAGATACACATATGATCTAAGTTTCCCGCTTAAAAGTCCATCTAAAAACAAGGAAAGTTGTTTTGCTTGTGTAGGTAACTTAGGTGTAGGACATCTCTCCACATATTGTTTAAATCTCCATTCGGCTAGTCGAATTGTTTCCTGGGGTGTCTGCTTAAAGCTCTCGATCAAGGATGATGTGCTATGTTTGATCCCACCCTTGGAGGATTCTACAATGAATTCCTCTAGCAGTTGACCTATGTTTTAGTAATTGCAACTGTTCAGGGGCTAAAACCAAGCTAAGGCAGTACCCTTCAGGGTCAAACCAAATGCCCCAAACTGGGTGAACAAGCCCTCTATCTGTTTAGCTCTTAACACTTGTTTGAAATCAGCCACATGATGATAAGGATCTCATGAACCATCAAAGTAGTTCTTCATTGCCTTGACCACTTGAGAGGGTTTGAGGGTTCTTGGATGCTTTCGGGGTCTAGGCAATGGAAAATCATGTTCATCTCTTTGATGCCTTTGTGCTCTATGTCTCTCTCATTCAAGTCTTTCACCTTCAAATCCTGATCCATCTTTACCCACATTGTGTGCAAAGCTTACCTCAGGTCTCTCTCTAGCTCTTTCCCTCTGGGTTTCATGATCTTGGGATGATCCTACTTCTTGATGACCACGGGGGATATTAGATCTTGGTGGAGGGAAAATCAATTCACCCTGCCAAGTGTAGGCATGCCTATCATGCTCTAATACCAAGAATATTCTCTCCGATCTATCATCTAGATAGACAAATTTGCTTGGTATCTCAGGATCTTTGAGCTCATAGATGATGACTCTGCCTATTTTGCTAGGTTGATCTAGCTTGAATCTCCAAAAGGCTTCCTCTGTTTCTCTATTCAAGAATAGTTCTATGCTTTTATTGTCTTGGGGAATCCACTCTGGAGAGATTACCCTCCTCGAGATAGATTTTCCTTGAGGAGTCTTGGGTTCTTGTCCTAGTTCTCCTTGCTCTAGGTCTCCTATCTCATTCTCAAGAATGATGTTTCCAAACTCATTTGTCCTATCTGCTAAGCTGGTAACCACATACATGGTTCCGTCCTTATCAATGTACAAACCCTCTTCGAACTTGAACACTAGGTTTTTAAGTCCGAGGGTTGATTTGGATTTTTGAGTTGGACAACTAATCACCTCAAACCATCCTCATAGATGTGAGCACCTAATCAGTTGGTCCGAATATATTCCAGTTGTGTTTTATAGGGACCTTCTGATGTTTGTAGATAGGCAATACCTGAACTACGGGTGGGTCTCTCTGTTGGTAGTAGCCAAAGGTACAAACACAGAGGAAGCATGTGAAGGCGGACTACAAAGAGTCGTGGGGAGCCATGCAATCCATTTTTCCCCAAGAAATATGTTTTACATTACTTGTTCAAAACCCCAAACAGTGATTTTTATCACTTTTGTACGATATGTATCATAGAAACACCCATTTTTATAATTTTTAGCTCCATTTTGTGCAAGCCAAGGAATCCTTGAGCTTGAGAGCTTAGGTACAACAAGCATACCAATTTTGGCTATTTTTAGATCTTGTTTAGACCTCCAAATAGTGCCTAAAACCTATTTTTTAACTATGTTGGACATTAGATGTGAAACCGGTCAAAACTAGTCTAGAAACTATAAAAAGAGCTAGAGAGCTCATTTTTTAGGTTAGTTAGTGTTGTTTAGTGTGAGCTTAGAGCAAACTTGAACTTGTAATAGTGATCTTGAGAAACAGAGTAAACTTCCCATCTTCCATTGTGTCTTGCTTGTCTCTTACATGTGTGTGTATGTGTGTGCATCTCCATGCTTCTCACCTTCACTCTCACTACATCTCGCATTCACAATCTTCATATCACTCCTATCTCTTCCGTGTATTGACATTAAAGAGGTGGAGCTTCTTAACGTGGTGCTTACCATCGTGCTAGAGCAACACCAAATTTGGTGTCATTGTTGGGGATTGAGTCTAGGACGAATGCATGATGTTAAGAGTATAACAACAAGTGGCGTTGGAAGGTAAAAATTTCACTCTTTGTTGTTGTTTTTGAGTACTTTTTTGTGCTTTTCATCTCCTCTACACTCCTCGTTCACCATCATATCATCTCCTTCCACTCCAAAAAAATAAAAAATTTTACCATATCCACCTATCCTCCTCATTTCCCTCATTTGCGCATGCGAGAGAGAGACAGAGAGAAAGAGAGAGAGAGAGCTTTGGTGCTTGTATGTGTGTACGTGTTTTTGAGTTTTCTTATAGGTATAGTGCTCCAGAACAGCAGGAGAGCTCCAGAAAGGTGAGAAATTCAAATTTCTATCAGATCTACCGTAGGTGTCAGACCATAGCGATGGTCTAAGAAAGTCAACTTTTTTTGTAAGCATATACACCACGGCATAGAGCACACTTGCGCACATAGGAATCCATAGATGCAGCAAAAAAATTTGCATTTTGGTGGACCATCATGATGGGCTCACGCCATCGTGATTGTGTCACACCATCCCGAATGGCTCACGCCATCGCGATGGCTCAACCGGACCATCACAATGGTCTTGCACCATCATGATGGTTCACTTGAACCATCGCGACGGTCTCTGACCATCGCGACAATCTCACCTTGCCCAGGCCATTGCGATTGGCTCATGCTATCGCGACTGCTCACTTGTCATGTGTCCTTGAACCATCACAACAATACAAGTACGCCATCGTGATGCTTTGAATTTCGACCATCGCAATTGCCTAGTGCCATCGCGACTCCTCTTGATCATCACGATACTCCCATTGATCATTGACCATCACGACGGGCTCATGCCATCCTGACTACTTGCTAGTCAGACCATCACGATTAATCATTTGTGGACCATCACGACGCTTCGCACCCTTGGACCATCGTGACGGTTCCAGACCATCGCAACAATTCAAATTGGACCATCGTGGCGGTCCAAGACCATCGTGATTATCCCATACCATCGCAATTGTCCACTTAGAATGCCAAATTTTGGGTTTTAATTTTTGCAAATATAAGGCCTATTTTGAGTGAACTTTTGGGTGATTATGCATATTGGAGATCCCTTTTAGCTCATATTTGAAGAATAGACTGACTCCTGTTTCAACCCTCGAGAGCCTGAACGTCCATAACTTTTTCATTCGAAGTGGGGTTGATAAGGTTCTTAGGGCCTAAAGTATGGTTGTTGTTGGTATTGGTTTGGGTATCTCCTTGATTGTTGATATGGTTGTTGGTAGTTTTGCCTAACCACTTGTTTGGTGTAAGGGAAGTCTTGTATAGTGTGGTTAGTATACTTTCTTTCTATCATGCAGTATTGAGTGTTTGGATTTCTTGCATTGTGAGCCATGATTGGGCAAACATTAGTCATGTGGTCTCCTCAACAATTATAGGATCGCTTTATTGATACCATCCTCGAGGTTTGTCTACTCGAGACTCCTAACTTCTGTGCTACTTTTTTTGCTAATTCCTCAATCGATGTTGAAAGATTTAATGTGAAATTGGTAGAAATATCTGAATCATTGTAGAACTCTAAAAGTTCTAAATTATCTCCCAAGTTATCCTCAATGTCAATACACATTCACACACATAGATCTATGGTCCTAGGTTCCTTCAAGTATACATATGATCGTAACTCCACACTTAACATGCCGTCTAAAAACAATGCCACTTGCTTGGCTAGTGTGGGTAGCATTGGAATAGGGCATCTTTCAATGTATTGTCTAAACCTACATCCTTCTAACCTAACTGTCTCTAGGGGTGTCTGCTTAAATCTATCGATCAATGGATGAAGTATGATATCTTATTCCTCTCTTAGAGAACTCCAAGATGAAGGCTTCTAGCAACTAGTTGACGTCCTTGAACTAACCATGATGTAATGGTTGAAACCACTTCAAGGCTGTATTCTTTAGATTTAGATCAAAAGCATTCTATTGAGTGAACAAATCTTCCACCTGTTTGGCTCTAAACACTTGTCTAAACTCTACTACATGGTCATAAGGGTCTGTCGTGCCATCAAAATACATCCATGTGCATAGCATATGGTTTGAATATTGAGGAGGGGTGAGCTATTGGTGCACCTTATGCCGTGCGACCATTCATATCATTACATTTGTTTTGAAGCACATTGTCATGTGCCAATCAATTGTTTAGGTGAATGTGGTACTAAAATACCACAACATATGTGGCAAACATTCTCTAGATGCTTTAATAATGGATTCAAATTCGATGGAGGTAAGCTTGTCAATTTGATTGAATATAGCATTGTTACTAGCTTTTTAAGTAATAACTTTACGATCTTTAGTTATGGCTTCTTAAGGATTTCAAAGTATCAAACATATGAACAATATTTCTTTTTATCTATGGTTGTGGCTTCTAATCACTTTTTGAGTTTAAGGTATTTGTATCTGCAATTTATGATGTCACCAAATAGTTGTATATAGCTTCCATTCATCTTGATTTAGCTAACAATCATCTATTGCCATACTTCCCGATCGCGTTTTAAGTATCAACATATCAACATTTTGCTATCTAGCTAAATAGTTCTTCGGTTGTCTACCTATTTAGCTTAATAGCTATCCAATAGCTAAATAGGTATCCAGCTAGCTGGATATCAAATCCAAATAGCTTCCTTTTAGCTATTTAGTTATTTAGCTATCTACATATCTGGCTATTTAGCTGCCCAATAGCTAAATAGTTATCCAACTAGATACTTGTTGAGCTAACTAGCTTCATGTTAGCTCAAAATTTATCCAACTATCTATTAAACTAAATAGCTTCTTGTTAGCTAAAAGTTATCTAGCTATCCACCTATGCATCTAAATATCTACCTAATAGCTAAAAAGTTATCTAGCTCTCTACCTATCCAGCTCTCTACCTATCTAGGTAAATAGCTATCCAATAGCTAAATAGTGTCCAGCTATCTACATATGAAGCTAAATACATATCTAATAACTAAAAACTATAGTTTTCTACCAATCTAGCTAAATAGCTATCCAATAGCTAAAACGTTATTCGGTTATCTACTTATCTAGCTAAATAGCTGTCCAATAGCTAAATAGTTACCCAGCTATCCACCTATGAAGCTAAATAGCTATCCAGTAACTAAAAATTTATTCAGCTATCTACCTTTCTAGCTAAATAGCTATCCAATAGCTAAATAGTTATCCAGCTATCCACCTATGGATTTAAATAGCTATCCAATAACTAAAAAGTCATTCAACTATCTACCTATCTAGCTAAATAGATATCCAATAGCTAAAAAGTTATTCAACTATCTACCTATCTAGCTAAATAGCTATCCAATACCTAAATAGTTATCTAGCTATCCACCTATGAAGCTAAATAGCTATCCAATAACTAAAAAGTTATTCAGTTATCTACCTATCTAGCTAGATAGCTATCCAATAGCTAAATAGTTATCCAACTATCTAATAACTAAAAAGTTATTCAATTATCTACCTATCTAGCCAAATAGCTATCCAATAGCTAAAACGTTATTCAACTATCTACTTATCTAGCTAAATATATATCCAATAGCTAAATAGTTATCTAGTTATCCACCTATGAAGCTAAATAGCTATCCAATAACTAAAAAGGTATTCAACTATCTACCTATCTAGCTAAATAACTATCCAATAGCTAAATAGTTATTCAGCTATCTATGTGTCTAGCTAAATAGCTATCCAATAGCTAAATAGTTATCCAGCTATCCACCTATGAAGCTAAATAGCTATCGAGTATTTAAAAAATTATCCAACTATCTACCTATCTAGCTGAACAACTATCCAACTATCTATCTAGCTAAATAGTTATCTAGCTATTTACCTGGCCAGCTAAATAGTTTCTTGTTGGCTAAATAGTTATCTCCCTGACCTGCACCAGCCCTACCCCCCTCAGCTCACACACCGAGAGGGGCGACTCTTTAGCAGGCTCAGGCCTCTCGAGCTAGGAGATGACCCCGTGCTATAGGATATTGGGCCTCGAGACTTCACCGACACCGGATTGCAGAGATAGAGGCTCGTGACCATCGCGCCATGGAGGAGAGTCGATCCAAGATGATGATTGATCTTACACCTATGTATCACATCTTACACTCGCCCACTAGCATAGGATGGAGCTAGTTAATCGTTTCAGATGCATTCTCATGCTTGTTATACTACTCTTTTGCACTCCATTCACTCCCCACTTTCATGGATATCTCCACATGCATACTAGGAGATCTATATCAGCTTTACTAGTTTTTTAGCACTTTTATCTTTTCCGATTGATAGAAGATACAGCCATGTACATCGATTTGTCTCATAGGCCAAGTTTGACCTCTTAATAGACGTAAAAATACTTTTCTTTTTCTTTTCTTTTTTTCTCTCTCTAGCCCCGTCGGCTCCAGCCCCCGTCGGCCTCGCGCATCAGCTGCCCCCGTTGGCCCATACCCTAATCTGTTCCCATCAGCCTTGCACCTCAGCTAACCCCATCGGCCCATACCCTAATCTGCTCCCGTCAACCTCGCGTGTCAACTGCCCCTACCTATCTAGCTAAATAATTTCTTATTGGCTAAATAGTTATCCATTTATCTACCTATGAAGCTAAATAACTATCCAATAACTAAAAAGTTATTCAGTTCTGTGCTTATCTAGCTAAAGAGCTATCCAACTATCTTTCTAGATAAATAGTTATCTAGCTATACCTATCTAAACTCCAGCCATCCATCAACTATCTAGATCTTTCTTACTATTTAACCCTCTACTAAAACACTAATCTGGCTAGTTTCATTATGCTAAGCAGTTGCTCGTGAATTGCAAAAACTACCAACAATGGTGATGTTGCATACAATATGGATCTTAGGACAAGTGAGAATGTTGGACGTACACCATTTGTAGAAAGTAAGACTTATGCCCAATCTTCAACATCCAAAGAGAGAACCAATATTCCATCCTTCCTCCAAACCCACTCTACAATGGATGTCGATCTTGATCCTTGTACAGTTCACCACATGCATGATGTGGAGTCCACACACGTTGACTTCGATAGTGGTATAGAATGAACGATTGAGAATTGTCTTGACCTGGTTAGCACCTCAGATATTCATCTATCTAGTCACAAATCTGTAGTTGATAAAGAGGTTCATCTTTCTATCCACATGGTTGTTACTTGTCAGTTTGAGTCTAGGCAGGCTCTAGCTTTAACCTAGTGACATCCCCCAAAGGGATCTTCCTCCATGGTCTAATCCAAATACTCATCCAAATCAAGTTCTTCCTTCAAATATTGATGTTTCAAAGCAAGTTCCTCTGCCAATTAATGATCTCATTGTTTGTTTCAAACAAGGATCATCTGTGCAATCCAACTTCTGATCCCCATGAGAGTCGAAAGAGAGATCTTTTTCAAACAAATGCTACAAATGAAACCTCCTTGAAGCAAAACTATTGTAAGCTAGCCTCAGTTTCTGACATGTCTGGATCCCCAAAAAAAGTTGTAGGTGTTGATGTACAAGAAGATGCCACTCTAGCGTAGTCTATGGGAAAAGCAAAAAGAAATTTGTAAGCAGCTATGAAACGACAGAAGAAGCCAAGCCATCTGCACCCAATTACAAGGCAGCAGACTACTCTATCACACCTAAAAGGAGGGATTGTACCTGATATAGAGGAACTTTTGAAAGAATAGTACTAGTCTTCACCCCTACATCACTCTGCTTTGTAATGGTTATTATCCCCACACGTGGCATCATCCAAATCTATTAGTTATCATTGCATTGTGTGATCAGCCTATTTTGTATCGATGTTATTAAAATATTTTGTTGTCTATGCTTCATATTATATAGCATCTACATATTTAATAGCTCAATAGTGCCATAGATTGTAACAATGTTTGGCTATATGTTGGATGGAGAATGAAGTTCCATGCACAAATGTCAGAAAGATAATGTTCCACCCTTATCAAATCAATGTCAGGCTACAATAGAAGTTGAGCACAAAGTAGGGAATACATAAACTTGCACGCATGGGACATTGTCACATATGAAATACCATTCCTTCATGTAAATAATTCTTCTTTTGGTATTATGTGGAAAAAGGCATTGGACAACTCATTCCACAATGTGATGTTTGTCTATAAAAAGCACCAATTTGGAAATAATTTGAAGTTTTAATGACATCATAAACATTAGGAATGTATTTCTATGAATTTTACAATCATTCCTCTCATTATGATATAATTCATACATTAGTGTTCATCCTCTTACAGAACTTATTGTGATGTCATTGATTGTAATTTGTAACGATTTCGTTATATGCCAGATAAAGAACAAAGTTCCATCCACAGCTATCACAAAAGATAATGCTCCATAAACATTAGGAATGCATTTCTATGAATTTTACAATCATTCCTCTCATTATGTCTTTTCACAATTATATGATTTGGACAATGGTAAATAGCTTCAAAGTGAGGGAATTGATTTCACTATTCAGTACTAGTGTTCACCCTCTTACAACACTTATTATAGTGTCATTGATTGTAAGTTGTAATGATGTTTGGCTATAGGTTCGATAAAGAACAAAGTTCCATCCACAACTATCACAAAAGATAATGCTCCACAAACATTAGGAATGCATTCCTATGAATTTTACAATCATTCCTCTCATTATGTCTTTTCACAATGATATGATTAGTAGTAAATGGTTTCAAAGTGAGGAAACTGATTTCAATATTTAGTACTAGTGTTCACCCTCTTACAACACTTATTGCAATGTCACTGATTGTAAGTTGTAACAATGTTTGGCTATAGGTTAGATAAAGAAAAAAGTTCCATCCACAGCTATCACAAAAGATAATGCTTCATCCTCAGCAAATCAATGTTAGGATGTAATAGAACTTGAGCAAAAAGATGGCCAAGAAGATCAAAAATTAAACAAAGTATCAGTTTCAACTCAAATTGATCCTATTGCAACAAAAGTTGAGCAAAAAGATGCCCAAGAAGATAAAAAACTAAACAAAGTATCAATTTCAACTCAAACTGATCCTGTATTAGTTTTTACACCACAAGGGAATCAGAAGCCTAAATGGATATCGGGCAAGTAAAAAAAATGAAAGAGGTTGGATCATGTGGTAATGGAACTTGGTTTTATTGAGATAGAAAGGGAACCCCTAAAGATTCAATTGAAGGGCTTTAGTGTGTAGACAAGAGGATCAAAGAGGAGATGGAGGGAGAGAGATGAGAGAAGAGACACGCACAGGTGCATGGGAGCCTCGAAACCCACATAATGATCTCTCTTGAGGCAATGCTCTATATATGATGTATATATATGAATATAGGGGTAAGGTCACATGATCCTTACATCCCCAACAATCTCTCACTTAAGGATCAATGTGACCATAAGTGGTAACACATACAAATAATGATGTAGGACTATACAATAATGTATAGGACGAGTCCGGATCTCAACCAATATGGATCATCCTACACCAAATGCCTTGAATAAGGTGTATCTATGCACCTCAAACTGCTATAGACTCATATCAATACGAGTCGAGCTCATATATGACTGATGCAAGAATTGATGAAGTTCGCACAAGGCTCCTACTTGCTCTATGCATGTGTCAATCATTGAACGATTGATAACTCCAAGTGCAAATGCTCCAATAGCAACTGCAATATCTGGTCTCGAGCATAACAACTCATACATCAAACTCTCGAATGCTCATGAAACCTATGCTATCCTGGCTAACCTAAGCATGTCATCCATGCCTATATCCAAGGCATCCAAAGAACCATTGTCAAGACCAACATGTCCTGACATATCTGTGTCAACATCGGGCATGAGCGAATCCAAGAATGATTTGCTGACTCATCAACATCTAAATCAGTCATCCTATCAACCAAGGATGTGTCTAATTGTGCACCCTGAGAGCTAAACTGCTCTATCACACACTATGTACCATGAGAGCAATCCTGCTCTACCACACCAAGTGTATGATCATGCTCCACATGAGCTAGTCACACAACATCAACACCAAGGTCAAAGTGATGATCATATTCTATTTGAGTATCATCACAATGCTCTACATGAGCATCCACATCATGCTCTAAAGCATCCAACTGATCATCCAAAGTATGATCCATAAGAGCATCCATATGATCAATAAAATCATGTTCTATATAGGCATCATGAGCATCCAAATCATGCTCTACATGTGCATCCATCAGAGCATCTGAATCCTACCATACATGTGCATCATGAATATCACTAGACCTATGTGTAAGTAGACAAAATGAGACATGATGAGTCTCAGATCACACATAAGTCTGAACTCCCACTGAGACAAGATTGCCTCTCACATGAAGTACCTACAGTGGATACTTGTGCCCAATCCTGGCACCTCTGACAAGCATAAGTTGTCCCAACTGCAACTGAAAATGATGCTCACCAAGGAATGCATAACATATGCTCTCCTATAACTAGCTAACTAAACTCAAGTTCATAGGGAATGAAGGTACATAGCGTACATGTATGAGCATAAGTGATGATCCACTAGATAGCATAAGGCATACATCTCCTGCACCCTCAATATCATGTATCGTACCATCAAGCATGTGCACACATCCACAACTCTCACCTGAGAATCGATAAAACCACTCACAATGTGGAGTAACATGAAAACTAGCTAATGCATCAAGCAACCAAGCCATGTGTGCTATCCAATGAACAAGAGGAATCCTGAGATGAACCATAGGAGAAAGTGATATCACCATCACAAGCATAATCAACTACCATAGACTCTCCCGAAACCACTACCTGACCTGCATCATGTGCATATCTCTGACATCGTCATCGCATCCGCCTAAAACAACATTGTAGAATACGGCCTTCATGGCCGCAGTGCCAACATTGAAGTTGTTGATGTGATCTATGTCTCACATGAGTCAATGGACTCGCATACATATCATGTAGTCTCTACCATAATGCACTACTCGTCTCCTCATACATAACAAACTCATATATAGAATCCACAAGCTGTAACGGGATAGTGGAGTTGACCAATGCATCCATATCCATTCATACGTGGTCGGGCATGTCACGAGGTCCTTATGCATCTCTATGCACATACATGTGTAACCTTGCACGAACCAATGTATGCCACATTTGATCTTTCCATCTCAGAAAGTCAATGCCATCAAATTGAGAAGACACCATGCTGGCAATCCAAGAGACTATAAATATAACAAGAGACTAGAAACAATACTATATCCTCAAAAACATCTCACTAGAGAAGAAACCATGTGAACCACCTATCATATAATCATGCATATAGCATGCACATAAAGCCATGAGCATAAGCCTGCTCACAAAGTCTCCAAATTCATCAAGTAGATGTGAAATAATCCTGGGAAAAAATCGAAAAAGTATCCCAATCAAACAAGATAACCAATAGCAAAAGAATAATGAGTAACTTATCACCACCTATCACTGATCCAATCAAAGATAATGGCAGATACACATGCCAAAACTTGATGGCAATACGCGTTAATATAATGACAATACACCTCCCACTCAAGAATAAATCCTGCAAGATGGTCCAACATGTCACCAGTAATCTCTTACCAAGTCCAAGTGAATGGAGATAAGCAATGATTCAAAGCTATCACAAGCATAAAGGATCTACTAGACCATCTATCTGGCATAAAAACCGATAAAATTTTGGTAGCATCTCCTCTATAAAATGGACTCTGGAACCAAAATAATCATGTGGGAATCACCATCCATAATATCAAATCAATGAACATATGCTATTAGAATAACTAATCAAGATGACAAATAAGTGTGCATCTGAGGCTCCAATCTAGATCGTGTACCTGCATAAAAACAAAAGATAGAAGCACCTACCAAGATCCAAAATCAACTCTCATAAAATTATGTGCAACCGGTAAATCCATAACCAAGTGGCATAAATGAGATAGAGACCATAATGCCACTATACATCCACTAACAATGCCATGATCAAACTCATGATGACATAAACCTCAAAAAAAAGTATACCACAATGTCATCTCACATGCCAAACACATGACACGATCATGCTCTACTCTCATATGGAGGACCCATAGTGATCATACATGGATAATGCCTTCAAGCTCTGAAAAATAAGAGCTTGCACACCAAAAAAATCTCTCTCAAAGAAGTTCCAAAGCAAATTGAACCTCCAAAAGCAACTAGGGTCCTTATGGTGAAAATATGTTGTTCTATATTTTGTTGTTTCAGAGATGATATCCTCTAAATTTGAACTTTTTCTCTTCAGCAAACTTCAAGAACTCTTTCTTGAATATGTAACGATATATACAACACCTCAATGGGAGGTGTGTAGCTCAAGATATACTCAAAATAAGCATCTCCTATCAATTTCACCTTCACGTGCAGCACTATTGCTCTATATTTTGCAATTTTGTTGACCTAGCACTCAGAATTTGGACCTGTGTTCCTTCTAAAAATTGTAGTTTGATTTTCCAAGCTACACATAGCAAGTTGAATTGCTTGAATTGACCGTGTAAAACTCAAGTTATGACCCAAAAATTCACATGTTGTCCAAGTGATTGTAGATTCGTCTTCTACATCAGTCTATGTTTTTTGAATTTTTGGTAGTCTAAAACTCCAAGCCAGGTTTTGTGCCCTTTTGTGAAGTTCTAGCCCTTTTCTCAGCTATGCATAAAACTTTAAAATGTATTAATTCGAGCTTCCTAGCTCGAGTTATGTCTAAAATAGTGAACACCCATTGAAAGGTGCTGACTGCACTTTCCCCTCTTATGACCTAAGCTTCCATTGAAGCTTCTTGCACACAAGCCTTCAGCAATCTCTGATACCAATGAAGGGCATTCGTGTGCAGAACAAGAGGAGCAAGGAGGAGATGGAGGGAGAGAGATGAGAGAAGAGACACGGACACATGCATGGGAGCCTCGAGACCCAGATAATGATCTCCCTTGAGGCAATGCTCTATAATATATATATATATATATATATATATATATATATATATATATATATATATATATATATATGTATGTATATGAATATAGGGGTAAAGTCACATGATCCTTACATCTCCAATATCAACATGGCCTAAAACAGAAGGAGATACAAGAATTGAAACATGTTCACAAGGATTTAGAGCCTAGGGCTTTGATTCTCGAAGTTGATGTATTTATGAACACTTGAAGTGACTAGGGTTTTCCTAATAGTAAGACTTTTCTACGATGGTGCCTTGAACATTTCAATGTCTGGATCTGGAGTGCATATGATCTAAACAAGATCAACAAACATATTGATACAATCTTCCTGGAGTTCAGAAAGAAATTTATGGGTATTTGGGGGAGGGATCACTGTTTATGGAAACTTTCAATCCATTTCAAGTGACTGGCTCATTTTTGGGACACGAGGAGTATAGGCCTGAGAAGACATTAATAATTGATATTACTGCTATAGGTTATTTTACAACATTAGAAGATGTCTCACGCTACCAAAGTTGACAGTTAGTGAAAGACATAACTATCTATCAGGAACTCTTTGTGGTCAACTTTGGAAATGGTTAATAGCCCCAAACCGTACTGAGTATGCAGATATTATTTCTAGAGCTATTCACCTTGATGAAGAGAGCTTAACTATATATCATGGAATACGTGAGATATTAGTCGACATCATAAATGAATACACTGAGTGTGTAGATAACAAAACATTGTGTACAATCATTCTTATAGACTTATGTTAAATACTTTGATCTTATAAAGATTGTTAGCTATGTTGATCCAACTGTTAGCTATATTGGTCAATTGTTAGCTATTTACATGTTAACTACTTTAAGTCTATGGGTGAATTCAAACTATTCTGGTGGTACATAGATGGTGTTTCCTTCCAAACTCATGCTTCCACCCTTTTGATTCACATGTATTCCATAGGAACTCAAATGCTAAATTACTAGGATCATTGGATTTAAAGAAAAAACCTTTACAATCATTGATTTTATATGTTTCAAGGGTGCGAGTTTTGTTTCGTGGGGGGTTAGCTGCCACACTTTTTTTTTCAAAGAACAAAAAATTGAATATTAATATAGAAGAGTTACAAACTATGCCAAGGGAAAGCCCTCACCAAATACATATAAGCACTCCAAATACAAATAAGCCTAAACAACAAAATTGTTGCAATAAGCAATTGTTCTTCTAAGGAATATGAAAGAACTTGTTTTAAACCTTAAGGATTGTCCACCTTCATAACTTTCTCAAGTTTATGTATTAGGATAGTAGGGATATAGTTTGTGAGTGGTACATTTTTTCCTTTTAGTGGCTCTACCACTTGATTGAACTTCTCGTCACAAAAAATTGTAGGTGGAGTATCAAAATGCACAACCTGCAGTGCATAAGGAAATTTCAAAAACTGGTTCTAGGAGCTTGGGTCCATTCCTTAGCAAAAAGCTCATATGTAGAATAATATTTTTTAGCGGTCTCAACAAGGTTGTTAGTCCATAAGTCTGAAACAATAGATTTCACAACTTTTGGAACGTGACTGGCCACACCATATGCTTAAGATGTCACCTCTTTCACATTATAAGGTAGCACACCCCCTATTTTTCCAATTGCATCATCAACATACAAATATAGACAAGAGCACATGGGACTACTGAGTCATCCACACTGTCAAAGACACCATGCACCTCAATGAATATGAAGAGTGAAAAATAAGGATGAAAATCATAGTTCAAAATAATAAAATTAAGAACCAATTTTCATGAGCCAAAACTTTTATTTGAAAACTAACTTCTCCCAAAGAGCATAGGTCATAATACATGATGGAAAAAATGGAGGCCAAAGCCCTCATACGAGATAAATAACGTGTAGAAACTAGTTTATAATTATCTAGTAGTCAATTTGTTTACTACATAGTGCCATACTAAAAAATTGTCCATCATCACATGGATATTACAAATTCTAGAGCATACTATTGTAAATTGCCTCATGGACATCACCATTAATGGTAAACTAGTTTGTACAATCATGAAGTGGTAACATGGGTATTTTAATGCATCTTACAAGATGGGAATAGAGATAAGCTAGTGGTCTTGTTTGTAACAACTTGTAGACATTTTCTTCGGGTCTCTCACAAAATACACCCACCACATAATATGTTCTTGGAGCTATCATGTTGTTCCAAGCATCCATTAGACTCTTCGGAGTGAATTGTTTACCCTTTGTGCACTTTAATAAATAGAAATTTGCACCTTCATCGTTGTTCTCTTCTGCATTGACAACAAAGCTATCATACACTACCAATGCATCTGATAGATAGTTTCCATCACCTTCAAATGTAAAATTGGAAACCGATGAGTCTTATGCTGCATTTGATTCATTGATAAGAGTCAAAGTATGGTACACCCAATTTTGAATGTGGCATTTGTTGATGCATCTTTTCCACTAAACACAGATTCACTTGCACCATCATGTTCTCCCTTCTCGTGCCCTGACTCAAAGAAGTTCCATATCATATTCATGCCTCCCTCGATATCTTCCTATGAAGTAAAATGGAAATTTAGCTTTAAATTGATAAGTTTCACCATTTGACCATACTCAATGTTGGTTTAACTCAAGGTTTATCTCTCTCAACCATTGCCAATCTAATTGGAAACAATGTTGCAAAAAAAGGGTTTCATGCTTCTTGTCATCGGATATGAAGAAGTGGATTACCTTTTTAGGAATGCCCTCCAAACAAAAATATGTGATATGCACAAAAATAGTTATCTGTACAAATCACCAATGCATAGATTGTATTTCATTTTGCTCACAAAATGTATAGTATTATGCAAAATCAACCATTGAAACCACAACATCACCTGGAAATTCAGAGACACGTCTTAAACTGGTGTGCTTTCCATAAATAAATGAAATTGTGCTTGATAAATTTCTTTAGAGTTTTCTCAAATAATCCTATTACAACTTTAGGACTCATCCCTTTCTTTAGCAATTCTTTCCTTTTATGAGCTTGTCCTTCATGCATTGACTCAACATCTTCAAAGATCTTTACAAGAATATGATATTCATCAATGCTAGTCTCTCACTGACATGACTTAAAATGTCCTACTCTGCAATCAGAGCACTCACCCATCACACATTTGTACTGGTGGAATATGGTATCATTCTAACATGGACATAGAATACTCTCTATAATGTTGCTAATTGATCAAAATGTAGTTGATGAAGCATTGCACCTTGATGTCTTCCCTACTTGACAAATAGAACAATCATAATGACAAAGACAATCATGCATGATAGAGCTTGATTGACATAGGAGATTGATTGCATCCTTAAGGCACGACATTTAATTGTGATAAATGTAGCAATATGTGAATCTATCTTTCAATCTCTTAGCAAAATATGGCTTCAATGATTGAAACTTTAGAAGTTGGATACTTATCATTGGATGGCATTTTTTGAAGCATATAAATAGCTCCATCTAAACTACACAAACAATTGGCTATTACCAATCATTAATTATCTTGTTACCAGTTTGCTATTACTAAGTAGTCGGTTCTTGGTTAGTTGTTACAAGGTGTTATCTTATTACAAGTTAACTATTACTAAGTAGGTAGTTCTTAGCTAGTTGTTGGTAATTAGTTATTACTTTTAGCTTGTTATCAGTTAGTTATTGCTAACTAACTAGTCCTTGGTTAGTTTTTTGTAATTATCTATTACTAATTAGCTATTACTAATTAGCTATTACTAATTAGCTATTACTAATTAGCTATTACTAATTAGCATGTTATCAATTAGCTATTACTAAGTAGCTACTTCTTAGTTAGTTGTTAGTAATTAGCTATTACTAAATATCTTGTTACTGATTAGCTATTACTAAGTACCTCATTCTTGGTTAGTTGTTTGTAATTAGCTATTACTAATCAGATTGTTACTAGTTAGCTATTTCTAAGTAGCTAGTTCTTGATTACTTGTTAGTAATTATCTATTACTAATTAGCTCGTTACTATTGGGTGTGTGTAGAAGTGCTAGAGACACACAAGAAGCACACATAAAGAGCACAAACATAGCAAGACACATGGAGAAGACGGATGGTTGGAATAGCTCTCTCTATTGACGATGATCAGAATTGAAGTAAGAATTGAATAATATCAAGAAGTACAAAGCCACCACATATGAGTGAATCATGTATGTGGTAACATGGGGAAAAAAACTCTAGCCAACACTAGAGTAAAAAGTGTTATCGTTAGTGTCCATGTGAAAGGCCAAACGGCCATTGGACACTTCTTTGTATATGTTCTTTAATAAAACATATAGTGGCCTGGTCAATCACAGACTGTAAGTTTGACCGCATTTGTAACACCTAAGAATTCTGTGTCCATGCTCCTTGTGCATTGTGTTTTTCTGCATATTATGTAGCCTCTGTACGGAATACCATGTGCGGCCCTAGGAGCTCAATATTCTACTTCGAGGATATCATCATGGAGCTCTCAAGAAGGAGAGCGCACTGTTGTGCATCACCATTGAAATACTTCACTAATATCAAAGCAATTTCATGCAAAAGATTTGTCCCTTTTGTGCGAGCGACGCGAGCACCCGCCCACCCACGCAAGGCTTTCTCCAAGGCTTACAACTAAGGCATTGACCAAGGCATAGACCTTGGCATACCTTGTCATCCAAGTCACCAAAGTCACCATTGACACCATTGGTTGTGTGTGAGGGAGGACCTCAACAATCAAAGAAGATAGAGGTTCCCGATACTTCCCAGGAGGTCACCCATCCCAGTATTGTTCCCCTCGGAGCTCGCTTAACCATGGCAATCTCTTGCCACTAAGCTACACTTGTGGTGTCTGAAGAAGGGGAAAGACTATGGTTAACATTAGCTTGAACATGTTTTGGTCCCTCAAAGCTTGATTCTTTGCTTTCAAAGCCTGTTTTTGAAGCATTTTTGGAGTGTCTTTTGGAGCCATTTTGGAGTACTTTCACACATAGTTCTCTTCACACAGGTCCAAGAACATCAAGAAGAGTGTTCTTTGTACTTCTTTGACAATAAATATCAACCTTTGGGGCTGTGTTTTTAGCCACACTTGTAAAAGTACAGCTTTCTCAAAAGGTTTTTAGTTTTGGTGGGAGTAGTCGCTGCAAATTTATGCAGGATTTTGAGCCTAAAACATCAGAGTTGACAGACACTTGCAAGTGTTCTCGGCTAGTTTTTGGGTTGTGCATTCAGCCTTTTAGTGTCATTTTACTACATATATTGAGCACATACATACCATATATGCTTCTGTGGATACCACTTATGTACATCCATGTGGTCATTGATATAGCAATTACGTTTTTGCATAAAGCCTTTTACGTTTGATAAAGAGGGTCGTGGTGAGGTTTTTTCAAGGAGACACCCAGATGTCAGGGTCTCTTCGGTGATGCAGGTGGAAGACTTACCCAACCTCGCCATAAGAGATGTATGATAGTTGTTCATAGGTGCTCGGTAAGCCTAGTTGGCTTCTATTGGGTAATTGATTATATGATGTGGAGTCAGTGATTCACTATGCAGGTAAACATGTCAACACTTATAGTTTTATGCTATTTTGACACTGTTCCTATGCTCATTTTGAAGAGGATACTCTGGCAAAAAATTTCTATATTTTTTGGTTTTATCAACTGTACAGTGGTTGATTTACTCCTTGATACACGTATTCATTGGTGTTTGGACTCTTCTAGCTCCATTATCATTCTATTCAGTTCTCTACCATCATGGCATCAGAGCTCTCAGGCACATCTGGTGGATCAGGGTCTAGTGCCAGTGTTTCGAGGAGGAGTTATAACTTGCACGGAAAAGACCATTTTGAGATCCAAAAATTTGATGGCACAAACTAGCTCTATGGAGAATCAAATTAAAGATGTGCTGATTCAAAGGAGGCAATGGAAGCCAATAAATGGAATTTCAAAGAAGCCTAATGACATGGATGAAGATGATTGGGATGAGTTAGATGAAATAGCCAAGTCTACCATTCGCTTGCACCTAATAGATAATGTTTACTTTACAGTATTAGACTGTGAAAGTGCAGAGGAGCTTTGGAAGAAGTTATGCAATACATATGAAAAAGAGACGACATCAAATAAAGTGTATCTCATGAGAAAATTATATGACCTTCACATGAAGGACACAGATAGTGTTGATGCTCATTTAAATGAGTTCGATGCTATGTTCTCCCAGTTACAGGCTCATAAAATGGATATGGATAATGAAATGAAAGCAGTATTGTTGTTATGCACCTTGCCATCATCATGAGATACGTTTTGCACAGGTACTAGCAATAGTGCACTCGGTGGTAAACTCATCTATGATGACATATATGGATCACTCTTGATTGAGGAGATTCGTAGAAAATCTATGGTTGGTAGGCACTCATAGTGGAGATGCATATAATGTTTGTGATTCTTACCAAGGAAAGAATCAGCAACATGGAAGGAGCAAGAACAAGGAAAAGAATGGTCAATGAAATAAGAGTAGAAGTAAATCAAGGAAGAGGGATATCAAATGCCATTATTTTCATAAAAAAGGACACATGAAGAAAGATTGTTATGCATTAAAAAATGCTAAAGGTAAAGGACAAAATGTTGATGGGTGCGTTTAACAGTTACCTGCACCATCTACTTCCATTGTGAAGATTGAAGAAATTAATGCTATTTCTGATGATATTGATGTGTTGAAACTTGATAGTACTATGCCAATTGAGGCTCTTATGGCCGATTCTCTTTCCCACAAGTGGTTGTTAGATTCTGGTGATTCTTTCCATGTGGCACCACACATAGAATGGTTCTCTAATTATGCAGCAAAGTCTCTTGGTACCGTGAGACTTGGTGACCCTTATCAGTGTGATGATGTGGGGATTGGAGATGTGGTTGTGCAGCTCATTGATGGTTCAAAATTTACTATGCATAATGTATGCCATGTACCTCAGTTATCATGCAATTTGATGTTAGTTGTTCAACTTGATGACCTTGGTTACAAGGTGGTCTTCTATGCTCAGTCCTTTTGTATATAAAAGGGCAATATGGTCATTGCAAAAGGAAGCAAAGTTGGCTCACTTTAACCTTTATTTGTATCACAGGAAGAACACTTGTCAGTTGTTACTGAACAGCCTATGGCTTGTATTTGGCATGGTCATTTGGGCCACATATCTCATAGCGGAATGGAAAATATTTCTCGTTGTGGCTACTTACATGTGTTATTTTTCTCTGATTTTTCATTTTATGAGCATTGTCAATATTGAAAGCAAACCAGAAATGTGCATAGAATGCACATTGACTCTTCAATTCAACCTTTAGATCTCGTTCATACAGATGTGTGTGGTCCTATGCCCACTAGGTCCTTAGGTGGTTCTCTTTACTATGTCACTTTCATAGATGATGCTACTAGAAAATTTTGGGTATATCCTAGCAAATTGAAGGATGAGGTATTCCCTACTTTCAGAAAATGGCTTGCTTCAGTTGAGACTAAAAAAGGAACTAAGCTTAAGGCTTTATGTTCAGATAATGGGGGTGAGTATACCTCACATGAATTCAGCCTTTTCTATCTGTCTAAAGGAATTCGTAGAGAGCAGCTCCTTATACCCCAGTATAGAATGGTGTAGCTGAAAGGATGAATAGAACTATTCAAGATAGAGTGGTTTCTATGTTGCATCATGCAAATCTCTCACAAGATTTTTTGGTAAAAGTAGTATTGATTGGAGTTCATGTGATTAACCTTTCACCTAGTATTGCCAAAGGTCTGAAAGTGGCACAAGAGTTATGGATAGGGAAGCCTCCATATTATGATCATATTCGAGTTTTTGGGTGTGAATCATATCTTGATATACCCAAGAATCTTAAACAAAAGTTGGACCATAAGTCAAAGAAATGCATTTTTCTTGGATATGTTCAAGAAGGACAATTTGGATATCGCTTATGGGATCCTGAAACATGATCAATGATCAAAAGTACTGATGTCATTTTCAATGAGTCTAAGATGCATAAACAATCCATTAAGGAAGTTGACGTGAGAAGAGTGGTGTTTGAGGATATTATTCCTCTAGTTAGCATGCATAAAAATGTTGCACATAGGGATCTTCAAGAGAATGTATGATCATATCAATCTACAAATGTTCCTGTTCAGCAACCATTGAGACTCTCTACACGTGTCTCACATCCACATGATAGATATGTTCCAGGTTTGGATTTTGTTATGCTAACAGATGATGGTGAGCCTTCTTACTACAAAGAGGCTATGCAGACAATAGCTCATGTCAAGTGGGAGCATGCCATGAAGAGTGAGTTGGATTCTATTCACAAGAATTGTACTTGGCATGTAGTACCTTTGCCAAAGAAAAGGAAAGCTTTACCATGTAAATGGGTATATAATCTGAAATTCACATCAAATAGTGCTTCTCCAAAGTACAAAGCATGACTTGTTGCAAAAGGTTTTAAACAACAACATGGTGTTGATTTCAAGAAAATCTTCTCTCAAGTGGTCAAGATGACTACCCTTCGCATGTTGCTTGGATTTGTTGCAATGGAGGACTTAGAGCTAGTCCAAATGGATGTGAAAACTAATTTGTTGCATGGAGATCTTACAGGTGAGATCTATATGGAACAACCAGAGGGTTATGTAGTTCCTGGCAAGGAAAGTCTAGTTTGTAAGCTCAAGAAGAGTTTGTATGGACTTAAACAATCCCCTAGACAATGGTACCAAAAGTTTGATGCTTTTATGAAGTCTCAAGGCTATTCTCGAAGCAATGAGGATCATTGTCTCTACACAAAGAGATGTTCATATGCCAACTTGATATGCTTGACACTTTATGTTGATGATATGTCGATTGCTAGGAACTCCTCTTATGACTTGTCAATTCTCAAAAAGAAATTGAGTCAGCTATTTGATATGAAGGATTTGGGGGGTGTCAAACATATTCTTGTCATGTGAATTACTCATGATAGGAGCAAAAGATACATATACTTGTCTCAAAGTGAGTACATATCCAAAGTACTTCACAGGTTCAATATGCAGGGTGGAAAGGCATTGAGTACACCTTTACCCACATATGTGAAATTGAGCGAGGATGATTGCCCCAAATTAGATGAGGAAAAGGAATTCATGACCAAAATTCCCTATCATTCTACTTTTGGTAGTCTCATGTATGCTATGGCAGCTATGAGACCAAACATTGCATTTGCAGTGGGAGTTGTGAGCAGATATATGTCGAATCCTGGCAAGAACATTGGGAAGTAATCAAGATGATTTTGAGATGTTTGAGTGGCACTAAGGACAAGTGTATATGCTTAGGTAGAGGGAAAGCATCCATTATTAGTTACAAAATTTTGACTATGTTGGTTGTGTAGACAACCGTAAGTCTACATCAAGTTATATTTTTCATTTTGTTGGAGGTGTTATCTCTTGGAGATCTTGTCTTCAAGAATGTACAAATGTTTCCACCATAGAAGTAGAGTATGTTGCAGCAAGTGAGGCATGTAAGGAATCATTGTGGCTTTCTCATCTTGCTTATGATATGGGGTTATCTCAGCATGTACCTCGTTTGCTTAGTAATAGTCAGAGTGCTATTGCTTTGGCTAAGAATCTGGTCTATCATGCAAAGACCAAGCACATTGAGGTGAGGTATCACTTCATTACAGATTGCTTAGGCATTGCATCCATTATTCTTGAGAAGGTTCACACTCGAGATAATGCTATAGATGCTTTGACTAAAGCTCTACCACAGTATGGATTTCGACATCGTTGTCACTCGATGGGGGTTACTTGATTTGTGATCTTACACAATCCCTTGTATACTATGTAACATGCCCATCAAGTGGGAGGTATAGTTTGTATACTTACACTCAGGTATTCTTTATCCTTCTTTATTTTTCTCCCATAGTTACTTTGGCCATATTGGCCTTTAATGGGAGATTTTTATTGTTAGTGTCCATGTGAAAGGCCAAATGAACACCGGACACTTCTTTGTATATGTTCTTTAATAAAACATATAGTGGCCTGGTCAGTCATAGACTGTAAGTTCGACTGCATTTATAACACCTAAGAGGTCTTTCTTCATGCTCCCTATGTATTGTGTTTTTCTATGTATTATGTAGCCTCTGTGCGGAGTACCATGTGTGGCCCTAGGAGCTTGATTTTCTACTCTGAGGACATCGTCATGGAGCTCTCGAGAAGGAGAATGGATTGTGTGGTGCATCACCATCAAAATACTTCGAAAAGTGTCCATGTATAGGGAAAAGGTTCACATCAAATTTGAGGAACACATATGTGTAGCAATCCCCACTTGAGTGAATGATCTGAACACATACAAGGAGTGACAAATCAGCCCCCACAAGGTAATAAGCCTAAAGCTTTGCGAAAAGCTTCAAAATTTTCTCATGGAAGAGCTTTGGTGAATATTTCTCCCACATTATCTTGTGTAGGCACATATACCGAATCAATATCTCTTGCATGAAGGCACTCTCTCACATAATGATAATGCACCTCATTATGTTTGGTTCATGCATGAAACACTTGGTTTCGTGCAATAGCCAATGCACTTTGACTATTAGTGAGAATATGCATAGTAGCATCAATCTCCCATGCAAAGATCCACCAATATGCGTCTCAACCATATACACTCCACTATAGCTATGAAAATTGCCCTATACTCAGCTTCACAACTCAAGGTCACCATTGTAGGTTGCTTCTTACTCAACCAAGATATGCATGAGTCTCCAAGGAAAAAGCAATTACCACTAGTGGACGCGCGAGTGTCATAACAACCAACCCAATCACTATCTCTAAATCGTGCAAGCATGGCTGAATATCTCTTCCATAAAAGAGACCTAAGCTCAAAGTGCCTTTGAGATATCTAAACACAGATTGAACTGCTCGCCAATGCTTAGTGCTAGGGTTGTGCATGAATCGTCTCAAATAGGAAATTGCACACTTTATGTCGGGCCTTGTGTTGCATGCCTACATAAGACATCCCATAGATTGCTGATAAAGAGAAGTGTCAAATGCATCACTAGAATCCTTGTTGAAAAATTTCAACCATGTTTGGTTGGAAATTCTCTACCTTTTTAGCTCTATTTTTGTTGGAATTTTTCAACCCTTTGAGCCTCACTTGGCTGGTCTACATGGCCATAGTCAAGTGCACCATTTTGGAACAAAGGCATGAGTGTATCGAACGCATCTTGTGAGATAATTGTTGATTGTTTTTTTGCATTCAAATAGAGGAAAAACTAAATTTTCAACAAATACCACATCTTGATTCACATTAATTATGTTCCTCAATGGACGGTACAAACAATATCCCTTACTTTCAGCACTATAACCAACAAATATAAATTTATTTGCCTTTTCATCAAGTTTGTGACATTATTGTGATGGCACAATAGCATATGCCAAACAACCAAACACACGCATATGTCTAACCATAGGCTTATGTCCATTTCAAGCCTCATAAAGAATGATGTCGCTCAATGCTTTTGTAGGGCAGTGATTCAACACATAGTTTGCATACATGATCGCTTCCATCAAAAACTTATCAATACAGTGCTTTCATTTAGCCATACATCATTCCATTTCAAGGAGACTTCTATTTTTATGCTATGCAACACCATTTTTTTGAGGTGTATATGGCACCGTATATGGGTGTGAGATACCTCTTTCACAAAGAAAAACATTAAACTCATGTGACATGTATTTACCACCATGATCCATGTGTAGAGTCAAAAGCTTGTTTGAAGAAAAAATTTTCAACCATAGCTAAAAATGCTTTGAAGTAAGAAAATACCTCATTCTTTGCTTTCATAGGATACACCCATGTATGGCAAGTAGCATCATCAATGAAGGGAAAAAAAATATACATGCTTCCCAAAAGATGGAGTCTTGACCAAACTACATATATCACTATGAAATAGCTCCAATTTTTTGTAGTGTGTGTATGACTATCTTTTGGAAAACAAGCATGATGCATTTTTCCAAGAATGCAACCTTCACATTCATGCTTTTCAATGGACCCAAGTGTTGGCAAACCAATAACCATGTCCTTCTTTTGCAAGTAAATCAAACTATTGAAGTTAAAGTGAGCAAAACGAGCATGTCAAAGTTGCATTTAAGCCATGGAAGAAGTACGAGCAACTGAGGAATTCGAGGCATCCCTCTTGTATGTATCCATGAGATACAAACCATTACATAATGTATCGAACATCATGATAATATTACCATTGCTGAAATCATGAACCATACACTTATCATCAACAAAGTTACATGGAGTCTAGGTTTGGCAATCAATGGAACTGAAATTAAGTTCTTCTTGATATTGAGTACATACAATGCATATCTTAAGAGAATCACACCTCCATTCGCAATCATAAGCTCAATTTCTCATACTCCAATGATAGGATAAGAGGCATTGTTTGCATACACCACATGTCCTCCTTTGGGTGCATCTTTCAAAGATGCAAAAAACCTTTCATGAAGTTATGTGCTTTGAAGCACCACTATCAAAGAACCAATCCGAATCAGCATCACTCACAACCATACATTTAGAATGCAAAGATGCATCATAATGAAATGCAACAACATATGCCCAAAAATCTTGAGCCATGTTAGCTTCATCATTCTTTGCATTTGCTGAATTTTCAGCAATAGACATGTAGGATTCCTTCTTCTTTTCATTGCACTTAGCAAGTTTTCTACACTCATCAATAGTATGACCAACCTTTCAACCATAATTGCATCTCTTCTTTGTTTGCAAATAAGCATCATTAGAGGAATGAGTGGAAGAGGAAGCTTGAGGCTTTGGTTTTGATAAACCCAAAGTTGAACCATACTTGCTTTTCCCTTTTTGTGAGATAGCAAGTGCTTGTGTTCCCTCAATCAAACCACTCCTATTCATTCTAGATTGCTCTTCTTGAAAAAGAAGAGACATAGCCTATCAAATGCATACAGATTGGGATTCTCTTTTGCAACCAAACGGAGTGTAGTGGCAAAGGTTTGAAAAGATTATAGCAATCCTTTCAACAATGTAGAGATGAATGATGCATCCAGAATAATCTCATCTATGTTTGTCAATTGCTCTTTCAAGTCCTTGATGTGTGTCATGTACACATCCATAGACTCATTTTAAGCCATACATACATCCTCAAGTATGCAACAATGCTTCAGTATGCACAGCATACAAAGAAACAAGAGTGTCCCATGCTTGTCTTAATGTAGAACATGACCGAATGTGTGGAACTATATGATGCTTCACAGAAAGTGTAATCAATCCATGAGCTTGAGCATCTTTTCCATCCCATCTAAGTTGCACCTGTGTAGGTGGAGAAGGACAAACCACTTTACTTGAAGAAGAAGCTCCGTCTGTTATAGTAGATTGTGAAGTAGAAGAACTTGCAGGTCTTTGATCTACATCTACCACTATGTTCCAAAGTTGTTTTGCAACAAGAACATGCTTCATCATGTAAGACCATGTTGGATAGTTGGTCCCATGAATCTTATCTTCAACTTGAAGCATGTCAAAAAAGTCATTGTTGCCTGCCATTTCACTAAAGAACAAGAATGTGACAAAATCTTTACTTCGACGAAAGTTGAAATGAATGCTAAAATTTCCGCTCACAAACCATCACTCTAATGGAAATTTTGACCGCACAAATGGCTTCAAAATAGGGGTAGACCTCCAATGCAACTAATGGAAATCTTTCTTGGCTGTTGAAATTCACTGTTCTATGCTTTGAAGTCAATTTTCACTATTAAAAGTGTGCGCACACTGCGACACGAAAAACCAAAACTTGACAAGGAGTTGAACCTGCTCTGATACCACTGTTGGGTGTGTGTAGAAGTGCAAGAGACACACAAGAATCACACACAAGGAACACAAATGAAGCAAGACATATGGAGAAGACAGATGGTTGGAATAACTCTCTCTATTGATGATGATCAAAACTAAAGTAAGAGCTGAATAATATCCCTAGGTACAACATGGTGCTCCAAATATTAATTTTTTCCAATTCGAGTCCTAATTATATCCTTCTTATTTGATGACATCCTACTCTATGTTGTCCAAAACATGATAATCAAATCCTTGACCTCTTGTGTGATACATGTGGTATGTGTCGATCTACTAGTTGTCTTCAAAAAGCTATGATCAGACTCAATTGCACTTAACCGTCCAATCGTATCATAGACAACTTTCCTACTTACTCCTAATACCCTAGAAATTCTTGAAATATTTATTTGATTTGCTGATGAATGTGCATCACTTTTTTAGAATCATCATCAATGTTGATCTCTTCAACACAAGGTCATCAGAATTCTTTCTCATACTTTGTAGTGTATTTCAAAGATTAATGACAAGCGTAGATGTTACACGATGTTTGCTTCTGCCCATTGCATAAAAAAAATTCCCAAAATATGGACCTTGCAATATCCTATTTTCGTGCCTCAATTTTATCTTCACAACATAGGTGTCTAGTTTGATTGTTGAAATACTTGATTATCTTATCCACAATGCCATCCAAGTTGCTTGAACTATGATTAGCATTACCCTCCACATCATAGCTCGACCTTGATGTTAGTCTCTCTATATCTTCTTTTCTTTTCCTTGTAGTAACATCTTAATGCTTGTTGATCACTATCCACTACTGGTATTGTATTAACTTCCATGAGTTTGCTTGTCCGAGATTGCCCTTCATCAACACATTACAAATGAAGAAGAAACCATAAATACAATAACATCTACCACTCATCAATATACTTTATTATATTGATTTTATGTTCAGTTTTTTATATATGTGCTCTATCCCTTACGTATGTAGACTTATTATACCACTTTTTAACCTACAATAATCACCCAAAACCTCATATATTAGATACAATGAATGAACAATATGGAACTAAATGAACATTGTGAAACCACTTTTAAACCTACAACAATCATCCACAACCTTAGATGTTACTTGTATCTAACTTCCTTTTTTCTTTGAGAGAATAGGAAGAAACTAGATTAATTAAGGAATTTTACAAAATGTGGAAGGGCCAAGAGTCCACATATCACCATAAAGTCAATCTCATCAATCTTTACAACATTGATTACTCTATGATAGTAATGCCCAATGTTTACAATAGATTATTCAATGAGTAACCGCACGAAGACATTCTTTCATCAATTAAGCAACAAACACAAACAGAACTCTTGACATAAATTTTGTAATCTCAACTCTATCAGGACATTGAAAACATATTACAAAGGTGATTAGATTCGTGTTTCTAATCAATCTAAAATTACCATTTCAATGACAAGCACACTTTTTTTAAATAGTACCATACATCCAATAATAGCCCATAAAATCTATCATCATCACCTGATATTGGGTATTGAAAAGAACTAAGATGTTATGAATCATATGAATTAAAAGCACCAGTTCATTACATTCCTTAATGGTACCGGTGCAGAGTCAAGCACTTCACATTTCTTCCCTTGAAATTTATGGAGTCTTCTCTTGAACTTCAAGTTAAGAAACAATTCCAGTAACAAAAATGCATTGGAATGACACTCAAAAAATGAGATATTTTTATACAATTAGGATACATTTAGCATCAAGAGCCCATGAATCTAGATAAAAGAGTTTCAAAATTTGCAGCATTTTCCAACATAACTATCCATCTCTTTCACAGCTTCCAATGGGAGATTTCTTGTGTATAAAGGTCAAGGCAATATCTTACTGAATTGCTAATTAATAGCATAATAAGATCATACACTTCAAATTCATAGGAGATGTTTTTGAACAAGATACTTAAACAAAGATCTACTAGAACATAGCACTTATTTGATGATGATGAATGTCACTGTTATATCCTTGTAGTTGTTCGCCTTGTGATAAATTCTTCAGCCTTCATTTGTCTTCCTTTTCATGCCTTTCTCTACATGTCGTTATTGCATTCCTCCCTCATAGCATATCCAATTTATTTTCTTTCCTCGCTTCATCCAAAAGGTTTACCTCATCTGCAGAGCTTCACCCTCCTCCCTTTTCTTCCTCTCTACTAAACTTTGAGGTTTCTTCTCAATCTCATGAACTTCCTCCTTGAAAAAAAATCTCTTTCAATATTTTCCACTTAGGATGCATCACTCAGAAAAACTCTCGATAGTGATGGCATTCGTCATCAATGCTCCACTATAGAACATGCGTACCCTTGCCCGCACCACTAATTTTCTCTTTTAATAAGTCATACGTAGAGGTTTAGTTAAGAAGGGTCAAATTTTTCCAACTAATTAACAATGTCCTTGACTTTACTTTTGTGTAAACATTAACATGCTTTCAACCCAAAAATATCACGCTGCATGAAATATATGCGAAGTTTTGAACCTGGGTGGTATGGTTGGGAGCATTTTGCTTTATCCAAGGCGCCCAATGCGATATCTTGAAGAGTGAGCTATAAGTAAATAAATTTATCCTAAACTTAGAAAATTTGACATTGTCTCCAACAAGAGTGTGGTCAGAAGTTGGCTCATACTCGAGAGAGTGAATGTTGCCTCCAAAAGAGTATTGCCTCCCTCTAGAAGCTCTTGGAGTGGCGTCCTGACTGTGAGTGGACTAGCATGCACCCTCAGCATAGTAGGGGCTACGAGCGATTGAGGACAGGCGGTCTGCCTTCTTTCATCATAGAGAGGCCTCCCACTAGACACAAGTTAGTGATCATATAACCGAGGAGTTATTCTCCATGGTCAAGCCGTGATACATGCATAGCGGGCTCAGGTAGCTTTATTGGTTGGATGGATCCTATGCTACTGAGCCTGGGGAGCTAACAGAGATTGCTACTCAATTTTACCATACCTTGTTGTCGATTGAGGGCCCTTTTGAGACTTGGCAAGAGAGTCGATGTTGTGTCTTACAGCATGTGAGATGTACTATGATTGAGGAGATGTAGGATGGTCTTTTGGCTCCATTCACTGATAGCCAACTTCTAGATGCATTGCATGGCATGACTTGGAACAATTTTCTTGGTAACGATGGTGTTGGCATACCAGTCATATGAAGAGCATACAGGCACAATGGAGCAGTCATGCACAATATGGCAACAAGGGCCAATCATTTTTTTCATAAACAATTTCCAACTCAAGTGATTTTCATCACTACACACACATTGTAAATCCCGTTTTTGATCGAATAGACTCCATTTTGTTCATGCCGAGGAGTCCTCGAGCTTGAGGAGTGTTAGAATTAACTACATACCAATTTTTGTAATTTTTAGATTCCATTTGAGCCCTCAAATAAGCTCTAGAACCTAATTTTTAACTAGGCCGAACACTAGGTCTGGACAAGGCCAAAGCTAGTCAAAAAAACTATAAAAGGACCTAGAGAGCTCATTTTTGAGGTTAGATTGTTTGTGAATTGAGTTTATGTAAGAGACTTTTTGACTAATGCAAAGAACTCCATTGTTCCTCTCCTTGTTCTTTCCTTGTGTGCGTGTGTGTGCATGTATGTGTGCTTCTCACTCACACACTTGTGCCATCACTTGCTCATAGTCGTCATACTAGTCCTCATGTCTCCATGGATTGACAATTATGAGGTGGATCTCCTCACGTTGGTAGTTGCCATTGTGCTAGAGTGACACCAAATTTGGCACCGTTGCCGGGGAGAGAGCTTCGAGGACGAGCGTGTGATGGTAAGACATAGAGTTGAGACATTGGAGTCATAGGTAATATCCTTTCTATTCCTTATTTTTCTTCATTTCTTCTTGTTTTTGCATCACCATCATCATCCCCACCATCTCCCACCTCCATCTCCATCTTCACAGAAATTTCAATGTTTTGGTCATATTCCCCTACCCACCTCATTTCCCTCATTTCACTTGAGAGAGAGAGCGAGAGAGAGCTTGCATGCTATCAGTTTTTGTGTGTTTTTTGAGCTTTTGCTACAGGATCTAGTTGACCATCTCCAGCAGCTTGCGCAGGTATGACAGAACTCTGCACAGGTCCCGAGACGACGACCTCTGTCTATCGTGACAGACAGAAAAACTTAATATTTTTTGAATGCATGTTTGGCACGATAACCTACACCATGAGAGCACTCCAAATCAATAAAAATTTCTAAAAATTTTGCTTTTTTTCAGTCTATCGTTATAAATAGCGTCTATCGTGACAGACAGCAGCTCACGATAGAGACCGTCTATGGCGACAGACACCATCTATCGCGACAAACAAAACCACGACAGACTCAGTCTATCACGACAGACAGAGACCCACGATAGACGATAGACTCAGTCTATCACGACAGACACCGTCTATCGCGACAGACCAAACCACGACGGACGATAGACCTCATCTATCGTGACAGACACCGTCTATCACGACAGACAGGGCCCACGATAGATGATAGATTCTATCTATCGCGACAAACCGAGCCCCACGACAGTCAGCATCTATCGCGACAGACACCCATCTATCGCGACGGACAGGCCCACGACAGACGACAGACCCCGTCTATCACGACAAACACCCATCTATTGCGATAGACCAAAACACGACAGACGATAGACACCGTCTATCGTGACAGGCAGGACCACGACAGACGACAGACAACGTCTATTGCGACAGACACCCATCTATCGCGACAGACAGGATCCCACGATAGACCCCATCTATCGCGACAGACACCGTCTATCGCGATAGACAGGCATTTTCGGCAAAAAATAAAGCGGTAATTTTTTGAAACTTAGGTTAAATTTTGGGCATATTTGCATACTCAATTACTCATACACCTACAAAGGCCTTAAAAAAATGCACTAAACTCATGAACGGTCCTGATTGTCTATTTTAACCCCCTAAACCCTGAACTGTTATAACTTTTTCATATGAAATCCGTTTTTTGAGCTTTAGGGCTTGTCGGAAAGCTCGTGGTGAATACTACACGCCCTCAACTATTTTTTATAAGAATAATGCGTTGATTTTCAGATAGGATATTTGAAGTTGACCCTCTAAGGGGTAGGTACACCAAGGGAGCTCTAGAGAAAAATTTTTTGGCAATATAAAAGGGGGAACAAGGGTCATTAAAAGTGTCTGTATCAAATTGTTTGTCAATTAAAGGTTAAAAGCTTGTGCTAAACTTGGAATGTTTACAGGATCATAGAGAGCTTTTGGAGGAATCAATGCAAGTGCCATTGTGTGCCAGCTTGGGAACGCGCTTCCTGGGCAGACAAGCAGTAGCAAGGAGAAACGACCTGAGGTTGGAACATCTCTCAACCCCCTCAGTCTATTCTTAGCTTAGGCTAAGTGCGAGTAGTTTTCTTGATCGATTAGGGGTACGATAGGAATATGCGAGTTCTAAGAGCCTCTAATTTCTCAAGTCCAAGAATAGGTTAAACTACAGTCAAGGGACAACTTAAGGGGAAATAACCTAAGCTAATTGGACAAAGAACATCAAGTACGACACACTTAAGTGCTCCTGACGATGCTAAATTAAAGACAAGAAAGCACATACAAAGGAACTCAAAAGGAACAAGTGATTGGTATCAAAGAATCAGCAACGTGGTTATGCAAGGATCATTGGGTTAATTGGAAGGGCATATGAACCTTAGATCAGGAAGACACCAAGGGAGAGACCGTCAAAGTATTAGATCATCTGAGGCTAGTGTGAACCATACAACCAGATCTTGGGCCCAACAGTTGAGTGATTACCCCTACACGCTAGACTCAAAAACTAGTGACTTGGAGATGTCTTACAGCATGGAGAGACCTGTAGGTATCTCAGGAGTGGCATACCTAGAAAGACCTGAGGGTCCCTACAAAACTCAATTGGAATACATCAGGACCAAACACTTAGGTGCACGCATCTATGAGGATGGCCTAAGAAGATCTGTTGTCCTAATTAAAAACCCGGATCAGCCCATTGGACTAGAACACCCAGTAGTCAAGTTCAAAAATGGTTCCTACATAGATAAAGAAGGAACAATGTATGTGGTCACCAGCCAACCAGAAAGGACGGATGAGTTTGGCAACATAATCTCTGAACCTGAACTAGGTGGCATAGAGTAAGGGAACTTAGGAAAGGAGCCAAAAACCCCTCGAGGCAAGTCGGTTCTGACGAGAATAATCACTCCAGAGTGGGTTTCCCAAGATAATAGGAGCATAGATTTGCTCTTAAATCAAGAGACGGATGAGGCTTTTTGGAGTATAAGCTTGAGAAGCCTAACGAAGTAGGATCTCTTACCATTTATGAATTCAAAGATCCTGATAGCCTAGGCAAAGTAACCTACTTAGATGATGCTTCAGAAAGGATCTTTGTGGTCTCAGAACATGGAAGACATGCATACACTTGGAAGCGTGAATTTCTTTTTCCCCAACCTCGATCCACTGTGTCTTATGGTCACCAAGGAGCTTAGAACAAGAGGCACTAGACTATGCTCTCATTGGAGATAATCTATACAGATGAGGAAAAGATGGGTATCTTAAATTATGTGTCCACGAGAGTGAATATCTCAAGATCTTGGAAACTGCTCACCAAGGTGTAGCAGGAGGACACTTTGGACTAGATAGGGTGATCAAGGCAATACTATTTGCAGGTCTTTGGTGGCCCACCCTTCACATGGAAGCACATACCTACGTGAAGAGTTGTGATGTTTGTCAGCGAACTCAGTATCCTATATGCAAAGATGAGATGCCACTAAAACCTATGATGGGTGGACGTGCATTCTTTAAGTGGGGAATAGACTTCGTAGTTCCTATTAATCCCCCAGCTAAGGGTTCACATGCTGAATACATCGTTGTGGCCACAGACTATCTAACCAAGTGGGTAGAAGTGAAAGCTACAACGAAGAACGATGCTCAAACAAGAGTCAAGTTCTTATTTGAGAATGTGTTCACCAGATACGGGCTACCTATAGAGCTAGTTACTGATAGAGGGACTCACTTCTTGAATGAAGTCATTGAAAATCTTCTTCAAGAGTTCTTGGTGATACACAAGAAGTCTGCCCCGTATCACCCACAAGCTAATGGCCAGACTGAGAGCACAAATAAGATCATATGCAATGTATTGACAAAACTAGTGAATAATAAACGTTGTGATTGGGATAAACAGCTACACCATGTTGTTTGGGCATCTAGACTTGCCTATAAAATGGTGCTCCAAGCCACACCCTTTCACATGGTATTTGGTCAAAATGCAGTGCTACCATTGGACTTCTTAAAACCCACATTGAAAGTAGCACAAGAGCTCGAATGGACTGGCCATGAGCTCTCCTCTAGAGTCTTCAATCTTGAACGATTAGGGGAAACACGATTGAGAGCTGCAGTAGGAATTTATGCAGCCAAGAAGAGACAAAAAGCATATTTTGATGCACATGTGAAGGATAAGGGCTTGAAAGCGGGAGATCTAGTCCTAGTCTACACCTTGAAGCAACATGCACAGAAGTTAGAGAAGAGAGGCTATGGACCAATGATTATCAATAGGATCTCCACAAGTGGAGCAGTTCAATTAGCCACTTTAGAAGGCGACATCCTACCGAGTTACATCAGTGGATGCAGAGTCAAGTTATATCAGGAACCCCTCACAGAGGAGATGTTAAATCGACTCAACACTGCAAAGAAACGTAAAGAGGAGGAAAAGCGAATTAGAGAAGAAGCACAGGTAGAAGCTTTAGAACGCATCCGACGAATGAAATTGAGAAGACAAGGTAGAGATCAGCCCATGCCTGACACTCAAGAATCTCTAGGTTATCACATGGCCATGTGCAAGGGTTCAGGTGAACGTTCCCATAGGATACTCGATCGGCAACCTTTTGTGACCCTAGAAGTCAGACAAGGAGAGAGTACAAGGACCATAAGAGCTTTAATTGACTCAGGAGCAGCCACTAGTGCCGTCCGACTTTCTTACTGCCACGAATTGCAATTGAAGGTGAATCCTATAGAGGCATATCTCATAGGGTTAGGAGGCATGGAAACCCCTTGCATCGGTGAGGTGGAACTCCCCCTCTACATTCGAGAGGTTCAAATGGCAGTCAAAGTGCTAGTATGTGAAGATGAGGATCTTACCAAACCTCTGGTTTTGGGCCAAAACTGGATCTATGATCATGCAGTCAACCTCAACCTAAGAAGTGGACTTCTTCAGGCTTGGGTAGGCCAAAACCGCATCACGATGGAATTACAGAATCAAGCACTTAAGCCACTAGAAAAGGCACCAAATCTTGGTCCCTCCAGGAACCCACATGAAGATAACGATGCTATTCTTGTCCAAAGTTCTATGGTGCAGAAGATTGTCACTCTTGACGAACATGTAGAAGTCAATGAGGAGTTCCCTTCTTTTCCAAAGAGGATTCGAGGAACGCAAGCCAATCAACACACGACACAGGGGAGGCCGATGATCAAGAAGCGTGAGCACCAACCTATACGAAATGGAGTACCTCGTGGCATGAAGCAGATTTGGGTACGTAAGGGTGAACAACCCTCAACTTTGGAGATAGGATCCCAAAGAAACACCAAACGAGCTACAGTGTCAAAGATTACAACGAAAGAGTATCCTAGGCATCACTCTAGACAAACCATTCCTATTTGGGCCTCAAAGCGGTCAATAAAGGCTATCCCAAATGCTAGACAAATATGGGTGCCCAAGGCCTGCTTACGAGCTCAAATAGCTCCACCTCCATTCACAAGATTGAATCAACACCCCCATGCACCCTTGGCTCAAATCCCAGGGCAAAGCTCTACACTCTACACAACTACATCTTCGGTCACACCTAGGAAGGTATGAAAATGGGTACCCAAAAGGCCCCAAATCCAACACAATCCAGTCCACAAACCTTCACATGTCATCACCAATAAAATCTACGATTCCACAATCAAAGTTTGGAGACTTAAACCCTGTATCAAACCCCCTGACCCACCTCTGTAAATCAATCCACTCTGTGATAGGTGCATTTTGACTACATTGCACATCCAAAAGTATGCATCTAGGGTGAACACTAACTTACTAACCCACATTAACACACATCACAAACACTTCACCCAATAACCTCTAACCACTCGGAATGTCATGTTGGTATTGTGGAGGGAACACCATCCATCTGCTAATGTGCCTCTCTTCTTCTAGCAGATAAGCATCAACAACTACAAGCACTCTCATGGTAGAAGCAGCAGGTTCGAGCTCACAAGCAAGAGTAAGTACAGCAGGGATTAATGTGGAGAGTCTACCTATGGAAGTGCCACCAACTGAACGACCGGTAGAGCTTCAACACCTCCAACAAATACCTATACCAGACCCTCCCACAGGAATAACAGAGAGAGTCCATGCAAATTCTCATTGGTTCAATGGCATGCCAGGGCCCCTAGGAGAGGCCAAGTACATCTAGGAGTCCAAGTCCGAGTATGACAGATCATGGGTCCGATTTCAATTCTTCTCCAAGGAGTTTGAGACTCTCTAGAACACACAAGATCTTTAGACCATATGGCAACATGCAGGGCTAGCCGAGTACTTTGAGGCACCCTTACCCAAACCAGATCTCCTCCGATGTTACTATTTGGTCTCAACATTACAGGCTAATGAAGAAAAGGACAAACGAGGAACGTTTGTGCTTCCTTCTTTGCTGGGCAACAACGAGTTGAAAAGGTTAGAACTTACCTTGGAATTGGTGAGCTCTGCTTTGAATATGCACGACACACATGTACCTTCTGAGAAGGATGCTCTCATTCCCACTAACATGAAGGATAGGAAACTACTGAAGCTTAAAGGTATGGCGGCACTCACACCAAATGTGTCTATCCCTCTCCGTATGTGCATGCAAAATTTTGCTTTTCCTGGTCAAGATCGTTTCACACAACCCCACAAAAGAATATGGTTCGCTCTTTACTTGGCGGAGACAGGGACGTTACCAATTAAGCTTCATGTATGGATTGTGGAGCAGTTGTATGAAGCGAATAAAAGGTCATCTAGAAAACTAGTGGTGAATGGTTGTTGTGCAATCACACGCATTATCTACAAATGCTTAGCATATGATGTACCCATTGAACGTGCTTTAACTTGGGCACAACTACAAATGTTTAAGAGACTCAAAACTGCCACACATCAATCCAAGCGCATGAGGGTCTCAATTCCTTGTGTCCAGACACGTGAAGTTCTGACTACTCCGGAAGTCTCACCACGAGGGGAGACCATTGTACCTCCCTTTACCATCAGAATACCTAGATCTGGATCTGAAGGCACATCACAAGCTGCCCCTTCGGCTCCTCCTGTTCCATCTGAATTTGAATTTGCTACGACTGGAGATGTTGAAGGGATGAGCACCTTTGATTTCGAATCATTCTTGCAGAATACCCAACTCTCTGATGTCGAATTCTTCTCGGACACAGAAGAACAGGGCACCTCTTCCCAAAGACGGAGGAAATCCACCGAAGGCCGCCATGTACACTGGGATAACGATCAACAGAGAACTTCATCTCGGCAACCAGGACACCCAAAAGAAGAAGAAGAAGAAGAAGAAACCACCGGAACCCCAGCATATACAGCAGAACTCCGAAGGCTGTATCAAATCATGGAATGAGCGCGATCGCAACAATTGCTCAATAAACAAAATAGTAGAATGCTCATGGCTCAGCTATTGGAAGAAGCCAGAGTCGACTCAGAATACAGTGAAGGTCTCTTATTGATGGCAGAAACATATGGGGTAGTAGAAGCAATTCGTACAGCGATTAAGAGGCCTCCGGTTCAATATGATCCATGAAGATTCCAGACACGACCACGGTCTGGTAAAAACATCCAGATTCCCATTACTACAGGGGAAGGACCTATTATTACATCCGAACCCATTGAGACAACCTCCCAAACAGCAGGCACCACTGGCCAAGAGATCCCCGTCACCCAGGATGAGTCAACCGAACCACTACCACCGACCCCTCCCCCATCACCTCCTCGAACGGAAGCTGTAAATGTCACCTCGACTACCCAACACACAGAGCAAGCCTTCATCTTCCGTAGTCCAACCTCTAGCTCTACTTTGTTCTCCTCCTTTGGAAACCCCCTATATAATACCGCCACCATCATAATTGAATCCTTCATAGAGCCTGCCCTAGGACAACCATCCCCCATGCCCTCAGCCATAGGCCATCCTGACTCTAGATCCATTTTCTTTGGATTCCCAGCCACCACATCCCCTTTTATGGCTTTCCCGCCTCCAAGTTCTCATTTTCCACCTCCCATACCACCATTCCTTCAACCCGCCCATGACTAATTTTTTAGAATGTATCAAGCCACCACCCCACCCGCCTCATCAATCCCATCCCCACCATCCACACAACACTTATTCACCACTCTCACACACACACCACCTACCATTCCAATATACATGGTAGACACCACACTTGCATCCACTCCTGAAAGTATGGACATTTCGCCACCCACAGCACCTCCCCCTCCCCACACACTTCCACCTTCTCCCATTCCCCCTCCACCAATTTCACCCACACACACATCTCCAATAGACACATCATTCACTCTTCCCATTCCCCAATCCCCTCCCCTTGCATCTTCCATTGTACAAACCACACCATCATCCATAGGCAATGCATTGGACACCATGCTCGCATGTATATCACAGTTAAGGATAGAGTACAATCAGCTCCAGCAACATAGCGTACGACTGCAAGAGCACTCGGAGGTGCCACAACACCGTCTTGCTGCACTAGAAGAGGAGAATGCTCGCCTCCAGACACAATTCCAAACTTTACAAGAGGCTCATAGCATATTGGAAGTACAGTTACAGAACACAGACCAGGAAGCAATACAAGTGGTGGAAGGCCATCTACAGATACAGTTGGAATGCAACTCAAAGCTTTAGCGAAACATGGCCCTACTCAAGCGACACCTTGCAGCTGCTCATGAAGAAAATCGATGCTTGCAACTACAGAATCAGGAAAATTTAGAGGCGACCATCGAAAGCACCCCCTGCACCCATTAGTCCCTCCAAATTTCAAGCTGTTACCCTAGAGAGCATCAAAATCATTCTTGAAGACTATGCCACTTTACTCGAGGCACATGACCAGTTATCAGAATAACTCGGTCAATTGAAGCAGACAAGACAAAAAGAAACGCTAGCGGGTCCCCAAGCCACTGCCTCAACCACTTCACTTGTCACTGACTCGAAGGCCCTACAAGATCTCCAAAAACAGGTCACAGAGTTGCAAGCACGCCTACTACAATACGAAAGGCCACCTTCCCCACCTGAGGCTCCCACCAACGAAGAAATAGTACAGATTCCTGTGGAACAGACATTTGAAGAGGACTCCGAGCCGCAACCCATCCCAGGGGGATGCCAAACAGAAGAAGGCCAAAATATGTTCAAAGCACCATGACCCCCATGGTTAAAATAGGTGGAAGAAATCGGGAGTTCTCATGAAGAGCGCACAGTGATGCAGAATCAGGCCATGAGAGTCATAGAAGACACAGTATTACAATCTAATTATTTCAAGAACTTGTCATCTAGACGTCTAATCATATCATCAGAACTCCAATACAGGCCTTACTACGTCATTCTGGCATATTACAATTTGGAAATACAGAGAGTAATAGGAAAGATTCCTTCCTTCGCAACATAGTTTCAGCCAGAAGACCTTCCTCCAGAAGCACAGAAAGGTAGGATCTACCAACCGACATGGCGGCAAAAGCTTCTAGAGACATATCCTAAAATGCTCCGCACATGGAACCATGCTCCTTTACATTTACTGTACAATCCATGCTATGGTCCCGTTCCACGACGTAGATCCTAGAAAGCATTCAACATAAAGGTACAAAATAATGCTCAATGTAATGAGTGGCTCAATTATCCGTACATAGTGCCACCACAGGGACCCCCATTGATAGCATACATGATGGCAACAATTCGACATTGGATGCCTCGACTGAAGCCCATGCCGGATGTTGCAGCCCAAATGATGCTTAAAGTTTTGGACATGATGCAAGTAGTGCTCAAAACTTTTAGAAATGCAGAAGCACCACAGGTACGTCTGCCGAGATTTACTAATGGAAATTACGATTTGGTGTGTGACATGAGCACCACACCCAGCATTCGTGTGGCTTACGCTTGGCATGCATGCATCAAATACCTCCCCGCATGCTATAAACAAACATTCGAAGACATGTTCAGATCAGGTTTCTGGGAGTATCACTCGGAGGTCTTTGCACCAAACTCTACACACATGCTTCACCTCTTTGCATGTGAACAAGCTATGTACTCCGAGTACTATACGACCCCACAACCCGATGTCCCAGGTGCAATAAATTGGGATGCGCTACAAGTTGATCTAGCACGAGGATTAGGGGTTGGAGAACACAAGCTAGCCACCAACGTCATACAATACTATATTGATCACCCTATAGAATAGAGGTATGTCAGGGGTGACAGACGCTAGGAAGGGGGGAGTGTTGGCATACCAGTCATATGAAGAGCATACAGGCACAATGGAGCAGTCATGCACAATATGGCAACAAGGCCCAATCATTTTTTTCATAAACAATTTCCAACTCAAGTGATTTTCATCACTACACACACATTGTAAATCCCTTTTTTGATAGAATAGACTCCATTTTGTTCAAGCCGAGGAGTGCTCGAGCTTGAGGAGTGTCAGAATTAACTACATACCAATTTTCATAATTTTTAGATTCCGTTTGAGCCCTCAAATAAGCTCTAGAACCTAATTTTTAACTAGGCCGAACACTAGGTCTGGACAAGGCCAAAGCTAGTCAAAAAAGCTATAAAAAGACCTAGAGAGCTCATTTTTGAGGTTAGATTGTTTGTGAATTGAGCTTATGTAAGAGACTTTTTGACTAATGCAAAGAACTCCATTGTTCCTCTCCTTGTTCTTGCCTTGTGTGCACGTGTGTGTGTATGTGTGTGCATGTATGTGTGCTTCTCACTCACACACTTGTGCCATCACTTGCTCATAGTCTTCATACTAGTCCTCACGCCTCCACGGATTGACAATTATGAGGTGGATCTCCTCACGTTTGTACTTGCCATTGTGCTAGAGTGACAGATGGTCTCTCGTCTGAGTTTTTTCTCAGATATTGGGGGCTTTTTAGGTATGGGATCTGGCTTGCCTTCAAGGAGACCATGGAGGGGGGGCCATCTCCCTCCCTCACTTGTTGAGGGTCTGATTTTTCTTATCCCCAAGGAAGGGGGGCAATTGGATGATATGAGATACTGGCACCCAATCATGCTTCTCAACTCTGCCTAAAAGATTCTTGTGCAGGCTCTGAGTTTGAGATTGTAGCCACTTTTGAAATCTCTAATCCATCCTACTTAAGCTGGTTTTATCAAGGTTCATAGCCTCCTTAACAACATCATCACATTCTAGGAAGCTAGATCCCTAGCCAGGTTGTGCGGTGAGCCTCTTGTTGTTCTTCTGTTGGACTTTGAGAAAGCCTATGATTGGGTTGATTGGGCTTTTCTCAAGGACACCATGTTATGTATGGGTTTTCTTGCTTGTTGGGTTAGGGGTGTTGCTTCCCTCTACCAGTCCGCCCATAGCCACATTTTCATTGCGGGAGGCCAAGGAGAGAGGTTTAGCATTTTGCAGCCAGTTTGTCAGGGTTTCCCGTTGGCTCCCACTCTATTTATTTTCTTTGTTGAGGCCATGAGCATTTTCTTGATTGCTCAAGACATTGGTTTGCAAGGTATCCGACTCCTAGTTAGGTATGAGTATTTGCTGGATATTGAGTTTTCTAATGACACTCTCATTTACTTGCAGAGTCGGGAGGCCAATTTGGTCGATTTTGAGCATGTCGTGGATAGATTTTGTGATGCATCGAGTGCCAAGATTAATTGGCACAAGTCTTTTCCCTTGGAATGCAATGATTTGTGATTGACACTAACTATCCACTATTGTAATTCTCATTCACATGAAATCGTAAACAATTTGGAAGAAACTTATAACTGACATTGCATTCTAACTAATAGAACTTTGAGTTGCAGTCCTCATTGATATATTTTGGTAGTGATGTGTGTGTAAACATTTAGGACCATTGGGACACTTTTTTTCCTCTTTAGGAGGTTTTTTCCCCCAAGCTGTATGTATGCCTATAGCCCTAACGGGTTACTTATCTTTGTACATTCACTTGGTAATTCATTCTATGTTGTCTTGTGCTCCAAGCTTCTTCTTCTTCCTTGTGTTATTTGTGTGCTTCCACATGCCTCAAACTCCAAAAATTGGTATCAGAGGAGGTCACAGCTTCATCTAGGGCGTCGTCAACACCCCTCCTAACAGAGTCTCAGAATCACACAAAAATTGGTGAGCATACTCAAAATCGCACGAAAATTGGTGACCATACTCTAAGCTCATTTCAGCCTCTTAATGCACTCTCGCATTGCATGTGCAAGGAATTTTGTCCTTTGTGTCAAACACATATATAGGTTTTGGTTTCCCAATACAAGCATCTCGAAGACTGCTACAAGTCTAGCAGAGCTTGACATGGTATTGTTGAAGAATCACTCACGAATTTGACATACAGACATAAAAGAAAAAGAAAGATAAAGAGAAGCGGAATCAGAGTTTTCAGAAAATCAAAAGCCTTAGTGAAAAGGACAAATTCACGACCGTTATGTACAACATAGAATCTTTCAAAATCAGAGTTTGTTACACCGAATCAAACTGTATATAAAGAGAGAACGTGCGAGCAAGAAAGTAGAGGCAAGAACGTGCGTGAGAAGAGTGCGCAGTTTGAATAGAGCGCATATAGAGATCAAGGATAGGTTTAGAAGACACCAGAGATCACATATGTAAAGATGAATAACAGAAACCTGAAACGTCAGGTATTCATCTGAGAGAGATGGTAAGAAGAAACTACTCAGTGTAGGAGAGTTTCTATAGCTTGAGCAAGAAGAGGCCAAGCTAGTTTGTACACATCTTCTCTAATAGAAAACACATGTTCATGTGGAAGTTTGCGCGCACTGTTCGTATGTGAAGAACTCTGAGTATTTTCATGTTACGGTATAAAGTTAGTTAACAGTTACAGTTTTCTCAGTAAACGAATGTTTCGGTCAGTTATAGTTTTCTCAGTAAACATATTTTTCGGTCAGTTACAGTTTTCTCAGAAAACGTTTTTTTTTCGATAGAACAACAAAGTATATCTCGCAGAGTAAATTAAAGTTTTGTATGAGAGATAGCTTATCTTGTAGCTAGACATCTCTACTATCAGTTCATCAAAGATTTCGGTAAAATGAATATGTACACACAGTACAAAGCCTGACCGGAAAGAGGCATTCTGAACTGATGAAGTTTTTCCTTAAACTTCAGAAAGAGTTCATTCAGTAAAGGAAGTTCACGCATCACTTCCTTACTTCTTGTATATTCACTTGAAGTGATTACAAATAGAATCGCAGTTGATTCCGGTAAGATTCCGGTATAATTACGGTGACAGTCTGGTGACAGTCCGGTGAAGTTCCAATGGAATTTCAGTGAATTCAAAACGCAGTCTTATATGTTTGAGTGACAGTAACTTTGCTAAGCTACTGCTGATTATAGAGGTGTTCTAATATCACTCTAGCTTAGCTCTCTTCGGTGGCGCAGCAAATTCCACAGGCTTGACAAGGTTCAAGTCTTTGCCGCATCGACCATAACAAGTGGTATCCGTGCTACCATACCGAAAGTGGTAACGTAGCCAGATTACCACATCAGTGGTATCAGAGCGAGTTAATCACCAACACGTGGTATCAGAGCCGTGAGATCTAAGAAGAGGATTCAGAGCAGGTTAACCACACAAGTGGTTTCAGAACGAGAAAGATTCTGAAGAGCAGAAAGATTCTCAAAGGTCACCGGAAGTAACAGAAACAAGAAGATCATGGCAGATCATGTCCAAATTGATAAATTGGACAGAGATAATTATCCCGCATGGGTAATGCGCATGGAAGCCTTACTTATGAGTAAGGACTTAATGATGTATGTGACCGGAGAAGAAAAGAAGCCGACTTTCGAAGATGATAGTCAACCGAAAAAAGAAGAATTAGAAGCCTTGAAGCTGTGGCAGAAGAAAGATGCAACGGCAAGAGCTTACATTTATAATACCGTTTCAGACCATCTACTACCGCACATTAGAGGTCTGGAGAAAGCGGAGGACATATGGAGTGCGTTGGAAGATCATTTCCAAAATACTACGAAAGCTAGGAAGGCTAGCTTATGGTCCGAATTCACAACGTTCGAAAAGAAGTCGAATCAAAGCATTAGTGACTATGTCACTAAGATGAAGGATCTAGCAGATAGTCTTGGATCCATAAATGAAGATGTCAAAGATCACAGATTGATAGCGCAAGTGCTCACAGGTTTGAGAGGAGATGAAAGGTGGAAACCTTTCGTACTCTCGACCGAACTATCTTTAAATCATTTTGTACCAGATTTAAATCAGTTGCTTAGTTTGATGCTCACATATGAGCAAGACTTGAAAGGAGATGGAGATAAAGGACAAAGCTCTGCAATGTACATGAAGAACAAGAAGAAAGATAAAGGCAAGACAAAAGATGAAGAAGAGTCGAGTTCTCAGGCTTATTATGCAAGAGGTAAAGGCACCGGCAGAGGAAGAGCAAGAGGTTTTGGAAGAGGAAGAGGTAGCCAGAATAACAACAAGAAGGCTTGCTGGATTTGTGGACTAAGTAATCATCTGGCTCATGATTGCTGGCATAATTCCCAAGGATCAAATCAAAATCAGAACAGTAACAACAGAGGTAGAAGCGGAAGATATCATAATAACTTTCAAAGAGGTAGACAAAATCAAAGAGGAGGCTATGGTAGAGGTGGAGCAAGAAGTTGGGGACAAAATCAATCCTTCAACACCACCTACAACAACTACGCAAATGACACACAGAATGAAAGTCATACATCATTGATGATGTGATGATTTTTCCAGGCATGCATGGGTATATCCACTCAAAGCAAAGTCCGAAGTGTTCATGTGCTTCAAACAGTTTTTGGTTTTGGCTGAAAATCTATCAGCATGTAAAATGGGCACCCTCCGTTCTGATCGAGGGGGGGAATATATGTCTTCAGATTTTAATGCATTTCTGGCTGAACGTGGGATAAAACACCAGTGTACAGTGCCGTATACACCTCAACAGAATGGAGTTGCTGAACGAAAGAACAGGTCACTCATGGAGATGGCGAGGTGCATGGTCAAAAGTCAGGCTTTACCACATAGTTTCTGGCTTGAGGCTGTCATGTGTGCAGCATATGTACTGAACAGGTGTCCCACCAAAGCGTTGCAGTCTATCACTCCATATGAGGCTTGGCATGACCGCAAGCCATCTGTTGCTCATCTGCGTGTTTTTGGTTGTTTGGCATATGCATTAGTGCCTGAACAACATCGCAGAAAATTGGATGATAAGGCAGTAAAATGTATTTTTGTTGGGTACAGTTCTGAAAGTAAAGGCTATCGTCTGTATCATCCACAGACTAAACACATTCTGGTTAGCCGTGATGTTGTCTTTGTGGAAGATGCTATTCAGCCATTGCTTTCATGTACTAAGGAGACATCTGTTAGCTCCAAAGACATGTATGATACTTTGATGCCTCTTTTTACAGGTGGACAGGCTAGCGCTGGTCCTAATGAGGCAACTTCTCAGCCTTTGCAGGTTTCATATGATGATGCAGATCATTCCATTTCTGATGCAGATTTACATGATGCACTTGTTGATGAGAGAGCTGATATTGAACAGGCAAAAACTATGCCAAAATGGCTGGTGCAGACTTTGCGTGACAGCAAATTAGATGCACCTTTGTCATATCGTACTCGTTCAGGCTCTCATAGTACCTCCTTTGCATCAGATTGCTATGCTATGGCTGCATCTAGTCTCTGTGATGAGAATGAGCCTGTTTCTTTTGATGAAGCACAAAATTCAGAAAATTGGATGGCTGCTATGCAATCTGAATATGATGCTATAATGAAGAATGGTACATGGTCTTTATGTGACTTGCCTCCTGGCAAGAAGGCCATTGGCACTAAGTGGGTATACAAGCTGAAGCGTAAACCTGATGGTACAGTTGACAGGTATAAGGCTAGGCTTGTTGCAAAGGGTTATGCGCAGGAAAGAGGCATTGATTTTGATGAGACCTTTGCACCTACATGCCGTATGACTACTGTTCGGAGCATTTGTGCACTTGCAGCCCATCATGGTTGGAATGTACATCAGTTGGACATTAAAACAGCATTTCTGAATGGTGACTTGCATGAAGAAGTGTATGTTTTTCAGCCCCGTGGCTTTGTGCAGAAAGGGCATGAAAACCAGGTGTGCAGGTTAAAGAAGGCGTTATATGGTTTAAAGCAAGCACCACGTGCTTGGTATGAGAAAATACATGCCTATCTGATTGCACATGGTTTTGAGAACAGTCCAACTGAAAGCACCTTATATGTTAAGCGTGCTAATGATGTGCTTTTGATCATTGTTGTCTATGTAGACGACATGCTGCTCACTGGTCCTCTTGAGAAGCATATTGCTGATTTCAAGGCTGATTTGCATGCCTCATTTGAGATGTCTGATTTGGGGCATTTGCATCACTATTTGGGCATTCAGTTTATGCAAGTTGATGGTGGAATGGCTTTGTGTCAAACGAAATATATTGACACATTATTGCAGCGTTTTGGCCTTGAAGACTGTAAGCCTATTGCCACTCCTATGGAGACAGGTTTACGATTGAGTCTTCATGATGCTGGAGATGCATTTGATGTTGTTCTCTATCAGCAGGCTGTTGGATGCTTGATTTACTTATGCATTACTCGGCCAGATATTCAGTTTGCTGTCTCACAGATGAGCAGGTTTATGCATTGCCCAGGAGTCACGCATTGGAAAGCGGTTAAGTGCATCTTTCGCTACTTGAGTGGTACTCGGCTACTTGGGTTGTTTTATCCCAAGGGGGGATCACTATCGCCAGATTTGCATGCTTTTTCTGACTCAGATTGGGCTGGTTGCTATGACACTCGTGTGTCCACCAGTGGTTTTTGCTTCATGCTTGGTAGCTCATGTATATCTTGGTTGAGCAAGAAGCAGCCTACTGTGGCCACTTCCAGTTGTGAGGCTGAGTATAGGGCAGCTTTCACAGCGACTGTTGAGTGTGTGTGGCTCAGACGCCTTATGGCTGATTTGGGTGTTGGCCAGTCTTCTGCCACCACCATCTTCACTGACAGTCAGAGCGCATTGGCAGTTGCGAGGAACCCTGTGTTCCATGCTCGCACTAAGCACATTGAGGTGCATTATCACTATGTCAGGGAGAGGTTCTCTGCTGGGGAGATCAGCTTGGCATATGTGCCCACGCAGGAGAACATTGCAGACCTTTTCACGAAGGCTCTGCCTAGGGAGAAGTTTGAAGCTTTCCGCAAAGCTTTGGGCTTACTTCCTTTTGTGGAGTGATTTCCACATAGCTCGGCACTTCCTTATACATGAGTGCCAGCTCCTTGTTCACCGCATCACTCCCAGGGGGGATTTGTTGATATATTTAGGTAGTGATGTGTGTGAACACTCTAGGACCGCCGGGGCACTTTTTTCCCTCTTTAGGAGGTTTTTTTCCCCCGGCTTGTATATACGCCTATTGCCCTAATGGGCTACTTATCTTTGTACATTCTCTAGTAATACAATCAGTCTTGTGTGTTGTGCTCCAAGCTTCTTCTTCTTCCTTGTGCTGTTCGCGTGCTTCCGCAGACGTCTAACTCCAACAGAAACTACTTAGTGTAGGAGAGTTTCTATAGCTTGAGCAAGAAGAGGCCAAGCTAGTTTGTACACATCTTCTCTAATAGAAAACACATGTTCATGTGGAAGTTTGCGCGCATTGTTCGTATGTGAAGAACTCTGAGTATTTTCATGTTACGGTATAAAGTTAGTTAACAGTTACAGTTTTCTCAGTAAACGAATGTTTCGGTCAGTTATAGTTTTCTAAGTAAACGTATTTTTCGGTCAGTTACAGTTTTCTCAAAAAACGTGTTTTTCCGATAGAACAACAAAGTATATCTCACAGAGTAAATTAAAGTTTTGTATGAGAGATAGCTTATCTTGTAGCTAGACATCTCTACTATCAGTTCATCAAAGATTTTGCTCTTGCAAGACAGCAAAGGATGCTTGGGATACATTTACAACCTTATATGAGGCAAGAAATGAGGCTTGTGTTTCTTACCTCCAAAAACAATTGAAGAGCGAGCACATGAATGAAGAAGATTCTATGAACACATTTTTGACAAAGATCAAAGATTTTAATGAACAATTGATTTCTGCTTATTAAGTCTTTCCAAATAGTTCACTTGGGTAGACTGTTCTTAATGGTCTTCTAGATTCATATCATAGTTTTGCTTCTACTCTTCGATGATGATGAAAGGCAATCCAAATTCCTTAACATTTGAGGAGTTAGTCTTTATTTTGTTGCAAGAAGGTCAGTCTAGGTAGAACAAGTCTATTATGCATGTTGCAGATCAAGCTTTTCGCAACTAGTCAAAAGGGAAAAGGTAAATGGAGCTCATCTACTAGTAAGTAGAAATCTGCTAATGCTTCACATTCAAAGAAGGAAGAGAAATACGATAAGAAAATAGAAAAGCAAAAATAGTTTTGCAAATATTGTAAGGGAAATTATCATGTCATAAAGAAAGAATGGGTGTTTACTATTGTATGTAGCTATGACCCATCTTCTCATGAACAGTGTATGTCTGTAGTAGAATCAGATGTTTAGTACCTTCTTAATGGGGCAATGTAGCATATTACCTTGCAACACATTTTCCTCGGCTCACTTGAGCCTACACCTACTCGGAATACTATCACATGTGCTACCAACTCCTCTTATCCTATAATGGGAGTTGGTAAGATCATTTTGACTACTACTACTGGTAGTTCTTTCACATTGTCGGATGCTTTGTATGTGCTAGGGATCAAGAAAACCTGTTGTTAACTTCTGCATCAACTAAGATTGGCTTGGTTGTTAAATTTATTGTTGATAGATGTACAATTCACGATCTGTCAAATGGTGATGTTATTATTGCTTCTGGAACTCTATGGCATGGGTTGTATAATCTCATAGACTCTGCAAAATCTTTGAATCATTCAACATGTGTAATACAAGATTCTCATGATATCTCAGATGCAAAGCTTTGGCATGCATGCTTTGGTCATCTGAATTATGCTAGTTTGTTATGCGTACAGAAATTTGAAATCGTGTTCTCTCTACCAAAACTTGAGGCTCCTTGTAAACATGTCTATGAAGCCTGTATTTTGGCAAAATGTAGCGTTCTTCCTTCCCTAAAGATGGTTCAGTTTGACCTACTCATAAATTGGATCTTGTTCATAGTGATGTATGTGATCTATGTAGACATCCTCTTTTTGGAACTACCTTTACTTCATGACTTTTATTGATGATTATTCTAGGCATGTATGGGTGTATCCATTGAAAGAAAAGTTAAAAGTTTTTATGTGCTTCAAACAGTTTCTAGTTATGGCTGAAAATATTTCAATATGTAAATTCGGCACCCTGGATGAGCGTGGAATAAAAAATCAGTGTACAATGTCATATACACCTCGAAAAAATGGATTTGATAAAAGAAAGAATAAGTCTCTCATGGAGATGGTGAGGTCTATGGTCAAAATTCAGGCTTTACCACATAGTTTTTGGCTTGAGGTTGTTATGTGTGCAACATATGTACTTAAGAAGTGTCCCAACAAAGCACTACAATCTATCACTCCATATGAGGCTTGAAATGGTCACAAGCCATATGTTGCTCATTTGCATGGCTTTGGTTCTCTAGCATATGCATTACTCATTTTGCATAGTCTATGAGGTTATTCAACCCATGACATAAAATATTAGAAGCAACAATAACATCGCCATTTGAGAGATTATGAATTATACATCTCTCATCAATAAATTTGACAATCATGCCAATCTTAGCTAATGTTGAAATAGACATCAAATTTTTCTTGATCCTTGGTACATACAAAGCATCTAACAATGTGAAAGAACTACCATTATTAGTAGTCAAAATGATTTTACTAACTCCCATTGCAAGATAAGAGGAGATGTTAGTGCATGTGATAGTATTCCCTGTAGGTGCAGGCTCAAGTGAACTGAAGAAACTGCGCTACAAGGTGATATGTTTGGTTGCCCCACTATCAAAGTACCAAACATCTAGGTCTACTATAGACATACAATGTTCATGTGATGGGTCATAGCTTCATAGAATAGTAAATGCCCATTCTTCATTCTGAACAAGATTAGCAGACTCTATTTCAGGCATAGAGGCCTCTTCAAGAATTCCAACCTCTTTCTTCTTTGCATCTTTGCAGCCAATTGTTGAGCCAATCAAAGTGGTGACTTGGCAAAGTGGTGCATATGTGGTTCAAAAGTGGCCATGGACATGGGTGCATAGTTAGTGCACAAATAGTTGTTCACAAGGGTCTTGCAAAGAAAGTTAAATGCAGATTGCAAGTAAAAGGTCTTCTTGAACGTTTTTTATGTCTTTTAAAGTTTTATGGAAGGTCCAGGTGAACCCTCCCCTATGTGCACAATTTTTAGAAACTAAGGTCAAAAGTGGAAAAGATAAGAAGTGGAGACAGTAAGTAAGAGCTTATATGTGGTACCCATTTAAATTTTTGTTTCTCATAAAGTCACTACAAGACAAAATAGGGAGTCATTGATCTTTACATGAGAAGGTTCTTGGTATGACATAGTGAGCATCAAGATAGACAAGAAGTTGAAGCAACATATGTAAGAGGAATCAACACACAATAAAGGAGCATTCTTGGAGATAGACTAGCGGAGAAAGGAGCAAGAGCATACTCTACACTTAGAGAGCAAGAGAGAGAAAGACACACACACTTCGACAGTGCACAAAGATACAAAGTGTGCAAAGAGAGAGAAAAGGTGTGCAAAGGAGGTGACAAAGTATGCAACAAGAGTGCACAGAGAACAACGAAGGTGCAATAAATTATCATCAAGAAGGTGTTACATTGACAATAGAAGTGACCAAGCCTTCAACCTTATTGGCAGCTTGAGTGCAAGGAGTGAACAAGGGCAAGCTATTAGACAAGGTGATGGACCGACACAGAGGTTGACTGCACAAGTAATTGTGATTTTCTATATACTTCTGTGTGTGCTTCTTTGGCTTAACTGCTATGCATAGAGAACATGTTATCTTATTCTAGACAAAGCTATTGTAATCACTTATGCAAATCAAGACATAGGGGCTTTCGATGCAATTGTCTTTCTTCTTCTTCTTCATTCTTCTCCTACAAATATTCAAGCCCCTTTCAACTAAAGAATACCCCAACAAAATTTGGCACACACGATGGGACAAGGCCACTTAAGCATAGGAGGACCACAATTACAAAGTGAAACAGAAGTGCAAAGGTGTCGACAATGTGATTGAAGAGGTAAATTTTCTTTTTCCTTGGAATTCATCTTAAGTCTAAGGAATAGGATGTGCAGCTCATGACCCCAACTCGCTCACAAACATTAGGAGTTTCCTTCAAAGAAACAAGAAGGAAAGTCATTCGTAGGTCAGCCAATCCTCTTTCATCCACATCATCAATAAGAAATATGGAAACTCAAGTAGACCTAGAAACTTTACTTTCACGATTGAATATCAAATTTCCCTCCTTTAGGGGATTAGCACATGAAGAACCTGATGAGTATGTCAGAAGATTTTTAGCCCTATGTAAAACAAGGGGTTTAATGGGAAGAGAAGATGCATTTCTAATCCTCTAATCCTCTTCCTAGTAACATTGGAGGGTCTAGCAGACAAATGGTTTAGCCAATTTATAGACAACCATTTTGCTACTTGGGATTTAATAAAGGATGCCTTCAAGGCATAATTTCAACATGGACATCCAGTAGAAAACATCATTAAAGAATTAGAGAAGTTACGACTAGGTAGTAGCGAGACATTTCTTGAATTTGTTTCTAGAGCCAAAACACTTATGGCTAAACTACCAGATCCTCACCATGATTTTAATATCAAAACGTGGCTTGCTAAACCACTTCCAATATCCACACAATGCAAGATCAAGGAATTTGTGCTCCCACACCAACAATTGAAGAATTCATTACTACAACAACAAGGTTGGAGCAAATTAGACACCAATATCAAAATAACTCTTCTAGTCTTTCATAACCTATGGAATGTGAAGACCTAGTAACACAATTGAGGAGAGAGCTTGAGAACTTAAGAAGGAATAAGCCCCACAAAGAAGAAGAAATTGCAGTGACACAACTAAGGCATGAAATTGAAGCACTAAAACTACAAAATGAAGAGGATACCCAAGCAAACAAATTGGCACAACTTTGATAAGCTATAAGAGCTTTGTAGAAGTGGCATCAAAAGTGGACTATGGTGCACCATGTGTAGAAAATAGGGCCATGTGATAAGTGACTGCCATCTCTTATGTGTGACTTGTGAGTCATGTAGGAAACCTAGCTATGAAGCCCATGAGTTCCACTCAAAAGGGATGCTTGCACAAGCATATCAGGGACAAGGAGGATTCCAACCACCACCAAATGTAATGGTTGTTGCACCAAGTCAAGGTAACACCTACAACCCACATCCTCGGGGTAATTTTGGAAATGGGCCTAGAAGGCAGATCATTTTTTTTGGGTGTGAGGAGTGTGGACATTATCAAAGCAAGTGTCCTCTACCAGAGGATTATCCTCCTTGCAAAAGATGCCCACAAGCTAGAGATCAACACACCATTCATTGCCCAAAGAACAAACATCCACATCAGGGCTCATATTCACATGATCTATCTGAGTAAGGAAGGAGTTGCAAAAGAAACCATTATGCCATCACCATTTTCTAGAGTGGTACATCTAGAAGAAATTGACTCTTTTCTTATGTAGACAAGAAGCAAAGGGAAAGCTCCTCAAACAAAAACATGCCAAAAATCAATTACAAATGGACTAAACAAGGAAAGGGGGACACTTGAGGACAGACCTACTCCACATGAAGAGACACAATCAAAAGAAGATCTTACAAGCACAAGTGAAGCCATTGGATATGCATTCGGCAGGGCCCAAAAGGAGCTTGAAAAATTACACATAGCCCATGCTCCTATGGAACCTGAGGCTCCAAGTCTATTCAAATCCATTCAAGAGGAGGTTACTATCTTTTATCTATTAAAAATGGATGCAAAATTCATATGAGAAGTTTTGCAAATCATTGATGAAGCCTTCATATCCACTTTGGTTGCAAAGGCTAATGCTATGAGTAAGGATAAAGTTGGGGAAGCCCCCTTATAGATTATAATAGCATGTGACTCATTGTCACTATTAAAGGACAACATCTACAAGGAGTTATTAACTTAATGCATGAACATACTATGGAAAAGCTTGGACTTCAACCATCAAGACTAGCCAACTTCACTGTGACGTTGGCCGACCAAAGCATAGTAAGACCAATGGAAGTGGTCCCCTGAGTTTGTCTGAATGAGGTACAAGGTAACATCTTTACGTGTGAGAACTGCTCCCACTGCATAGGCACTTGCATCTACATGGACATAGACAACCTTAGACCAATTGAGTGTGACAAAAATTGGTGCGGTCACCAGCTTTTATCTCAACATCTGATAAGTCATTTCCTCTTCATTATCCCACTTGAATGGGACTTCTTTACCTGTGAGCCTAGCCAATGTTCTAACTATATCCGCATACATCTTAATGAATCTCATGTGGTAACTAGTATGACCCAAAAATCTTTCAATTTCTTTTGGTGTTTTAGGCCTGGGTAGCTTTAATATGGCTATGATTTCATCTTGTTCATAGGCCATACCTTTAGCAAACAGCACATGTCCAAGGAGGGTACCTTTTGTCACTAGGAACTGACACTTATTAGGATTCATCTTCAATTTTGTTTCTCTGCATCTATTGAAGACATGTTGCACTTGGATCAAAGGATCATCCAAACAGTCCTTACGAGTACTAGTGTAGTTACATGAGAAGGATGAAAAGTCATCCATGAGAATTCAAAGAGCCTCCAAAAGCAAAGTTCCAAAAATAAGGTTCACTATTCTATTGAAAATGGCTAGGGATTTTTGAGTCCAAAAGCTATAGAGTGTATGTCCAATCACTTCTTCTATAACCTATTCTACAAAGTGCATAGGGAACCCATCGGGAATTGTTACTTTGTTAAGTGCTCTGAAATCCACACATGTTTTGATTGTATTCTTTTTGGGCACTATGACCATGGGAAATAGCCACTTTAAACGCTTAGTGGAATGATAATTCTAGCATCCTCCATTTTTTGGATCTCTACATAGAGAACCTAAACATACTTTGGATTTAATATATAGTTTTTCCCCCTTACTGGTCTGGCTCCTTCAATTAGTGGAATCCTATGTTCCCCAAAACTTGTAGGCACTCCTTCCAAATCCTTGTAATGCCATGAAAATACATCCACATAGATTTTCATGAAAGATTTTACCTTTGAAAGCATAATCAAGTGGCCACTAATATAGGATGAGAGTTTTCCTTGTTGCCTAGTTGAATTTCTTTGATAGGGTTCCTATCCATCAATGCGTCCAGAGATTCTTCTTCATCTTTGGTATCTTCCATCACTTTATCCCACATAGAGTGAGTGTCATATGTAGGAGCACTTTGGATATCATTTTTTTCTTTCTTTTTTTGCATACACTCTGCAAGGATTTCATGAATGGGAAAAGAAATATCTTCAATAGATTGCTTTACCTTGCAGGTAGTTTCCTTCTTGGTATTTGAGTCGACTTCATCTATGTTGTGCTTAAGAGGCATTTTCTTCCCTCTTCTATGGCCTATCAATGGTTCACCCAATCCGGCAACTTGTATAGTCTCATCTTTGTCTTCATAAATTTTTTCTGTGCTCGAGTCATTTAAATAAGTCCCATAGCAAGAGAATGAGTTACCCACTTACAACCAAGCCAAAATATCTTCTTCCCATATAAATCCAATTCTGAGTTGTCCATCATATCTTTTTCCATACAAATGCCAACTATTTGCATCATGCTAGTATGTCATTGGTTGTCTAGTCCTTCTTCCAAATATATATGTTTAAGCTCTTCTCCTTCATGTTTTACCCACATAGTATCCTTGCCCCAATCATATAAAACACTGGCATGCCTTAGCAAGGGTCTCCCAATCAACAAAGGAAATCCTCCATCTACCTGTGGTAACCTTAATATAATGAAGTCCTAAAGCATAGATGAATTATATTACTACTGAGAGAGAGGGCTTGGCAATGGTATTTTTGTCCAAAAATTATGCCATTACTTGCTAGGAGTAAAATTTGTCATAATTATTTGTTGGGAATTGAACTCACAACCTCCCGGTTAGGAGTGCGATGGGCTAACCACTTGCCCCAAAAGCCATGGTTGAGGATTACTTCCTAATCCTCTCTCTTAAGGTGTGGTTCAACCATCTCCTACTAGGATTATGTGACATTCCTTCCCCCTTAGACTGAGCATTGTCCTCAATGCTCACTTATGGACCCTTCTTGGACCCACTTTCCATGCATGAGCGCTTCCACCAACCTCAAACTCCAGCACATGGACCAAATTTGGACCTATCCCACCCTCCGTGGGTGCCCAAATGCCCATGCGCCTTCATCCAAGGCCAGTTTCACACTCACCACGGATAAGCGCTTTTTCCAAGTGCCCACGAATGAGGCGCGAACCTCCGTCTCGCCCAATTTCTCAACTAGGCTCTGATACCAATGTTGGGAATTGAACTCACAACCTCCCGGTTAGGAGTGCGATGGGCTAACCACTTGCCCCAAAAGCCATGGTTGAGGATTACTTCCTAATCCTCTCTCTTAAGGTGTGGTTCAACCATCTCCTACTAGGATTATGTGACATTATTGATCACCAACCACTCAGGTATCTATTAAAAAGGCCATAAGCAACCTGAAGAATATTGTGGTGGCTTCTATTATTTCACGAATTTGATTTTCACTATAGTACATAGACCATGTAGGCAGAATGTTATGGCTGATCATCTATCTAGGATTAGCCTAAAGAACCAAGTAATTGGAGTGGAAGATGATTTCCCACATGTTGAGCTATTCAAAATTAAAGCACAAGGATCATATGAGGATGTCAAACATTTTATCAAGACTGATAAGTATCCAGATAAAGCTAATTTTGTGCAAAGAAATATATGCTAATCAATAGCATACCTTTTACATTTATTGAAGGCAAACTATATAGAGATGGTAAGGATAATCTTCTTAGAAAGTTGTGGGAAGAAGAGGAGGCAAGGCACATCATTGAGACGACACACGAAGGACCAGGTGGTGGGCACCACCTTGGGCATATTATGAGCCATAGAATCTTAGATGTTGGATTATGGTGGGCTACATTATTTAGAGATGCAGATGAAAGGGTTTAGAGATGTGATGTCTATCAAAGATGTGGTCCAAAACCCACAAAACAGAGACAATATCCATTGGTTGTCTCCACCCTTTATAGGGCCTATCTATCCTCCATCCTTTCCAAGAAATGATAAGTATTTGTTGGTTTCCATTGATTATGCAACAAAGTGGGCCAAAGCTATCGCTTCTTCATATTGCACGTCCCAAATAGTTGTTGATTTCTTGTACAACAACATTTTCTGCAAGTTTGTGTTGGAGTTTGAGGTCTACGGAAGCACGTGAAAAACACAAGGAAGAAGAAGAAGCTTGGAGTACAACACATAATACTAAATGCATTAGCACTAGAATGTACAAAGATAAGAACCCTGTTAGGGCTATAGGCATATATACAAACCGGGGGAAAAAGGCCTCCTAAAGAGGGAAAAAAGTGTCCCGATGGTCCTAGTGTGTTCACACACGTCACTACCTAAATATATCAACAAATCCCCCCTAGGAGTGATGCGGGGAACAAGGAGCTGGCACTCATGTATAAGGAAGTGCCAAGCAATGTGGAATCAATCCACAAGAGGAAGTAAGCCCAAAGCTTTGCGGAAAGCTTCAAACTTCTCCCTAGGCAGAGCCTTTGTGAAAAGGTTTGCAATGTTCTCCTGTATGGGCACATATGCCAAACTGATCTCTCCAGCAGAGAACCTCTCCCTAACATAATGATAGTGCACCTCACTATGCTTAGTGCGAGCATGGAACATAAGATTCCTCGCAACTGCTAATGCACTCTGATTGTCAATGAAGATGGTGGTGGTAGAAGACTTACCAACACCAAAATCAGCCATAAGGCGTCTGAGCCACACACACTCAACAGTTGCTGTGAAAGCTTCCCTATACTCAGCCTCACAACTAGAAGTGGCCAAAGTAGGTTGCTTTGTGCTCAACCAAAATATACATGAGCTACCAAGCATGAAGCAAAAGCCACTAGTGGACACACAAGTGTCATAGCAACCAACACCAGCGAGAGTATCAAAAAGCATGTAAATCTGGTGGTAGTGACCCCCCCTTGGGATAAAACAATCCAAGTAGTCGAGTACCACTCAAGTAGTGAAAGATGCACTTAACTGCCTACCAATGCTTGACTTCTGGGAAATACATAAACCTTCTCATCTATGAGACAGTAAACTCAATATATAGCTGAGTAATGCATAAGTAAATCAAGCATCCAACACCTTTGTTGATAGAGAACAACATGAAACACATCTCCAGCATCATGAAGACTCAACTGTAAACCTGTCTCCATAGGAGTGGTGATAGGTTTGCAGTCTTCAAGGCCAAAATGCTGCAATAATGTGTCAATATATTTTGTTTGACACAAAGTTATTCTGCCATCAACTTGCATAAATTGAATGCCCAAATAATGATGAAAATGCCCCAAATCTGACATCTCAAATGAGGCATGGCTATCAACCTTAAAATCAGCAATATGCTTCTCATGAGGACCAGTGAGCAGCATGTCATCAACATACACAACAATGATTAGAAGCACATCATTTGCACGCTTAACATATAAGGTGCTCTTAGTTGGATTGTTCTCAAAACCATGTGCAAACAGGTAGGCATATATTTTTTCATACCAAGCACGTGGTGCCTGCCTCGAGTCATATAATGCCTTTTTCAACCTGCACACTTTCTTTTCATGCCCACACAAAGCCGCAGGGCTGAAAAACATACACTTCTTCATGCAAGTCACCATTCAAAAATGCAGTTTTAATGTCCAACATGTACATTCCAACCATGATAACCTGCAAGTGCACAGATGCTATGAACAGTAGTCACTTGGCATGTAGGAGCAAAGGTCTCATCAAAATCAATGCCTCTTTCCTGAGCATAACCCTTTGCAACAAGCCTAGCCCTATACTTATCAACTGTTCCAACAAGCTTACACTTCAGCTTGTATACCCACTTCGTGCCAATGGTCTTCTTGCCAGGAGGCAAGTCACATAAAGATCAGACACCATTTTTCATGATAGCATCATGTTCTGATTGCATAGAAACCAAGCAATTTTTGAGAATTTTGTGCTTCATCAAACAAAACAGGCTCATTCTCATCACAGAGACTAGAGGTAGCCATACCATAGCAATATGATGCAAAAGAAGCACTATAAGAGCCAAAACAAGTACGATATGATAAAGGTACATCTAATTTGCTGTCACACAAAGTTTGCACCAACCATTTTGGCATAGTTTTTGCCTCCTCAATATCAACTCTCTCATCAACAAGTGCATCATGTAAATATGCATCAGAAATAATGATCTGCATCATCACATGAAACCTATAAAGGCTGAAACGTTGCCTCATTAGGACCATCACTAGAGTGTCCACCTATAAAAAGAGGTAGCAAAGTATCATACATGTCTTAATACATGAAAGTAATGGCTGAATAGCATCCTCCACAAAAACAACATCACGGCTAACCAGAATGTGTTTAGTGTATGGATGATATAGACGATAGCCTTTGCTTTCAAAATTGTACCCAACAAAAATACATTTCATTACTTTATCATCCAATTTCCTACATTGTTGTTCAAGCACTAATGCATATGGCAAACAACCAAAAACACACAAGTGAGCAACAGATGGCTTGTGATCATGCCAAAATTCATATGGAGTGATAGATTGCAATGCTTTAGTGGGACACCTATTAAGTACATATGCTGCACACATAACAGCTTCAAGCCAGAAACTATGTGGTAAAGCCTGACCCTTGACCATGCACCTCGCCAACTCCATGAGTGACCTGTTCTTCCATTCAGCAACTCCATTCTGTTGAGGTGTATACGGCATTGCAGACTGATGTTTTATCCCATGTTCAACCAGAAATGCATTCAAGTCAGAAGACATATATTCCCCCCATGATCAGAAAGGTGGGTGCCCATTTTACATGCTGACATATTTTCAGCCAAAACCAAAAACTGTTTGAAGCACATAAACACTTTGGACTTTGCTTTCAATGGATATACCCATGCATGCCTAGAAAAATCATCGATGAAAGTCACAAGGTAAAGATACTTTCCAAAAGAGGGTGTCTTGACCACAGACATCATTGTGAACAAGCTATAATTTTTTATTAGCTCAAACTGAACCATCTTTTGGGAACAAGGAATGTTGCATGTTGCCCAAAATAAAGAATTCACACCCATTCTTCATTCTGCACAAGATTAGTAGACTCTATTTTGGGTGTAGAGGCATCTGCAACAACCATCCCAGCCTCTTTTTTCCTTGCCTCTTTAGCAGCCAGTTTTGGACAAGTCTTTATGACATGATCATTTCCTTTATAGTATTTGCAAAACATTTTTTGCTTTTCTGTTTTCTTCTCTTCTCTGTCATCCTTCTTTGATTGTGCAGAATTAGTAGATTTCTGCTTACTAGTAGAAGAGCTCCATTTATCTTTGCCCTTCTGACTAGCCAGGAAAGCTTGATCTACAACACGCATAATGGACCTGTTCTACCTAGATTGGTCTTCCTGCAACACATCAGAGAGTAACTCCTCAAATGTTAAGGCATTTGGATTGCCTTCCATCATCAAATAAAGAGTGCAAGCAAAACTTATATGAATCGGGAAGACCATTGACAACAGTCTACACAAGTGAACTGTCAGGCAAGACTTCATCAACAAAAATTAACTGTTCCTTCAAATCTTTGATCTTTGTGAGAAAACTATCTATGGAATCTCCTTCATTCATGTGCTCACTCTCCAACTCTTTTTGAAGATAACCAACATGAGCCTCATTCCTTGCTTGGTATAAAGTGGTAAGTGTATCCCAAGCATCCTTAGTTGTTCTGTAAGAGCGAATGTGGGGAATAATGGCATGTTTTAAAGACAAGGCTATCAATGCATGTGCCTAAGCATCTTTGCCATCCCAATGAATTTGCTCTATAGTAGGTGTAGCAGGAAATGGAACATGAACAGGAACATGAAGAATGTCACCATCTTCAATGCCATGTACATCACCTTCAACAACTGTGTTTGCAGGTGTAATAGGACATTTTTCAACACCCTGCACAATATTCCATAGTCCTTTTGCAACCCAATACATGATGCATCATATAAGCCCATAATGGGTAATTTGTACCATCCAACTTATCCTCAACAACCAACATACAAAATATGTCACTGATTTCAGCCATGGCCACTCACTAAACTACCCTGATGCAAAAAAATGAATGTATCTCAAAAAGTTGAACAGAACTACCCTATCAAGTTCTACTAAACCTGTAGTAAACTTCGAGATGCTTATATTGGCAAACTGAAACTTGTATATATCTTTGGCACAAAAAGACAAAATTTCCTACACAAGCATTGTGATAGTGCATTCGAAGGCTAAAACGAGCTCTAAATCACCCTAAGTATGCTCACCAATTTTCGTGCAATTTTGAGACTATGACCAGAGGGGTGTCGACGACACCCTAGATGAAGCGGTGACCTTCTCTGATACCAATTGTTGGAGTTTGAGGTTTGCGGAAGCACATGAACAACACAGTGAAGAAGAAGAAGCTTGGAGTACAACACACAATATTGAATGTATTACCACTAGAATGTACAAATATAAGTAACATGTTAGGGCTGCAAGCATATATACAAGCCAAGAAAAAGAAACTCCTAAAGAGGGAAAAAAGTGCCCTGATAGTCCTAGTGTGTTCACACACATCACTACCTAAATATCACTACCTAAATATATCAATAGTTTGGCTGTCCACTTGAAATCTACATTGATCAAGAAACACACTTTATTAATAAATTTTGGTATGAAGTTTTTAACAAGTACAAGGTTCTCCATCGTATATTCTATGCTATTATCCAAGGGCCAATGGACAAAAAAAGTCCACAAATAAAGTATTGATAGCTCTGGTAAGGAAGGAATGTATGTTAAATCCGACTACATGGGGCACTTCTTATCTAGGCATACTATGGGCCTACAGGTTGGCATGTAAAGAAACCACACGACAATCCTGTTGGCATTCTAAGGTCTAAATACCATATGTTGGAAGTGGTATGGGCCCCAATAATAATAAATCACAGGTTTATAGGATCTTCCAACATATGAACCTTAACATACATGTTGATATATTTAGGTAGTGATGTGTGTGAACACACTAGGACTGCCGGGGCACTTTTTTCCCTCTTTAGGAGGTTTTTTCCCCCGGCTTGTATATACGCCTATTGCCCTAATGGGCTACTTATCTTTGTACATTCTCTAGTAATACATTCAGTATTGTGTGTTGTGCTCCAAACTTCTTCTTCTTCCTTGTGATGTTCACATGCTTCCGCAGACATCTATTTCCAACAATTGGTATCAGAACAGGTCGTCGCTTCATCAAGGGCGCCGTCGACACTCCTCCGTTTACAGCCTCAGATTCGCATAAAATTTGGTGAGCATAATCAGGGTGTTTCAGAGATCAAAATTGCTTCGCTCTGTGTGCCGAAATCGCGATCTGAACTCGTTTTGGCCTCCAAATACATTATCGTAGTGCTTGTGCAGGCTATTTTGTCTTTTTGTGCCAAAGGTATATACCACTTTCTGTTCGCCAGTATAAGCGTCTAGAAGTCTGCTACAGGTCTAGTAGAATTCGTCTGGGCAGTTCTGTTCAACTTTTTGAGATACAGTCAATTTTTTGCATCAAGGTATTTTAGTCACCAGCCATGGTTGAAAGCAGTGATGTCTTCCGTATGTTGGTTGTTGAGGATAAGTTGGATGGTACCAACTACCCATTATAGGCTTATATGATGTGACAAGTATTGGTTGCAAAAGGATTGTGGAACATTGTGTAGGGTGTTGAAAGACGTCCTGTTACACATGTAACAACAGGTATTTGCAATACAGGTGTTGGAGCTGATGGAGATGGTGTCGAAGATGATATTGTGCAGATTCCTGTTCGTGCTATTATTTCTGCTGCACCTACTGCAGAGCAGATTCGTTGGGATGGCAGAGATTCCCATGCACATGCATTGATAGCTTTGTCTGTCAAACATGCCATTATTCCTCATATTCGCTCTTGCAGAACAGCTAAGGATGCTTGGGATACACTTACCACATTGTACCAAGCTAGGAGCGAGGCTCGTGTTGCTTACCTCCGAAAACAGTTGGAGAGTGAGCACATGAATGAAGGTGATTCTATGGACAGCTTCCTAACAAAGATCAAAGACTTGAAGGAACAGTTGATTTCTGCTGATGAGGTTATACCAAATAGCTCACTTGTGCAGACCGTTCTGAATGGTCTTCCTGATTCATATAAGAGTTTTGCTTCTACTCTTTGATTGATGATGAAAGGCAATCCAAATGCCTTGTCATTTGAGGAGTTAGTCTCTGTTCTGTTGTAGGAAGATCAGTCCAGGCAAAACAGGTCCATTATGCGAGTTGCAGATCAAGCTTTCCTGGCTAGTCAGAAGGGCAAAGGAAAATGGAGATCTTCAACTAGTAAGCAGAAATCTGCTAATTCTGCATATTCGAAGAAGGAAGATAAAGATGAGAAGAAATTAGAAAAGCAGAAATTGTTTTGTAAGTATTGTAAAGGGAATGATCATATCATAAAGAACTGTCCAAAACTAGCTGCTAAAGAGGCAAAGAAGAAAGAGGCTGGAATGGTTGTTGCAGAGGCCTCTACACCAAAAACAGAGTCAAGAAGAATGGGCGTTTACTACTGTCTACAGTTTTGACCCATCTTCTCATGATCAATGCATGTCTGCAGTAGACTCAGATGTTTGGTACTTTGACAATGGGGCGACCAAACATATTACCCTGCAGCGCAGTTTCTTCTCTTCACTCGAGCCTGCCCCTATAGGGAATACTGTTACATGCGCCAACAACTCCTCTTATCCTATTATGGGAGTTGGTAAGATCATTTTGACTACTGCTGATGGTAGTTCTTTCACTTTGTCAGATGCTTTATTTATGCCAGGGATCAAGAAGAATCTGTTATCAGTTTCTGCATTAGCCAAGATTGGCTTGGTTGTGAAATTTGTTGATGACAGATGTAGAGTTCATGATCTGTCAAATGGCGATGTTATTATTGCTTCTGGCATTTTATGTAGTAGGTTGTATAAGCTCATAGACTATGAAAGATCTGTGAATGATTCGGCATGTGCAGTACATGATTCTCAGGCTATCTTAGATACAAAGCTTTGGCATGCACGCTTTGGTCATGTGAATTTTGCTAGTTTGCCACACCTGCAGAAATCTGAAATGGTGTCCTCTTTGCCCAAACTTGAGGCACCTGGAAAACATGTTTGTGAAGGCTGTATTTTGGGCAAAATGCAGCATTCCTCATTTCCAAAAGATGGTTCAGTTTGGGTTACTCAGAAATTGCAGCTTGTACATAGTGATGTCTGTGGTCCTATGTAGACACCTTCTTTTGGAAATTATCTTTACTTCATGACTTTCATTGATGATTTTTCTAGGCATGCATGGGTATATCCATTGAAGGCAAAGTCCGAAGTGTTCATGTGCTTCAAACAGTTTTTACTTTTGGCTGAAAATCTTTCAACATGTAAAATGGGCACCCTCCGTTCTGATCGAGGGGGGGAATATATGTCTTCTGACTTTAATGCATTTCTGGCTGAACGTAGGATAAAACACCAGTGTACAGTGTCGTATACACCTCAACAGAATGGAGTTGCTGAACGAAAGAACAGGTCACTCATGGAGATGGCGAGGTGTATGGTCAAGAGTCAGGCTTTACCTCATACATATGAGGCTTGGCATGACCGCAAGCCTTCTGTTGCTCATCTGCATGTTTTTGGTTGTTTGGCATATGCATTAGTGCCTGAACACCATCGCAGAAAATTGGATGATAAAGCAGTAAAATGTATTTTTGTTGGGTACAGTTCTGAAAGTAAAGGTTATCGTCTGTATCATCCATAGAGTAAATGCATTTTGGTTAGCCGTGATGTTGTTTTTATGGAAGATGCTATTCAGCCATTGCTTTCATGTACTAAGGAGACATTTGTTGGCTCCAAAGACATGTATGATACTTTGCTACCTCTTTTTACAGGTGGACAATCTAGTGCTGGTCCTAATGAGGCAACTTCTCAGCCTTTGCACGTTTCATGTGATGATGAAGATCATTCCATTTCTAATGCAGATTTACATGATGCACTTATTGATGAGAGAGCTGATATTGAGCAGGCAAGAACTATGCCAAAATGGCTGGTGCAGACCTTGCGTGACAGCAAATTAGATGCACCTCTGTCATATCGTACTCGATCAGGATCTCATAGTGCCTCTTTTGCATCAGATTGCTATGCTATGGCTGCATCTAGTCTATGTGATGAGACTGAGCCTGTTTCGTTTGATGAAGCACAAAATTCAGAAAATTGGATGGTTGCTATGCAATTTGAATATGATGCAATAATGAAGAATGGTACTTGGTCTTTATGTGACTTGCCTCCTGGCAAGAAGGCCATTGGCACTAAGTGGGTATACAAGCTCAAGCGTAAACCTGATGGTACAGTTGACAGGTATAAGGCTAGGCTTGTTGCAAAGGGTTATGCGCAGGAAAGAGGCATTGATTTTGATGAAACCTTTGCACCTACATGCCATATGACTACTGTTCGGAGCATCTGTGCACTTGCAGCTCATCATGGTTGGAATGTACATCAGTTGGACATTAAAACTGCATTTCTGAATGGTGACTTGCATGAAGAAGTGTATGTTTTCAGCCCCGTGGCTTTGTGCAGAAAAGGCATGAGAACCAGGTGTGCAGGTTAAAGAAGGCATTATATGGTTTAAAGCAAGCAGCACGTGCTTGGTATGAAAAGATACATGCCTATCTGATTGCACATGGTTTTGAGAACAATCCAACTAAAAGCACCTTATATGTTAAGCGTGCTAATGATGTACTTTTGATCATTGTGGTTTATGTTGATGACATGCTGCTCACTCGTCCTCATGAGAGGCATATTGCTGATTTTAAGGCTCATTTGCATGCCCGATTTGAGATGTCTGATTTGGGGCATTTGCATCACTATTTGGGCATTCAGTTTATGCAAGTTGATGGTGGAATGGCTTTGTGTCAAACGAAATATATTGACACATTTTTGCAACGTTTTGGCCTTGAAGACTGTAAGCCTATTGCCACTCCTATGGAGACAGGTTTACGTTTGAGTCTTCATGATGCTGGAGATGCATTTGATGTTGTTCACTATCAGCAGGCTGCTGGATGCTTGATTTACTTATGCATTACTCAGCCAGATATTCAGTTTGCTGTCTCACAGATGAGAAAATTTATGCATTGCCCAGGAGTCAAGCATTGGCAGGCGGTTAAGCGCATCTTTCGCTACTTGAGTGCTACTCGGCTACTTGGGTTGTTTTATCCCAAGGGGGGTTCACTACCGCCAGATTTGCATGCTTTTTCTAACTCTGATTGGGTTGGTTGCTATGACACTTGTGTGTCCACTAGTGGATTTTGCTTCATGCTTGGTAGCTCATGTATATCTTGGTTGAGCAAGAAGCAGCCTACTATGTCCACTTCCAGTTGTGAGGCTGAGTATAGGGAAGCTTTCACAGCTATTGTTGAGTGTGTGTGGGTCAGACGCCTTATGGCTGATTTGGGTGTTGGTCAGTCTTCTGCCACCACCATCTTCACTGATAGTCAGAGCGCATTGGCAGTTGCGAGGAACCCTGTGTTCCATGCTCGCACTAAGCACATTGAGGTGCATTATCATTATGTCAGGGAGAGGTTCTCTGCTGGGGAGATCAGCTTGGCATATGTGCCCACCCAGGAGAACATTGCAAACCTTTTTACGAAGGCTCTGCCTAGGGAGAAGTTTGAAGCTTTCCGCAAAGCTTTGGGCTTACTTCCTTTTGTGGAGTGATTTCCACATAGCTTGGCACTTCCTTATACATGAATGCCAGCTCCTTGTTCACCGCATCACTCCCAGGGGGGATTTGTTGATATATTTAGGTAGTGATGTGTGTGAACACACTAGGACCGCCGGGGCACTTTTTTTCCTTTGTAGGAGGTTTTTTTCCCCCCACTTGTATATACGCCTATTGCCCTAATGGGCTACTTATCTTTGTACATTCTCTAGTAATACATTCAGTATTGTGTGTTGTGCTCCAAGCTTCTTCTTCTTCCTTGTGTTGTTCGCGTGCTTTTGCAGACATCTATCTCCAACAATACACACCTTAAGACTCAAAAATAGATGAGTGAGAGATAGAGAGAGAATAGATAGGTTTCAAACCTAACGGTAAGCTATGAGGCTCACCTACACTATCTATATATGAATGTCTAATTACAATGTGTGTATATGATACAAACTGACAATATCTATATCTAGGCAGAAATAGGAACTAGATAAAAGAGATTGTATGCGTAAGAGGTATGAAGAGTGTGTGTATGAGAATATGGAGAATAGGAACAGTTTACAACTATTGTACAACAAACCCAAATTATGATCAACCTAAATCAGAAACGAGTGACCTAGCAAGTAAGAACGGAAATAGACTTGCTACTCACAATAAATCAACAAATGTATGTTGATGGTAAGCTGGCAGAATCTCCTCCAAATAATCACCAAGACATAGATCACAACTCCTCTAGGAGTGTGTGAACTCCTCCTCCAAGATGGCCTCCAAGATCTCTTCCAAGTTCTCCTTGAGTAGCTTGAGAAGATAACTTGTGTGATCATAACAATGAGCCAAGGTCCTCTTTATATAGTATTTTGGAAGTCTTGAAAAGCTAGCTTAATAAAGCAAAAGCTACGGCATCGCTAAATATGCGATTGTTCTAAAATAAAGTTACGTAGCGGAAAAACAAGGCAATCGATTGTTCTATTAAACCTTGAGCTGACTGTGTATGAACCTTAATACTTGAGAAATTGAAAACTGAATTTCTTGTTGTGTATTACATATATATATTAAGCAACCTACTGCTTGACTATATAATGTAGCACCAAATGGTTCTGAATCTACTTCCGACTGTAATAACACATTGGCATCCATAGGTGTCTGCATAGGCCTGGAATCTGTCATCTCAAACGTTTCCAATAATTTCTCAATGTACTTTTGCTGTGTTATGTAGGTACAATCATCTTTGTACTTGAACTCAATCGTGGGACTTTTGATAATCACATCACTTTATAGTGCATCTTGAACACTAGTTGGTTCATTCTCAACTGAAGTAAGAGCTAAAACATTATGAATCTCAAAATGTTCTACATAATTTACCTGGTCTTTTTGTTGTCTCCTGGTCTGACTTCTGGTTCTTCCAGTGTATTCCTTTATACCATTGTCCTTCCAAGTTTGATATAACCACTTTGGCATATTCCTGAAAAGTGGTGGTATATCTTTTGGTTCTTCAGTATCTCTTTCTTCTCAAACTCTGGAATCTTCTCCAACTTCATAAATCAGAACTTCAAGAGGTACTGATGTAGGACTAGGTACTGGTGTAGGTAATGAAATTCTCTCTTCACCTATATCTCTTAGGGTTTGAGAGGCTCATCACCCCCCTTGTATGGCTAAATGTAAGCATCCAAACTCTTTCTAAAAAATGCATTGTCATCTACCTTTATGAAATCTGGAATTTCTTCCTTCTTATCATAAATCTGACTTTCTGCAATATATGCATTGCATGAGAGTAGGATATCACCTGTATCTGGAACATAGATCTATATCCTTTGCTTTCAATTGCATAGCCAATAAAGACGGCTTTAATGGCTTTTACATCCAACTTACCATGATCCTTCTTCTCAATGTGAACATAAGTTGGGGAACCAAAAACTTTGAAGTAACTCACATTGGCCTTCTTCCCATAATAAGCTTCATAAGGTGTAATGACCTTTAAAGTTTTTGTGGAAGACCTATTCAGAATGTGATTAGCTGTATGTAGTGCATCAAACCAAAACTTGGGAGAAAGCTTTTTGGATGGCATCATACTATGCATCATCTCAACAAGTATCCTATTCTTTCTCTCTATGACACTTCTGTTCTGGCGTATAAGCAATAGTGAGTTGATGAGAGATACCTTTCTCTTCAAGAAAAGACTTAAAGTCTTTAGATGTATACTCTCCTCCTCTATCACTTCTCAAAATTTGGATCTTTGACTGACTTTCATTTTCAACCATAACTAAGAACTTCTTAAAAGTCGGAAAAACCTCTCACTTCACTTTAAGACCATAAATCCATGAATATCTCAAGAAATCATTTATGAACATAAAAAAGTACCTGAAACCTTGAATCGAATATGTTCTCATCGGACTATTCACATCTGAATGTATGATCTGCAACTTCCTTGTGGTCGTGATAAATCCATGTTCCTTGAAAGGTAGTTTGTGAAGCTTTCTTTCAAGACATCCTTCACATGACTCTGCATCATCTGGTAAAGAAAAAGTAGGCAAACTCTCCACCATACCTTGATCTTTGCTATTCTTGAGAACTGTGTAATTGTATGGAAAAATCTAGCATGTTCTCCTTATGTGTAGTAGACCTAACAACATTAGCATGACTGATTTTGGATAACACAAACATGCCACTCCTGTTTTCACCTCGAAGTAGACAATGCTCCTCATCACGTGAGAGGATCTGACATGAGTCTTTCTCAAAAACAACTGTATAATCATTTGACAAGAAAGTAGAGATAGAGAGCAAATTCTTCTTAATGTCTGGAACATAAAGAACATTGGAAATTGTGAAATTTCCACCTGCTTTGAACTTAAGGTTCACTTCTCCAACACCAACAACATCCAAATCATGACCATCTGCAATGATCACCCTTCTACCTGAAGAGTTTGAAAGGAGGAAAATACATTTCTGCAACCTGTCATATGTTTAGTAGTCCAGAGTCAAAAATCCAAGGATTATCTGAGATTGCATTTAATGCTACCTGATCAAAAGTTGTCTCTTCAATAGTAGCACATGCATATGAATCTACCTTTGAAGATTTAGGTTTTGGATCATCTTCGACACTATTACCTTATGCTTTCTTCTTCTCATTGAAAAACCTTGCTCTGCATTCTGCTATATGATGACCTGGTTTCTTACAGTAATGGCATACTCCTTTCTTTGAATCAGATGTAGTCGAAGAATTTTCTTTGGGTGTAGAGGAAGCATTAAGAAAAGGACTAGAAGACTTACTTTCCTTCTTGGATTGCTGACTCTTCTTCTCCAAGGCCTATAATCATCAACAAAACTAAAGTTTTTTTTTTGGATCACCTAGAACTTGCAAAATCTATCCAAGTTGTACATAGCTTTTCTCGTACCCTTTTCTACTTAGCTTTTCCATTTTCATTAGATTTCATGCTTTTTATTTAAATTTTTTCATGTAATTTAGAGTTCATTTCATAGCCCGATTCATGAGAATCTCGTTGGAAAATTTTAGGATTTTTTCTAGAATTTTTTAAAAGATTTTTTTTGGAATTATTTCCCTTTTTCATTTATATTTTTTCTTATTGGATTATAATAGAAGAGGAAGTTCTCTAAGGTTTTGAGTGTGGGAATTATCTTGTATTTGTGGCCATTGTTGGAAAAAAATTTAATGATTTGTTGGTTTTTTTGGCATTTTATTTGATTTTCTATCTATCTTTTTGGAATATTTCCCCAAAAAAAAAGGCCGGTCCATCACTTTTTTATTATTTAAAGAAAAAACCCTCTCTCTCTACTTCTCTCTTCCCTGTCTCTCTACTTCCCTCTCCCCCCTCCACCCTCCCCACCCCCTCCCCCCCTCGGCCCACCCTCCCCCCCTTCCCAAAAAACCTTAGGATAAAATTTTATCCTAAGGTAAGCCCTTCTTTGATTTATTAATTGTATTTTTTTGTAAATTTTATTTTATTGTTATTATTAATAATTTTATTGATTTTTTTTTATTTTTATTTGATTTTTTATTGTAAAATGATTTATTTTATTTTTCATTTTCTCCCCCCAAACCATAGGATAAATTTTTATCCTATGGTTTGGAATATTTTTTTTGTTTTTTCTTGATACATACTCCATGGATCTAGATTGCACTTTGGGTGGCCACTTTTTTCAAACCTGGAATCAATTGTTTCTCAACGCCCTGGACTCAATTTCATCATTATTTTCACCAAAATCCATCAATTTTTCCTTCTTTTGGTTGAGCCCATATGTTTTGTGCATGTGATTTCTAACTTGCACATGTTCCAGATGATCCATTCCATCTTTATTTTTCTGCATGTTTCACATTTTTCATACGTAAAACATGTCACTTAAACTTTTTTGTAATTTTTATCTGTCATCAGCGCCACATTCAACTCCACCCCTTCCTTTATACCTAAACCCAACCCTAACCCTCACCCCTCCCTAACTTTTCCTCATTAACCCCTCAACCCTACTTGCCCTTTCATTCTTAACCCCTCCACCAATCTTGCTTTTTCTCCATTTTCATTGATCGTGCTGGTGTCCAATTTTGTTGTTTTCTTGCGACTATTTTCTTCTCTTCTCTTGCTAGATTGCTCATATGTTCTTTTCAAAGTTTTACCCATGCTTCTGTTGAGGTGGCACATTTTTCCTCATGGTTTTGTTGGAGTTAGACGTCTCTGGAAGCACGTGAACAACACAAGGAAGAAGAAGAAGCTTGGAGCACAACACACAATACTGAATGAATTAGCACTAGAATGTACAAAGATAAGTAGCCCGTTAGGGCAATAGGCATATATACAAGGGGGGGAACCTCCTAAAGAGGGAAAAAAGTGCCCCGGTGGTCCTAGAGTGTTCACACACATCACTACCTAAATATATCAACAAATCCTCCCTGGGAGTGATGCGGTGAACAAGGATCTGGCACTCATGTATAAGGAAGTGCCAAGCTATATGGAATCAATCCACAAAAGGAAGTAAGCCCAAAGCTTTGTGGAAAGCTTCAAACTTCCCAATAGGTAGAGCCTTCGTAAAAAGGTCTGCAATGTTCTCCTGCGTGGGCACATATACCAAGCTGATCTCCCCAACAGAGAACCTCTCCCTGACATAATGATAATGCACCTCAATATGCTTAGTGCGAGCATGGAACATAGGGTTCCTCACAATTGCCAATGTGCTCTGACCATCAGTGAAGATGGTGGTGGCAAAAGACTGACCAACACCCAAATCATCCATAAGGCATCTGAGTCACACACACTCAACAGTTGCTGTGAAAGCTGCCCTATACTCAGCCTCACAACTGGAAGTGGCCACAGTAGGCTGCTTCTTGCTCAACCAAGATATACATGAGCTACCAACCATGAAGAAAAAACCACTGGTGGCATACAAGTGTCATAGCAACTAGCCTGATCACTATCAGAAAAAGCATGCAAATCTGGCGGTAGTGATCCCCCTTGGGATAAAACAATCCAAGTATTCGGGTACCACTCAAGTAGCGAAAGATGCGCTTAACTACCTGCCAATGCTTGACACCTGGGCAATGCATAAACCTACTCGTCTGTGAGATAGCAAACTGAATATCTCACCAAGTAATGCATACGTAAATCAAGCATCCAACAGCTTGTTGATAGAGAACAGCATCAAATGCATCTCTAAGATCATGAAGACTCAATCATAAACATGTATCCATAAGAGTGGTAATAGGTTTACAGTCTTCAAGTCCAAAATGTTGTAATAATGTGTCAATATATTTCATTTGACACAAAGCCATTCCACCATCAACTTGCATAAATTGAATGCCCAAATAGTTATGCAAATTCCCCAAATCAGACATCTCAAATAAGGCATGCAAATCAACCTTAAAATTAGCAATATGTGTGTCATGAGGACCACTAAGCAACATGTCATCAACATCAACATACATCACAATGATCAGAATCACATCATTAGCACACTTAACATATAAGGTGCTTTCAGTTGGACTCTTCTCAAAAACATGTGCAATCAGATAGGCATGTATCTTTTCATACCAACCACGTGGTGCTTGCTTTAAACCATATAATGCCTTCTTTAACCTACACACCTAGTTTTCATGCTCTTTTTGCACAAAGCCACGAGGCTGAAAAACATACACTTCTTCATGCAAGTCACCATTCAGAAATGTTGTTTTAATGTCCAACTATTGTACATTCCAACCATGATGAGCTGCAAGTGCACAGATGCTATGAACAGTAGTCATTCGGCAAGTAGGAGCAAAGGTTTCATCAAAATCAATGCCTCTTTCCTGCGCACAACCCTTTGCAACAAGCCTAGCCTTATACTTGTCAACTTTTCCATCAAGTTTACGCTTCAGCTTGTATACCCACCTAGTGCCAATGGCCTTCTTTCCAAGAGGCAAGTCACATAAAGACCAAGTACCATTTTTCATGATAGCATCATATTCAAATTGCATTGCAGCCATCCAATGTTTAGAATTTTGTGTTTCATCAAACGAAATAGGTTCAGTCTCATCACAAAAACTAGAGGTAGTCATAGCATAGCGATTTGATGCAAAAGAGGCACTATAAGAGCTTGAACGAGTACGATATGACATAGATGCATCTAATTTGTTGTCACGCAAAGTCTGCACCAACCATTTTCGCATAGTTTTTGCCTGCTCAATATAAGCTCTCTCATCAACAAGTGCATCATGTAAATCTGCATCAGAAATGGAATGATTTGCATTATCACATGAAACCTACAAAGGCTGAGAAGTTGCCTCATTAGGATCAACACTAGACTGTCTACCTGTAGAAAGAGGCAGCAAAGTATCATACATGTCTTTGGAGCTAACAGATGTCTCCTTAGTACATGAAAGTAAGGGATGAATAGCATCTTCCACAAAAACAACATCACGGCTAACCAGAATGCATTTAATCTATGGATGATACAGACGATAGCCTTTGCTTTCAGAACTATACCCAACAAAAATACATTTTACTGCTTTATCATCCAATTTTCTGCGATGTTGTTCATGCACTAATGCATATGCCAAACAACCAAAAACATGCAAATGAGCAACATATGGCTTGCAACCATGCCAAGCCTCATATGGAGTGATAGACTGCAATGCTTTAGTGGGACACCTGTTAAGTACATATGTTGCACACATGACAGCCTCAAGCCAGAAACTATGTGGTAAAGCCTGACTCTTGACCATACATCTCGCCATCTCCATGGGTGACCTGTTCTTTCGTTCAACAACTCCATTTTGTTGAGGTGTATACAACATTTTACATTGATGTTTTATACCACATTCAACCAGAAATGCATTAAAGTTAAAAGACATATATTCCCCCCCTCGATCAGAACGGAGGGTGCCCATTTTACATGCTGACAGAATTTCAGCCAAAACCAGAAACTGTTTGAAGCCTATAAACACTTCGGACTTTGCCTTCAATGGATATACCATGCATGCCTAGAAAAATCATCGATGAAAGTCAGGAAGTAAAGATAGTTCCCAAAAGAAGGTGTCTGCATAGGACCACATACATCACTATATACAAGCTGCAATTTCTGAGTAGCCTGAACTGAACCATCTTTCAGAAAGGAGAAATGTTGCATTTTGCCCAAAATACAGCCTTCACAAACATGTTTTCCAGGTGCCTCAAGTTTGGGCAAAGAGGATACCATTTTAGATTTCTATAGGTGTAGGAAACTAGCAAAATTCAGATGACCAAAGCGTGCATGCCAAAGCTTTGCATTCCACATAGCCTGAGAATCATGTACTACACATGTTGAATCATATATAGATCTTTCATAGTCTATGAGCTTATACAGCCCACGACATAATGATCATGAACCAAGCCAATCTTGGCTAATGCAGAAATTGATAATAGATATTTCTTGATCCCTGGCACAAACAAAGCATCTAACAAAGTGAAAGAACTACCTGTTACCATTAGTGTCCATGTGAAAGGCCAAATGGCCACTGGACACTTCTTTGTATATGTTCTTTAACAAAGCATATAGTGGCCTGGTCAGTCACAGATTGGAAGTTCGACCGCATTTGTAAGACTTAAGAAGTTTATCTTCGTGCTCCCTGTGTACTGTGTTTTCTGTGTATTCTGCAGCCTCTGTGCGGAGTACTATCTGCGGCCTTAGGAGCTCAGTTTTCTACTCCGAGTGTATCGTCGTGAAGCTCTCGAGAAGGAGAGCGCACTGTGGTGCATCGCCATCAAAATACTTCACTGGTATCAGAGCAATTCGAGGCAAAAGCTTTGTTCCTTTTGTGGGAGTGAAGCGAGCACCCCCCCAGGCTTTCTCCAAGGCTTACGACTAAGGCGGAAACCAAGGCATAAACCTTGGCATACCTTGTCATCCAAGTCACTGAAGTCACCATTGGCGCCATTGGCTGCGCGCAAGGGAGGACCTCAATGATCAAGGAATATAGAGGTTCCCGGTACTTCCCAGGAGGTCACCCATCCCAGTACTGTTCCCCCCGGAGCTCGCTTAATCGTGGCAATCTCTTGCCACTAAGCTACACTCTTGTGGTGTCTGAAGAAGCGGAAAGACTAAGGTTGACATTACCTTGAACATGTTTTGGTCCCTCAAAGCTTCATTCTTTGCTTTCAAAGCGTATTTTTGAAGCATTTTTGGGTGTGTTTTGGAGCCATTTTGGAGTACTTTCGCACATACTTCTTTTCACACAGGTCCAAGAACATCAAGAAGAGTGTTCTTTGTACTTCTCTGAAAATAAATATCAACCTTTGGGGCTGTGTTTTCAACCACACTCGTAAAACTACAGGTTTCTTGAAAGGTTTCAGTTTTGGTGGGAGTAGTTGCTGCAAATTTATGCAGGTTTTCTGAGCCTAAAATATCAGAGCTGATAGACACTTGCAAGTGTTATTGGCTAGTTTTTGGGCTGTGTATTCAGCCTTTAGTGTCATTTTACTACATATATTGAGCACATACACACTATGTACGCTTCTATGGATACTGCTTATGTACGTCCATGTGGTCATTGATATAGCGGTTACGTTCTTTGCATAAAGCCTTTTACGTTTGATAAAGAGGGTCGTGGTGAGGTTTTCTTAACTGGGAGACACCCAGATGTCGGGGTCTCTTCGGTGATGCAGGTGGAAGACTTACCCAGCCTCCCCATAGGAGATGTATGATAGTTGTTCATAGGTGCTCGATAAGCCTAGTTGGCTTCTATTGGGTAACTGATTATATGCAGTGGAGTCAGTGATTCACTATGCAGGAAAACATGTCAGTACTCACAATTTTATGATATTTTGACACTGTTCATATGCTCATTTTGTAGAGGATACTCTGGCAAAATTTTTCCAGATTTCTGGTTTTATCAACTATACAATGGTCGATTTACTCCTTGATACACTTATTTGTTGGTGTTCGGACTCTTCTAGCTCCATTATCATTCTATTCAATTATCTACCATCATGGCATCAGAGGTCTCAGGCACATCCAGTGGATCAGGGTCTAGTGCTAGTGTTCCAAGGAGGAGCTATAACTTGCAGGGCAAAGACCATTTTGAGATCCGAAAATTTGATGGCACAAACTTTGCTCTATGGAAGAATCAGATTAAAGATGTGCTGATTCAAAGGAGGCAATGGAAACCAGTAAATGGAATTTCAAAGAAGCCTCCTGACATGGATGAAGATGATTGCGATGAGTTAGATGAAATGGCCAGGTCTACCATTCGCTTGCACCTGGCAGATAATGTTTGCTTTACAGTATTAGAATGTGAAAGTGCAGAGGAGCTTTGGAAGAAGTTACGCAATACATATGAAAAAGAGACAGCATCAAATAAAGTCTATCTGATGAGAAAATTATATGATCTTCGTATGAAGGACACAGATAGTGTTGCTACTCATCTGAATGAGTTTGATGCTATATTCTCTCAGTTACAGGCTCAGAAAAGGGATATGGATTATGAAATGAAAGCAGTATTGTTGTTATGCACCTTGCCATCATCATGGGATACGTTTTGCATAGCTATTAGTAATAGTGCACCTGGTGGTAAACTCTTCTATGATGACATATGTGGAGCACTCTTGAGTGAGGAGATTCGCAAAAAATCTATGGTTGGCACTCAAAGTGGAGACGCACATATGTTCGTTATTCTTACCAAGGAAAGAATCAACAACGTGGCAGGAGCAAGAACAAGGAAAAGAATGGTCAACGGAATAAAAGTAGAAGTAAATCAAGGAAGAGGGATATCGAATGCCATTATTGTCATAAGAAAGGACACATGAAGAAAGATTGTTATGCATTAAAGAATGCTAAAGGTAAAGGACAGAATGTTGGTGGGCATGTTAAACAGTTACCTACACCATCTACTTCGACTATGAAGATTGAAGAAATTAATGTTATTTCTGATGATGCTGATGTGTTGACTCTTGATAGTACTGTGCCAACTGAGGCTTTAATGGTTGATTCTCTTTCCCACACCTGGCTGCTAGATTCTGGTGCTTCTTTCCATGTGACACCACATAGAGAATGGTTCTCTAATTATGCAGCAAAGTCTCTTGGTATTTGGCATGGTCGTTTGGGCCATATATCGCATAGTGGAATGGAAAATCGCTCTCGTTCTGGCTACTTACCTGTGTTATCTTCCTCTGATTTTTCATTTGTGAGCATTGTCAATATGGAAAGCAAACCAGAAATGTGCATAGAATGCACATTGAATCTTCAATTCAACCTTTAGATCTCGTTCATACAGACGTGTGTGGTCCTATGCCCACTAGGTCCTTAGGTGGTTCTCTTTACTTTGTGACTTTCATAGATGATGCTACTAGAAAAGTTTGGGTATATCCTATCAAATCGAAGGATGAGGTATTTGCTACTTTCAGAAAATGGCTTGCTTCAGTTGAGACTATAAAAGGAACTAAGCTTAAGGACGTTCAGATAATGGGTGTGAGTATACCTTACATGAATTCAGCCTTTTCTGTCAGTCTAGAGGGATTCGTAGAGAGTTTGCAGCTCCTTATACCCCAATACAGAATGGTGTAGCTAAGAGGATGAATAGAACTATTCAAGATAGAGTAGTCTCTATGTTGCATCATGCAAACCTCTCACAAGGCTTTTGGACAGAAGCAGTATTGACTGCAGTTCAAGTGATTAACCTTTCACCTAGTACTGCAAAAGGTCTGAAAGTGGCACAAGAGCTGTGGACAGGGAAGCCACCATATTATGATCATCTTCGAGTTTTTGGGTGTGAAGCATATGTTCATATACCCAAGAATCTTAGACAAAAGTTGGACCATAAGTCAAAGAAATGCATTTTTCTTGGATATGGTCGAGAAGGACAATTTGGATATTGTTTATGGGATCTTGAAACACGGAGAGTGATCAAAAGTAGTGATATCATTTTCAATGAGTCTAAGATGCATAAACAGCCCATTAAGGAGGTTGAAGTGAGAAGAGTGGTGTTTGAGGATACTAGACTCCAGTTAGCATGCATAAAAATGCTTCACATAGGGATGTTCAAGAGAATGTCCATTCAGATCATTCTGCACATGTTCCTGTTCAGCAACAATTGAGACGTTCTGCATGTGTCTCACATCCACATGATATATATGTTCTAGGTTTAGATTTTGTTATGTTAACAGATGTCGGTGAGCCTTCTTGTCACAAAGAGGCTATGCAGACAGAGGATCATGTCAAGTGGGAGCGTGCCATGAAGATTGAGTTGGATTCTATTCACAAGAATGGTACTTGGGATTTAGTACATTAGCCAAATGGCAGGAAAGCTTTACCATGTAAATGGGTATATAAGCTGAAATTCACATCAGATAGTGCTTCTCCAAAGTATAAAGCACGACTTGTTGCAAAGGGTTTTAAGCAACAACATGGTGTTGATTTCGACAAAATCTTCTCTCCAATGGTCAAGATGACTACCCTGCGCATGTTGCTTGGATTCGTTGTAATGGAGGACTTAGAGTTAGTCCAAATGGATGTGAAAACTGATTTCTTGCATGGAGATTTACAGATGAGATCTATATGGAACAACCAGAGGGTTATGTAGTTCCTGGCAAGGAAAGTCTAGTTTGTAAGCTCAAGAAGAGCTTGTATGGACTTAAACAGACCCCTAGACAATGGTACCAAAATTTTGATGCTTTTATGAAGTCTCAAGGCTATTCTCAAAGCAATGAGGATCATTGTCTCTACACAAAGAGATGCTCAGATGACAGCTTGAAATGTTTGATACTTTATGTCCATGATATGTTGATTGTTGGGAAGTCCTCTTATGACTTGTCAATTCTCAAAAAGAAGTTGAGTCAGACATTTGATATGAAGGATTTTGGGGATGCCAAACATATTCTTGGCATGCGCATTACTCGTGATAGGAGTAAAAGATGCATATACTTGTCTCAAAGTGAGTACATATCCAAAGTACTTCACAGGTTCAATATGCAGGGTGGAAAGGCATTGAGTACACCTTTACCACATATGTAAAATTGAGCAAGGATGATTGCCCCAAATCAGATGAGGAAAAGGAATTCATGATCGAAATTCCCTACCAGTCTACTGTTGGTAGTCTCATGTACGCTATGGTAGCTACGAGACCAGACATTGCATTTGCAATGGGAGTTGTGAGCAGATATATGTCTAATCCTAGCAAGAAACATTGGGAAGCGGTCAATATGATTTTGAGATACCTGAGTGGCACTAAGGACAAGTGTCTATGCTTAGGTAGAGGGAAAGCATCCAATATTGGTTACACAGATTTTGACTATGCTGGTTGTGTAGATAATAGTAAGTCTACATTAGGGTACATTTTTCATTTTACTGGAGGTGCTATCTCTTGGAGATCTCGTCTTCAAGAATGTATAGTTGTTTCCACCACAGAAGCAGAGTATGTTGCAGCAAGTGAGGCATGTAAGGAAGCATTGTGGCTTTCTCGTCTTGCTTGTGATATGGGTTTACCTCAGCATGTACCTCGCTTGCTCAGTGATAGTCAGAGTGTCATTGCTTTGGCTAAGAATCCAGTCTATCATGCAAAGACCAAGCACATTGAGGTGAGGTATCACTTCATTAGAGATTGCTTAGCCATTGAGCGCATTATTCTTGAGAAGGTTCGCACTCGAGATAATGTTGTAGATGCTTTGACTAAATCTCTACCACAGGATAGCTTTCGACACTGTTGTCACTTGATGGGGTTACTTGATTCTTGATCTTACACAGTCACTTGTATACTGTGTAACATGCCCATCAGTTGGGAGGTATAGTTTGTATACTTACACTCAGGTATTCTTTATCATTCTTTTTTTTTCTCCTATAGTTACTTTGGCCATGTTGCCCTTTAGTGGGAGATTTTACCGTTAGTGTCCATGTGAAAGGCCAAATGGCCACTAGACACTTCTTTGTATATGTTCTTTAATAAAACATATAGTGTCCTGGTCAGTCACAGACTGGAAGTTCGACCGCATTTGTAAGACCTGAGAAGTCTATCTTCGTGCTCCCTGTGTACTGTGTTTTCTGCATATTCTGCAGCCTTTGTGCGGAGTACTATGTGCAGCCTTAGGAGCTCGGTTTTCTACTCCGAGCATATCGTCGTGAAGCTCTCGAGAAGGAGAGCGCACTGTGGTGCATCACCATCGAAATACTTTAGTACCATCAGCAGTAGTCAAGATGATCTTACCAACTCCCATAACAGGATAAGAGGAGTTGTTGGCGTATGTAATAGTATTCCCTGTAGGGGCAGGCTCGAGTGAAGAGAAGAAACTATGCTGCGAGTTAATATGTTTGGTCGCCTCACTATCAAAGTACCAAACATATGAGTCTACTCGAGACATGCACTGCTCATGGGAAGATGGGTCAAAGCTGCAAACAATAGTAAACACCCATTCTTCATCCTCCACAAGATTAGCAAACTCTGTTTTTGGTGTAGAGGCCTCTACAACAAACTTTCCGGCCTCTTTCTTCTTTGCCTCTTTAGCAGCCAATTTTAGACAGCTCTTAATGACATGATCATTTGCCTTACAGTATCTGCAAAACAATTTTTGCTTTTCTGATTTCTTCTCATCTTTGTCTTCCTTCTTCGAATGTGCAGCATTTGCAGATTTCTGCTTACTAGTAGAAGAGCTCCATTTTCCTTTGCCCTTCTGACTAGCCAAGAAATCTTGATCTACAACATGCATAATAGACTTGTCTGCCTAGACTAGTCTTCCTGCAACAAAACAAAAACTAACTAGCACAATGTTCCACAATCCTTTTGCAATCAATACATGTTGCATCATATAAGCCCATAACGGGTAGTTGGTACCATCCAACTTATCCTCAATAACCAACATACGGAATACATCACTGCTTTCAGCCATGGCTGGTGACTAAAATACCTTGATGTAGAAAATTAACTGTATCTCAAAAAGTTGAACAGAACTGCCCAAAAGAATTCTACTAAACCTGTAGCAAACTTCGAGACGCTTATATTGGTGAGTCGAAACTGGTATATACCTTTGGCACAAAAAGATGAAATAGCATGCACAAGCGCTATGATAGTGTGTTCAAAGGCCGAAACGAACTCAGATTGCGATTTCGACATGACATAGCAAAGTTGTTTTGATCTCTTAAACACTTTGAGTATGCTCACCAAAATTGGTGTGATTTTGGGACTGCAACCGAAGAGGTGTCGATGATGCCCTAGATGAAGCGACGACTTGCTTTGATACCAATTGTTTGAGTTAGATGTCTGCAGAAGCACGTGAACAGCACAAGGAAGAAGAAGAAGCTTGGAGCACAACACACAATACTGAATGAATTACCACTAGAATGTACAAAGATAAGTAGCCCATTAGGGCAATAGGCATATATACAAGCCAGGGGAAAACAACCTCCTAAAGAGCGTTCACATACATCACTACCTAAATATATCAACAGGTTTTGCTATTCATACTCTGAGACAAAGAGCCCATTAGGTGGTGGGCAATTGTTGAGCCGATCAAAGTGCTGACTTGGCAAAGTGGTGCATAGGTGGGCACAAGTGGCCAAGGACATGGGTGCATAGGTAGTGCACAAATAATTGTTTACAAGGGTCTTGCACGGAAAGTTAAATGTAGGTTGCAAAAAAAAAGTTCTTTTTGAAGGTTTTTTATGGCTTTTAAAGTGTTATGGAAGGTCTAGGTGAACCCTCCCCTATGTGCACATTTTGTAGAAACTAAGGTCGAAAGTGGAAAAGATAAAAATTTTTGTTTTTCATAAAGTGAATATAGGACCAAATAGGGAGTATAGGAAAAAATAGAATATAGGATAAAATAGGGAGTTGTTGATCTTTACATGAGAAGGTTCTTGGGACAACATAGTGAGCATCAAGATAGACAAGTAGTTGAAATGACCTACATAAGAGGAATTGACACACCATAAAGGAGCATTCTTGGAGATAGATTAGAGGAGCAAGGAGTGAGAAGCAAGGAGCAAAAGCATACTCTACACTTAGAGAGCAAGAGAGTGTAAGACACACACACTTTGATGGTGTGCAGAGATACAAAGTGTACAAAGAGAGAGAAAAAGTGTGCAAAGGAGGTGACAAAGTGTGCAACGAGAGTGCATAGAGAGCAAATAATGTGTGACAAATTATCATCAAGGAGGTGTTGCACCTCGACAATAGAAGTGACCAAGTCTTCAACCTTATTGGAAGCTTGAGTGCAAGGAGTGCACAAGGGCAAGCTACTGGACAAGGTGAAGGACTGACAGAGAGGTTGACTGCACTAAGTAATTCTGATATATTTGTATACTTGTATGTTCACTTCTTTGGCTTAACTGCTACACATAAAGAATATGTTGTCTTATTCTATAGAAATCTATTGTAATCTTTTATGCTAGGACACATAGGCTTTCAATGCAATTGTCTTTCTTCTTCTTCTCCATTCTTCTCCTACAAACACTCAAGCCCCTTTCAACTAAAGAATCCCCCAACACCAATTCTGGACAACTCTATATGACATGATCATTTCCCTTACAATATTTGCAATTTTTTTTCTACTTTTCTGTTTTCTTCTCATCTTTGTCTTCCTTCTTCAATTGTGTAGCATTAGCATATTTTTGCTTACTAATAGATGAGCTCAATTTACCTTTGCCCTTCTAACTAGCTAGGAAAGCTTGATCTGCAACATGCATAATGGACCTATTCTACCTAGATTGATCTTCTTGCAATAAAACAAAGATTAACTCCTCAAATGTTAAGGCATTTGGATTGCCTTTCATCATCAATCGAAGAGTATAAGCAAAACTCTAGAATGAATATGGAGGACCATTAAGAAAATCCTGCATAAGTGAGCTATTTGGCAAGACTTCATCAACAAAAATCAATTTTTCCTTCAAATCTTTTATCTTTGTCAAAAAAATTGTCCATGGAATCTCCTTCATCCATATGCTCACTCTTCAACTGTTTTCGGAGGTAAGCAACAAGACTCATTTCTTGCCTTGTATAAGATTGTAAGTGTATCCCAAGCATCATTTACTTTCTTGCAAGAGCGAATGTGATGGATAGTTGTACATTTGATAGACAAGGTTATGAATGCATGTGCCTGAGCATCTCTGCCATCCCAACAAGGTTATCATTTGAACTCCTGATCACCCTGAGTATTCTCACCAATTTTTGTGCCATTTTGGGATTGTGACTGAAGGGGTATCAACGATGCCCTAGATGACATGTCGACTTGCTTTGATACCAATTGTTGGAGTTCGAGGTGTGTGCAAGCACACAAATAGCACAAGGAGGAAGAAGAAGCTTGGAGCATAACACAAGACTTAATGAACTACCAAGTGAATGTACAAAGATAAGTAACATGTTAGGGTTATATGCATATATATAAGCCAAGGAAAAAACCTCCTAAAGAGGAAAAAAAGTGCCCAAGCGGTCCTAAGTTGTTCACACACATCATTACCTAAATATATCAACAACCACTCCTATGAAAATAGGTCTATGGTTGAGTCTTCATGATGTTGGAGATGTATTTGATGTTGGAGATTTATTTATGCATAACTCAGCCTGATATTCAGTTTGGTGTCTCTCAATTGATAGGTTTACGCATTGCCCTGGTGTCAAGCATAGACATGTAGTTAAGCACATCCTTTGCTACTTGAGTGGTATTCAACTACTTGGATCATTTTGTCCCAATGAGGGATCACTACCGCCATATTTACATGCTTTTTTTGACTTAGATTAGGATGATTTCCATGACACTCATGTGTCCACTAATGGTTTTTGCTTCATACTTGGTAGCTCATGCATATCCATGTTGAGCAAGAAGCAGCCTATTGTGGCCACTTCTAGTTGTGAGGCCGATTATACGGAAGCATTCATAGTGATTGTTGAGTGTGTGTGTCTTTGATGCCTTTTGGCTAATTTGGGTGTTGGTCATTCTTCTGCCACCACCATCTTGATTGTCAGTAAGAGTGCATTCGTAGTTGCAAGGAACCTTGTGTTCCATGCTCGCACAAAGCACATTGAGGTACACCATCATTATGTTAGGGAGAGGTTCTCTATTGGAAAGATCAGTTTAGCATATGTGCCCACACAAGATAAAATTGCAAACCTTTTCGCAAAGGCTCTGCCTAGGGAGAATTTTGAAGCTTTCTTCAAATCTTTAGGCCCACTTCGTTTTGTGGATTGATCTCTTTCCACATAGCTTGGCACTTCCTTATACATGAGTGTGAGCTCCTTGTTCATTGCATCACTCCCAGGGGGGATTTGTTGATATATTTTGATAGTGATGTGTGTGAACACACTTACGATCATCATGGCACTTTTTTCCTTCTTTAAGAGGTTTTTTTTGCCCCGCTTGTATACACGCCTTTAACCTTAACGGGTTACTTATGTTTGTACATTCACTTGGTAATTATTTATGTGTTGTATTGTGCTCCATGACTCTTCTTCTTCCTTGTGTTGTTTGCATGCTTCCGTAGGCCTCAAACTCCAACATATCCGAGAATAATTTAAAAATCATATTAATAAGATCAAACAAAGTAAACTTCACTCTAATTGTAACAACTTTCCAAACTAATGCCTATCGAATTGCAACAACCATGAGTTACCAAAGCTTAAACTAAAAAGTACTACAAAGAGAATACATTCACTTAAGAGTTGCAAAGAGATCAAGTGAATCATATAAGGAAACAAACTTCTATTATCAATAGATACATATTGCCAGGCATCAGAGTATAGTTAGCTATTACTAATCTAAAATTCTGCCTATGGAACTAGGACCTCTATCTTCTCTCTTCTGTTATTTCTTTCTCTTGCTTCCTCCTCCCCTATTCAGTGTGCGCTTCCTTGTTTTCACTTTTATAACTCATTTATGCTTAATCTTGATCGAACCACTATCATCTTTAGGACATGACTTTGTACTTTTGCATTACAAATGGATTCTAATTTTAACATGATGCATATTACAAAATAGTGGGTTATCCTGCAAGGGCCTTTTGAATATCACAATTTACAAAAATCTGATAGTGACTGAATATCGTGATAGAACTTTGATCCTCTGTTAGAACCTTGACATTTGATTATGACTCATTCCGTCTTCAACATTGATAACTAGTGTGATGTCATCGACTTCAACTTTAATGGATTTGGTTCCTCTTTGAACGGGGATAAAGAATGTGGAGTTTGTCTATGGGCATTACACTACCTCCTACATTTAAATTTAAAAAGTACTTCAGTCTCAACTCTTATGCAGACATTACACTAGATCTTTTCCCAACATCAAAATTGGTTGGACATTATGAATGTACTCTAAGGTTGTGTTCACATCGAGCTAACAAAACAAAGACTCAAAAGTGTACTATTACAAATGGAATGGTGAGAAACTAATTAGTTCTATCTTTCATGTGTTTAGACAAGAAGGCAGAATTGTGCAAAAGCTATTTTTATGCTGCTACCTTGTGTGAACACAAGGGATGGCAAAACAAATACTTTTCTTTTATATAAATCCTTATTACAAATGCATAAAAAAAGATCAAACAATCAAAGCAAATACCCCTAACATTTACATAAACAAACATATCACATTATCGTACATTGAACTAAAAGGAAACATAACGTAATGGCTACAATACATTATGATGATGATTTATTCATCTCCTCCAAAGCTTTATTTCCAAAATGCTTTTGGATATTCATTATTTCTTTCTATTTGCACATTATGGTTGCAATCCTATTTCGTCGCTTTGAGTCCCAAGATCACTTGCTTCTTCATTAGTGCATTGACCACGATCCATTGCTTCTTTTGATCCCATTTCATGTGTTGCTCATACCTCTACCAAGGACACGAAAATTTCTCTTTCATCCTCTTCTAATTTCCCATTGTGGCTTGCCAATTCTGCTTCTTCTCCTCGAACCCAATCCATATCAAAAGTATCTCCATGACAAATGCAAATGTTATGGAGGGCAAGACACACAACAATAGATCCCACACATAACATAGATCCGTATCACATCTTTTTAATAAGATCCAAAATCTTTCTTTCAACATGCCAAAATCTCTTTCAACTAACATCCTTGTACTTGATAGGATAAAATTCCAATGGCGCTTGAGATGTGACAACCCTTCTTTACAACCTTTGAATGGGACTAACATTTATGATCGAGAAAGATATGCACAATCACCAATCGAGAAATATTTACCTGGTTCACCTCTTACACATCTCTATCCTAATTCACTTCTTGTGAAATTAAGATAAGCATGCATTGATCCTACCCATCTTACATTATAATTCCAAATAGAGCAATGTCTTCTACTATTAGTTGCAACAAGATAGAGTGAAAATCTTTGTGATTGAAGTAAACAACATGATTTTCACATGGTGCAATTATAGGTATATGGGATCCATCTATTGCACCCAAAGCATAAGGTATTCCTCTGATTGCCTCAAAATCTTTTGCTAACATTGCAAAGTGGGATGTTGAAGGCCATCTAACATACATGTATCTAAAGCCATATGCTACAATAGCTTCAATAAAATCGTGGACATCTAGCATACATGCATCTAAAGCCATATGCTACAATAGCTTTAATAAAATTGTGGAAAATACCATCACATGTGCTCTTTGAACATCCCAAAGTGTCCCCTATTCCCAAAAGCCCATCTTTTGTTGCTATCATTGTTAATACAATAGCCACTTGATCTTGTACATGTATAGTTTCATGATAGTTTGTGTTTTTCTTTTGCATAAGGGTCTAACCTTTCTGCACAAGTAATGGAACGTTTGCGTGGTAATCCACAAGTGATGTTTGAACATATTGTCACTATAATCATTCAAAATATAGCTTTTAACAGAGACACGAGGATGTGGGTATGCCCATGATTGCCTATTTTCATAACCCCTTCTTCTATTAATGTCGTTATTCATTATCGTTGATCATGCCACACATTCATTTAGGTGTAACCAAGCATGTAGCATGACATGATGATGATGATTGATGCTTGACTTTTGAAGTAGCTCTATCATAGCTAAAGTGCATATCAATGCACAAATTGATGCAACTTCCTTTGGCATGCCCATTAGATCCTAAAAAAGAAATTACAAGATATATTTAGAATATAGAACACATACATAATGCAAACACAATGCAATCACACATGCATTCATACATAATGTAAACACAATGCAATCACACATGCATTCATACATAATGCAATCACACATGCATTCATACATAATGCAAACACAATGCATCCATACAAATTCAAACATGCATACATAATGCATAGATTCATAATGCAAACACAATGCAAATTTAATGCATCCATATATGTAAACATCATGCAAATTTAATGCATCCATATATGTAAACAACATGCAAACACAATGCATCCATACAAATGCAACAAATGCATACATAATGCATAAACTCATAATGCAACATATGTAATTACACATGAAAATATATGATAATACATACATACGTACATACATACAGACATAATGGATCAATTCACAATGCAAAATATGTTATTGCATACATGCAAACATATGCAAATGCATACATGCAAACATATGTAAATGCATGCATGCATACATAATGCATTAATGTATAATGCAACATATGCAAATGCAAACATGCATACATAATGCATCAATGCATAATGCATCAATGCATAATGCATCATATGAAATTGCATACATGCAGCATATGTGATTGCATACATGCAAACATATGCAAATTCATACATGCATACATAATGCATTAAAATGCAACATATGCAAATGCATACACAATTCATTAATGCATACATGCAAACATATGTAAATGCATACATTCATACACAATGCATTAATGTATAATGCAACATATGCAAATGCAAGCATCATATGAAATTGCATACATGAAGCATATGTGATTGCATACATGAAAATATATGCAAATTCATACGTGCATACATAATACATTAAAATGCAACATAATGCATATATTCAATATATGCAAATGCATACATGTCATATACAAATGCATACATGCATACATAATTCATAAATGCATACATGCAACATATGCGAATACATACATGTAACATATGCAAATGCATACATAATGCATTAATTTTATAATTCAACATATGCAAATGAATACATGCATACATAATGCAGCATATGCAAATGCATGAAGGCAGACATAATGCATTAATGCATACATAATGAATTAATGCATACATAATGAATTAATGCATACATAATGAATTAATGCATACATATTAGCATTAATGCATCCATGAAACATATGCAAATGCACACATCCATACATAATGCATCAATTGCATACATTCAAACATAGTTCAAATGCGAACATAGAGTAAAAAAATCGACAATTAAAATGATTCCAAACTCATGAATAGACCATCCAAACATGGTTAAAAAAACATCCAATTACAACCCAAGCATTAAAGCTATAGTCCAAGATACTAAACATAAAGTGTTCTTCCTAAGGAAACAAAACATAATAGAATCTAGTTACTCTTCCTAAATCTAGTTAAAAAATCACACATGCTTGTGTGAAGCTCACTTAAGAGCTTCAAACATTCTTCTTCTCCTTTCTGTTGTCCACCAAATCGATTAATGATTCATCTCACTTTGGAATGATTCGTCGAGAAGAGGATGAAGGTCAGGATATGGGTTCACCATCATGAAGTTCACTTCCACTTTCACATGTCATTTGAAAGGTTTGCACTTGAGATGTGCGACTAAATGGAGTCACAATTTGATGAGTGTGGTAGTACTCATCTACCACATCAAACCACTTGCATGTTATATTTTGATTATTTCTTGATAGGGAGTTATGTGCTTAATTATCTTGATAGAATTTCCCCAAAAGCTTTGTCCACTTTCTTGGACACATTTCCCTATTTTTATCAAAATCAAGATAGGTAGAAGCTAATTTCTTTGATTTTTTTTTCCATAAGTTGACCCCTTGTTTTTGTTGTATATTATGGAATCATGGAAGGGTAAATGGATTTTTAATGTTTTAAATGTCCAGAAGGTTTTAATGTGGTTGTGTTTGATCTAGCAGGTGAAGAAGCATGAGGGCGTGGATACAAGTGGATGCACATAAATAAATAAATTCGAAGACTTCTAGAATAGTTATATTTAGGTTTATCTTGTTGTAAAAGTAGTGGTTCGCTTTAGAAAGCAACGCCTTTTGTGAATAAAGTAGTTTTACCTAAAAAGACGCTTTTAAAATCGACGGTCCTCATGTACCTTCTATTTCAGGACGTAATAGAAATAAACCTATAAATACATGTACTCTGAGAGACTCATCCATCAGAGTACACGCACGGGGAGAGATTGCACCCATTATCGCGTTGATTGTCTCTCTATTTCTGATTCCTGTTTCGTCTTCTTTATGCCTTTGTGTGTGCGTGCACTGAAGATAAATAGTACTATATTGGATTTATTGCGTTGTTACTCTTTAGATAATCCAACTAATTGGGATGAAAAACTCCCTTTACTTCAATTTGCATATAATAACACCCCACACACTACTATTGGTCGTGCACCATATGAAATTGTTTATGGAAGAAAGCTTCCCACTCCCATGAGTCTCACTCAAACTGACATTCCTATGGCTGATTCTTTTGCACAAGATCATATTTTTACACTTGCTGAAGTGCATGAGCATATCAGGACGAGTCAATAATGTTACATGCGTCGTATTAATAAGAAGCGCATAGCCAAAAAATTTAATGAAAATGATTTAGTTTGGTTATGAATCATTAAAAGGCGAATATTTCTCAACATCCTAAGGTAAAACTTGCCCCACGATATTATGGACCTTTTCGCATTATTGAGAAAATAAATGAAAATTCTTTTCGTTTAGATATACCTTCTCATTGGGGTATACATAATTCATTCCATATAAGTTTGTTGAAATCTTTTCGAGCTACTTTACCACTCACACCTTTTTTAGATGATCCTCCTTTACTTGAAGAGGATGCGAAAATATTGATTCCTGAGAAACTAATAGATTATGACGTTACCACTACACGAACTGGTAAGCAATATCCTAGATATTTAGTCAAATATAAAAATCACTCACTTGAGGAATCACAATGGATACATAAGACTTCTTTATCACCTCACTATGATAATTTAATTTCTGCATATCATTCCCAATTACATTAAAACTTTCAGGTTTCCGATTCCATGCATGTGTTTTACATGGTTCATGCTTACTATTGTTCAATGATGGGACATGCGACTCATCATCCATGTCTATTTTTATATTTATCAACTGAGGTAAGTTGCTTGTCAACTGGGAGACATGTTGTATATTATGGCATCATGGAAGGTTAAATGGATTTTTAATGTTTTAAATGTTCAGAAGGTTTTAATGTGGTTGTGTTTGATCTAGCAGGTGAAGAAGCATGAGGGCGTGGATACAAGTGGATGCACATAAATAAATAAATTCAAAGACTTCTAGAATAGTTATATTTAGGTTTATCTTGTTGTAAAAGTAGTGGTTCGCTTTAGAAAGCGATGCCTTTTATAAATAAAGTAGTTTTACCTAAAAGGACGCTTTTAATAGCGATGGCCCTCATGTAACTTCTATTTTCAGGATGTAATAGAAATAAACCTATAAATACGTGTACTCTGAGAGACTCGGAGTACACGGGGGGAGATTGCACCCATTATCGCATTGATTGTCTCTCTGTTTCTGATTCTTGTTTCATCTTCTTTCTGTCTCTGTGTGTGCATGCACTGAAGATCCTCATAACAATTTCGATGTGTTGTTGAACTCTTCGCCATTCCTCCTCATATGTGAATGAGTTTGTCCACCTAATGATCCTTCCATTTGATCTTCTTACCATCTTATTCATCCCAAATCGGTGACTATCTTCCCTTTTCTTATTTTGCTTTTCTTTGCTATGGGTTGTCATGGTTGAGAACCTTCATCTTGCCTATCTTCTTTCCTCTTTGTTGATAACTTGCTACATTGCTACATGGAAAGCCCTCGAAGGGTGAAGGAGTAGGGAGACATGATGAATTTCATGTGTCATTTGCATTTACCCCCAAGAAGGGTGTCTAAATGTAAATGGATGGGTAAGAGAAAGAGAAGTGATTAACATGACTTAGTAGCCATGAAGAGATGAAGAGGATAAGGAAAGATGGGTGTGAATGGATAATTGGTAGGTTGAGAGAGAACACAATATTGTCTTTTTCCCCTTGAGATTCAAAGGAATGAGATGTTTGAGATACATTAGAATTTGAAATGCTTTTTATCCGTTGTGAATTGAATATTTCATAAAAAAATATGTTGGAAATCATTTAATGATGTAATAGATGAACTTTTTAATAGCTAAATAGGAAATAAACATTCCATAAAAAAACGTTGGAAACTATTCTGCCTCAGGAATTGACCTAAGTGGGGAAAGCCGTCATCCAATTTTGTAGCCTCGGAACATTTTTTCTCCTCTCATCTATCAATGAATAACTGCCACGTGGAATTCTAGAGTACACTCTCTGCTGCCGGGCTGTGTGAATCCGGTGTAAGAGACTGCATCCGCTGTGTGAATCAGCTGTAAGAAAGCTCATCTGACTCTACGTCTGCAGTTCGGTACTAACTTCATTTCATCGCTGCTAAGGGTAGATGCTTCCGATACCGCCAGTGTAAACCTCGAATCGCAATCATCCAATGGACGTTCAGATTTTGTTGCATTCATCCTAGTAGAAAAGAATCAATCGATGTGCTAGAAGTAATCGAGGACTGTTACCCGCCATAGCTGGGAATCGACAGCAGCCATTGTCGTTTCTATGCAGGGTATGTCATTTGACTTAGGATCCATTTTTACCTTCATTGTGTGTGTGTGTGTGTGTGTGTGTGTGAGAGAGAGAGAGAGAGAGAGAGAGAGAGAGAGAGAGAGAGAGAGAGAGAGAGAGAGAGAGAGAGAGAGAGAGAGAGAGAGAGAGAGAGAGAGAGAGAGAGAGAGAGAGAGAGAGAGAGAGAGAGAGAGAGAGAGAGAGAGAGAGAGAGAGAGAGAGAGAGAGAGAGAGAGAGAGATGTGTTTTCTCCCATTTGAAATTTATCCACCTTTTCAGCGAGTATTTTTGGACATGGGTTCTTTGTAGGTGATTCCTCCATCTCTGTCCGGCAGTTGTCAGCTTGATATCCGGGATTATTCTATGATCTGTGCTAAGTCACTATCGCTGAGATTCATGTGATCTAGATGGCAAGGAGAACAGTTTTCTTCTGTTCTTTGTCCTTTTGCGCTTTACTAATGGTTGCGTATAGTATCTTCTCATTCACGACATCTCATCAAAGGACCTTGTCTGACAACATGAAATTTAACAGTGAGAACTTAATGAACACTCTTGACCCATTCCTCGATCTTCCCAGAAACTTTCTGGGAGCGAAGCTGCAACGTTTACAGACGAAGAAGAGGCTGTTTCATGTGGCACTCACAGCTTCGGGCTCGATTTACAATGGGTGGCAATGTCGCATCATGTATTATTGGTATAAAAAATTCAGAGACATGCCCAGCTCAGAAATGGGTGGGTTCACAAGGATTCTGCATTCTGGTAAACCCGATAGCCTCATGCAGGAGATACCCACTGTAATTGTAGAAGAACTTCCGAACGGTATGGCCAAGGTATTGAATGCTTTTATTCGTGCAAAATGGTAACATTTATCATAAAGAAAAGTAATTAATAATTACAGCTAACGCATCAGCTATTCGATAATTCTATTTAGAGAGCATTTTGACTCCATAAATTTTCTCGATTTTCATGGTCAATAAATTCTGTGCTCTTTTATGTTGACTAGCAGGATGTTACGGGGAAGACATTGTAATCGTAATATAGAAGGATCATTCACGTTTGCAGATTCATGTGGCTTTGTGTGAGAAAGCGTACATCGATGTACGAGTGAGAGAGATATATCGGCAGATGGATATCAGTAAACAGATGCATCTGTATATGTCTATGCATGCCTGTGCGTTTGTGTGTATATTAAATACGCAAATGAAACATATTACGTGTATGTATATAGATATATATATGTGTGTGTTTGTCTGTATTGTCTGTATATACACACAGACAAACATACATACACACATAGATAGATGCATATTATACACATTCGTGCATACATACGTACGTTCTTATGCATACATGTGCGTTTTATTATGCTATACATATTATTTATGCACAAAGAAACATCTTCAAGCATTTAGCTCGTTTTTTTCTTATATTTGTCAACAACTGTTGTTTTGTTTGTATGTTCACGTGCTCTATTTTCTTTTCTTCCGTTGTTGTTCTTATCACATTTTCCTTTTTTTTTTTTGAGTGTATTTATCAAGGCATTGTTTGTAAAGTCAAATTCTTCTTAGATTACAAAGGCATAATTGAGTGCCTTTTTTTTAGGAGTAAATAATTATACACCCACAAATTATCAAACAAACATTTGTATATGTATGTATGTGGGTTCATATATGCACATTCAAGCACATGTTTGTGTATATGCATACATACATAAAAACATAGAGATGCGTACATAGTAACATACCTATATACATGTATACATACATACATAAAAACATAGATGCGTACATACCTATATACATGTATACATACATGTATGCATGCATCCATCCATACATACATATATACGAGCATGCATCTATATACATGTAAGTACTTATATACATATACACACATACATTCATGTTTGCAAACATATATATACAGAAGCATGCATACATATATACACATACATTTTACGTTCATTCAATCGTACATACATGTTACACTTATGTGTTCCTTGAGTAGTTTTGATGTGAACCTTTTCCTTATACATGGGCACTTTTATTATAGTTTTGGTTAGAAGTTTTTTCCTCACGTTACTTGATATATGATACGCTCATATGTGATGGTACTTTGTACTCAAGGATATTATTAAGCTTTTATTTCAATTCCGTTTATGATCAATAGAGAGAACTATTCGATGCATTCGTCTTTTTCGTGTCTTGCTGCACCCGTGCTTCTTGTGTTAGTTTGTTGTGCGTCTCTCTCACTTCTACATACACCTAACAGTGATATTAGAGCAAGTTGAGCTCCTCAAGTTTCATTTTTTGGGATGCGTCAAGTTTCTTTTTTTTTTGCGTTGCGTCACGTGTGTAGTTTTAACCATGCAAATCGATTTTGGAGCAAAGAACATTGATTTTCAATAGGCATGTGATGTTACATGTCATTATGATGCATCATTGCATTCTAAATGTATGGTTGAGTTAGGTTGATTCGGATTGGTTCTTTGATGGTGGTGCTTCAAAGCACATAACTTCATGCAAAAGGTTTTTCGCATCTTTGAAAGATGCATCCAAAGGAGGAGATGTGGTCTGTGTGAACAATGCCTCTTATCTTATCATTGGAGTAGGAGAAATTGAGCTTATGGCTACAATGGAGGTGTGATTCTTTTGAAAAACGCATTATATGTACCCGGTATCAACAAGAACTTAATTTGAATTCCTTTGATTTCCAAAGCTTGACTTCATGTACATTGTTGATAATAAGTGTATGGTTAATGAGTAACAATAATGATATTATCGTGATGTTCAATACATCATGCAATGGTTTGTATCGTTTGGATACATACAAGAGAGATGTTTCAAGCACCTTGGTTTTGTTGGAAGTCAATGTACGTATGGTCCACTCTTCCAGCAAATCTACATTTTGGACTTAGCATTTTTTGTACAGTTTGGGTAAAACCTTTTTAGGCTAGATAGATAGAGCTTGGCGAGAGCTATCTAGTGGTATGCTTCATTTCTTCATCAGACCTCAGAATAGGGAGAAAAGTCAAACCCTAATTCAGCCCAAAATGAAAGAAGAACATTTTTTGAAGTCAAAACTCAAAAAGCTAGGTTATTATGTCAGAGTGACCAAAAGCAGGTTAATTTTGGGCGATCAAATAAAAGCTTGGGCAATAATTTAGCGATCGCAATTTTTGGAGTATGAAAAACAAAAGCAACTTAAAAATAGCGATTGGACTTTTAAAAATTAACGAACTCAGCTTTTTCAACCAACGAAGGATTTTTTCCCCAAAGTTTTACGTATTCTTTATTGGGAGACACTAAAACTATATAAGGAGCACATTGGCACACTATTTGGACAATTCTTGAGCTAGAGTTGATGCTTACTTGTGTCAATCTTGGAGTTCTGAAGCTTTGGAGGTGAAGGAAGGTGAAGGAGAGGCTACTCTCTTGGAGCAAGGAGTCTTCTACAAGGTGGAGGCAGCTATGTTTTGTAAGTTAGCCGTATTTTCTGTTTTTAGGGTTTCTGAACCCTAATTTCAGAATTAGGGTTTGCTGAATTTCAGATTTGTTGCACTTTCTTGTGAGGTTAGGTTCACTTCATTGCTCATTCGCGTCATACAGATTCAGATTATAACAACATAATCTGAAATTTTGTACATCATCATCTTCTTGGCTATTCTTTCATTTAATGAGTGCACCACATCATATGGTTGAGTAGTACTCCCATGTTGTAATTCAGCCATCTATATTTAGTGAGTAAGCACTTTGCTTACGTTACTTATCTCGTCTCAAGATCTCTTTCTTTCTATCTCTCACATATCATCTTTATTAATTAAGTGTGTATGCTCAAAGGTTTTTAGTATTGGAAGATCCTGGGCCCCAAATTCCAACACTTGGTATCAGAGCATAATTGACATACACACTTAGTTAAGATGAGTGAGTATAGAATTGAGATCGAGGACAAGTTGGATGGATCGTCTAATTATCCCATGTGGAGTTTCATGATGATGAATTTGTTAGTGACAAAGGATCTATGGAGTATCATCATGAGGTATTGGTGTTGCAATCACAGAACCAACTTAAGAAGAGGTAACCACTTCTACATCCAGAGTCATTGGTAGATCCTTACCCAGAGTTCCTCCTATTAAAGATCAGGCAAGATGGGATGCTAGAGATGCTTTAGCACTTTCATTCATAGCAATGAGTGTCAAAAGGCATATTCTACCTCAGATCATATCTTGCAGAAGTTCTAGACAAGCTTGGTCGAAGCTTGAGAATCTTTTTCAGAGCAGAAATCCTGCTAGGAAAGCTCACTTGAGGAGACAACTATCCAGATTCTCAGAAGTGAGAGAGGTGGAGAGTCACTGGTAGATCCTTACCCAGAGTTCCTCGTACTAAAGATGAGGCAAGATGGGATGCTAGAGATGCTTTAGCACTTTCATTCATAGCAATGAGTGTCAAAAGGCATATTCTACCTCAGATCAGATCTTGCAGAAGTTCTAGACAAGCTTGGTTGAAGCTTGAGAATCTTTTTCAGAGGAGATATCCTGCTAGGAAAGCTCAATTGAGGAGACAACTATCCAGATTCTCAGAAGTGAGAGAGGTGGAGAATACTTATCAAATGAGTTCCAAACATTTCGTGAAGAAAAAGGTATTACTCGACACCTTACTATTGCTTATACTTCTGAGCAGAATGGTGTTGCAGAAAGAAGGAATAGAGTACTTGTTGAGATGATGTAGAGCATGATGGCGTCCAAGAAGCTTTCACCAAAATTCTGGTTTGATGCAGTTCATACAGCTAATCACATTTTGAACAGGTCTTCTACAAAAGCCTTAATGGTAATCACACTTTATGAAGCATATTATGGTAGAAAACCTAATGTAAGCTATTTCAGAGTATTCGGATCACTTTCTTATGTACATGTTGAGAAAAAGGATCTAGGCAAACTAGATGTAAAGGCAAGGAAAGCTGTTTTCATTGGATATCTTGTTGAGAGCAAAGGATACAGGTTTTATATTCCAAAGAAAGGTGAAGTTATTCTTTCACGCAATGCTTATATTGCTGAAAACAAGATATATAATAAAGAAGTAGAAATTCCAGAGTTCATTAGTGAAAATGAATATGGATTTTTTAGAGGGAATTTGGATGTACATGTTCAACCATATCAGGAGGGAGTTAAAATTCCTAGGATTGAAGAAAGATTGAAGAAAGAGGAATTTCACAACCTTCTACGAATCAGTTCCACACGAGACTTTATTTCCAAAAATGGAAGAAAGTACTAGAGTTCCAGAAAGTCCGAGTACCTCAGAAGGACAAGTTCTAGAACCAGTGGAAGCTGAAGGGTCAAAAAGAGTTTCACCACTATTTAAGGATACACCTACTTGGTTATATCAGACATGGAAAGATAGTGGTATAAAGACTTTTACAGGAAGAACAAGGAGTTAGACTAGACAACAACAACAACAAAAAGATCATGTAAGTTTTGTTGAAGACTTTGAGATTCATGATATTTTAGCACTCACAACAGTTGAAGATGAACCTGCATGTGTTAAAGATGCACTTAACATTCCTATTTGGAGAAAAGCTATGCAAGATGAGATTAATTCTATTCATAAGAATCGAACTTGGCAGCTATGTGAGTTACCACAGGGAAAGAAAGCTATAGGTGTAAAATGGATCTTCAAAATCAAACAAAAAGTAGATGGTACTATTGACAGGTACAAAGCAAGATTGGTTGTCAAAGGATATGCACAACAAAAAGGTATTGATGAGACATTCGCTCCTACGTTTAGGATGACAGTTATTAGGTCAATACTTGCTTTAACAACACTTTTTTGTTGGCTTATATATCAACTTGACATAAAGACTACTTTTCTAAATGGTGATTTACATGAAGATGTATATATTCAGCAACCGGAAGGTTTTGAAGAGACAGGTAAAGAACATTTGGTATTTAAGCTTATAAAAACTTTGTATGGATTATAACAGACACCTAGAGCATGGTATGAAAAGATACACACATATCTTTTATCCATTGGTTTCCATAACTCAGATGAAGCTCCAATTCTTTATGTCAAAGCTGAAACAGTTATGATGATTATAACAATCATTTATGTGGATGATATTATAGTCACATGTTCCCGAGATGAAAATTTGCAGATGTTCAAAGAACAATTGAAGCAAACAGTTGATGTGAATGATTTAGGAATTTTGCATTATTATCTTGGGATTCAGTTTCTGTTTAAGGATGAGTGTATGTATATGACACAGCAGAAGTACATTGAGAAACTATTAGAAAGGTTTCATATGACTGATTCTAAACCTATGCAAAGTTCAAACACTTATGGATCAGAACACGTCTTTACAAATAATAGCAGATGAAGAGTCATTTGATGCTACTTTATATTTTCAAGCAGTTGGATGCTTGATATATCTTTGTAATACACGTTCTGATATACAGTTTGCAGTTTCTCAAGTATCAAGGTTCATGCAGAATCCGACAACGTTACATTGGAAAGAAGTAAAGAGGATCTTTAGATATTTGAAAGGAACTTCAAATTATGCTATGGTATTTTCGAAATCTACACATTTGTTACTAAAAGGATTTTCAGATTCTGATTGGGAAGGTGATAGAGACATAAGAAGAAGTACTTTGCTTTTATCTTGGAGATTGTATTATCTCATGGCTTTCGAAGAGACAACCCACTATTGCAACTTCATCATGTGAAGCTGAATATCGTGCAACATTTAAAACTACTTTGGAGTCAGTATGGTTGTATAAGATTTTCAGTTATCTAGATGTAAGAGTACATGAACCCATTTAGATATTCTTGAATAGTTTGTTTTACTTGCAAAAGGACATGGTTATTGGTTTGCAAACACTTGAGTCCATTGAAAAGCATGCATGTGAAGGTCACATTCTTGGAAAAATGCACCGTGCTTCTTTTCCAAAAGATAGTCATAACCCTACAAGAAATTGCAACTTGTTCATAGTGATATATGTGATCCCGTCAAGACTCCATCTTTTGGGAAGCATATGTATTTTGTTATCTTTAAGCATACATGGGTGTATCTTATGAAAGCAAAGAATGACGTATTTTCTTGCTTCAAAATATTTTTAATTATGGTTGAAAAGTTTTTTGGAAATAAGCTTTTGACTCTACGCACATATTGTGGCGGTGAATACATGTCACATGCGTTTAATGCTTTTTTTTTTCTTGTGAAAGAAGAATTTCACATCAATGTATGGTGCCATATACACCTTCACAAAAGAGTGTCGAAGAGCATAATAATAGAACACTCTTTGAAATGGCACGATGTATGATTAAAAGAAAACACGTTCGTGACAAGTTTTGGATGGATGTAGTCATGTGTGCAAACTATGTGATGAATCGTTGCCCCACAAAAGTATTGAGAGTCATCACTCACAACGCTTGAAATGAACATAAATCTATGGTTAGTCATTTGTGCATGTTTGGTTTTTTGACATATGTTATTGTGCAATCACAACAAAATCACAAACTTGATGACAAGACAAAGAAATGTATATTTGTTGGTTATAGTATTGAAAGTAATGGATATCGTTTGTATCATCCATTAATGGACACAATTATTGTGAGTAGAGATATGGTATTTGCTTAAAATTCAGTTTTCTCTCTACTTGAATGTAAAAGATAACCAATAGTTAGCTCACAAGATTTGTTTGATACACTCATGCCTTTGTTCAAAAGTGGTTCGCTTGACTTATTTCCATGTATTAGCCAAGTGAGGTTCAAAGTGTTGAAAAATTCTTGCCAAATAGAGTTGAAAATGCAGAGAATCTCGAGATAAACATGGTTGAAAATTTTCAGCCAAACGCAGTTGGAACTGCGAGAAATTTCCAGCCACGTATGGCTGAACATTTGTGTCAAAATGTGCTTGAAAATGAACATGAAATTCTGCACAGGCATGATAAACATGTGGATGATGTATTACGAAATGAACGTATGTCTATCAAGAGTGCACAAACTATGCCAAAGTGGTTGAAACGAACTTTGTAGGAAATAAGATTGAGTGCAACTTTACTTGGTAGAATAAGATAAGCTCTTGCCATGCATAAGTAATTGCAACATCATGTAATGAAGAGCCATTTACTTTTGAAGATGCATGTGATGATTTTCACACCAGTGGAGATAGGATTTAGGTTCTCAGTTTGGGATTCTAGTGATGCATTTGACACTTCTTTATCATGAAGTAAGATGTGGGATGTCTTATATATGCATGCAACACAAGGTCAGATATACAATATGAAATTTTCGAGTTGAGTCGATTCATGTATAGCCCTAACACTAAGCATTGGCAAGTGGTGAAACATGTGTTTAGATATCTCAAAGGTTGAATATACAGGATGCAATTTCCCATTTGAGTCTATCCATACATAGCCCTAGCATTAAGCATGCAACACAAGGCCGGATTTACAGTATGCATGCAACACAAAGCCGGATATTGCATGCAACATGTGTTTATATGCATGCAACACGAAGCCAGATATCCAGTATGTAGTTTCTAGTTGAGTCGATTCATGCATAATCCTAGCACTAAGCATTGAAAAGCAATGAAATGTGTGTTTAGATATCTCAAAGGTGCTTTGAGTTTAGGTCTCTTTTATGGTAGAGATATTCAACCATGCTTGCATGCTTTTAGAGATAGTGATTGGGGTAGTTGTTATGATACTCGCGTGTCCACTAGTGGTAGTTGTTTTTTCCTTGGAGACTCGTGCATATTTTTGTTGAGTAAAAAAAGAAAACTACAATGGAAACATTGAGTTGTGAAGCTGAGTATAGAGTAGTTTTCACAGCTATTGTGGAGTGTATATGTCTGAGACCGTGAGACTCCTATTGATGGATCTTTGCATGAAGATTGATGTTGCTATGCATATTCTCATTGATAGTGAGAGTGCATTGGTTGTAGCATGAAATCCAGTGTTTCATGCACATACCAAACATATTGAAGTGCATTATCACTATGTGAAAGAGTGCCTTCACGTAGGAGATATTCGTTTGGTATATTTACCTACACAAGATAATGTTGCAGATATATTCACCAAAGCTCTTCCACGAAAAAATTTTGAAGCTTTTCGCAAAGCTTTAGGCTTATTGCCTAGATACATCATTTGCTCGGGGGGGCCCGTTACAATTATGTGTTTCTCGAGTAGCTTTGACGTGAACCTTTTCCTTATACATGAGCACTTTTTACTCTAGTGCTTGCTAGAGGTTTTTTCCCATGTTATCACATACATGATACACTTATATGTGGTGGTACTTTGTACTCAGGGATATTATTGAGCTCTTATTTCAGTTCTGTTCATCATCAATAGAGAAAGCTATTCTTATCGTCTGTCTTCTCCATGTGTCTTGTTGCGATTGTGCTCCTTGTGTGTCTCTGGCACTTTTACACACACCAAACAATACATACATATATAATTATCACAATATAATCTTGATGGTTTCTTTTGATTTGTGTACCTGTAATTATGCTAGGGCCTTGAACTTGTTACTCATAAAAATTGAAATTTGAGTTTCAATTCTTGAATGATAATGTGATTGTATGTGTAGTGTATTATCATATTATATTTATCTCCATTTTGAATTCCAACTTCATTGCATTCACATGTGACATTATGAACATGGAATCATGATTTAATTCTTGAAGTGATGATTCATTCAATATGATTCATGTATGTCACTATAGTCTTTGTCACTATGTCTCAACTTTCAAGTTGTCAATGTGAATTGTAAGTTGTAATTTAAAGATTCTCATTGCTGCATAGTCATGACTCATTGGCAATTAATTATGTCCATAGTTCCATTGTTCACTATCATGTATGTTCACAATTGGCGTTGAGTCATTTGTAGTCTCTTGTAAGTTGAAGTAATGTGTATGATCAATGATCATTAGTGTATTATGATTTATGTAGTTAAAAAGATTTTGTTGTGTGTGGCCTAGGGTTTAGGGTATTGGGTTTTAAGTTTTAACTTTAGTCTTTTATGATGCAACTGTCACATACTTACAGCCTAGTTGTTATGAGTCATGTACGAGGAATATGGTCTCATAGTAGACAATAGAGTATAGGTGTTTTTATGTGTTATTTGTGTTACATATGTAAAAAAGGTGCTAAATATGTATTGGTACATAGTTTGTGTTAAAGAAAAATCTCTCAGAGTAATAAAAAGCTCGATTTTTATTTTTGGTATTCTAAACCTCTACGATTTAAAGGACTTAACTCCTCATCTATATCTATGATTTGGTGGACCATGTCAAGCATATGAATTTATATTTCTTAACAGCTGAGGTTTGTTTTTTGTACGTCAGTTTACATTTAGATTCATGTTGCCCAGAGTGACATCTTCAGTGGCCATGTGTCTTTTCAGTGTTATCCCTTATTTGAATGTATTTTAAATATTTGTTTAGCAAGTTCTTTGAGTAGATAAAAATTAGATAGTATATATATATTATCATGAATGCTGTTATTGTTCTCCCTAGTTTTATGACAAGGGTTGAGTCTTGCCTTATATGTGCTTTCTTATGGTAGAGTCGTCTTGTTCAGAAAGGCTATTTGAAAGTTTCTAAGACATGCTTAAATGTAATATTACAGGATTATATAGTTCTGAACCGTCCCTGGGCATTTGTGCAATGGCTGAAGATGGCTAGAATAGAAGAAGAGTGAGTTATTATTATTATTATTATTATTATTATTATTATTATTAGTTTCCTTTGATGTGTTGTAGTGAAGATGATAAATCCACAAAGGAAGTCCGTAATATTTCTTTCTTTGTTGCTGTAGCTATATCATGATGGCTGAACCAGACCATATTTTTGTGAAACCACTTCCTAATTTGGCTTTGGAGGACACACCAGCAGCGTTTCCATTCTTCTATATCACACCTGCAAAGTATGAAGAAATCATCCAGAGGTTTTTTCCAAAGCATATGGGGCCTGTTTCAGCTGTGGATCCTATTGGAAATTCACCAGCTATAATAAAGAAAGTAGGCTTGCCTGAATTATTTTTCTTGCCTGAATTTGTAGTTTGACATTCGATCCTATTGGAAACTCACCAGCTAGAATAAAGAAAGTACGCATGCTGATTTTACAATTTGTCACCAGCTATAATAAAGAAATTAATGTTTTCCTGAATTTGTAGTTTGCCTGAATGAAATAGGTTTGATATTTCATATATTCGATTGTCCATCTTTTCAGTCCCAACTTGAGAAGATAGCACCTACTTGGATGAATATTTCATTGCAAATGAAGAGTGATCAAGATGCAAACAAGGAATTTGGTTGGGTATTGGAGATGTATGTGTTGAGAATCACAAAAATTGATCATTTTGTAGATTATGTAATTTGTTAGCCTAATGCAGTTCATCTTGTTACATTCTTTAAGGTATGCCTATGGGATTGCATCAGCCGTACATGGAATCAAGCATACTCTTAGAAAGGATTTTATGATTCAGGTATGAGTTGGCCATGCTTTCTCTTGGTGGAAGGATCAGTGAAGAACCTGTATGAAGTTTGTTTAGCATTACTTTTCTATACTAAAGTGTCTCTTAATTGCTCAACATTTTCAAATAATTCTTTCTATTTCTCATTTATTGAGCCCACTTAAGAAAATACTGACTGGATAGTAATCTTATTGAGGGATTGGAATGTTATGAGGCAGTCACAGGTCTCGGAAGACATCTTTCAAGGGGCTTATGTTGTGTCAAATCATCTCATCTTTCATTATCTGTTCATTTGTTCACTTCATAAACTTGTCATTATTTAGTGAAGGTAAGTCTGATGTGTGAAGTTGCATATCTATAACCTATCTATATTTTTATGCAGGTGTGTGTATCTGTATGTGTGCGTTTTTGGAGTTTGGGAAGCAGGGTTAGGGTTACGGGCATATATACAAGGTGGGGGAGAAAAAACTGCCTAAGAAAAAAATTGTCCGAGCATACCTAAGTGCATTCACACGCATCACTACCAAAATATATTGACAGCTGCTTGTTGAGAGTGGTGCTATGAACAAAAAGAAGGCACTCATGTATAAGGAAGTGCCAAGCAGCGATTTTGAGTTGGTTCCTTGTAATACGATATAGTAGCCTAAGTGCTTGTACTTCCATAAGCAACTCCCATGCAGCATGCTTAAGCAAGTTCATGCTTTCTTATTTAGCCATCTTTCTATTCATATATCTCTTCACACAGATAGCTAGTGCCCACAATTAGGTAGTTTATCTTGAAATGAGCCTTTCTTTTTGTAGAAATAATGATTTTGAGTAATTCCAATCACATTTGGAGTGGCAAAGGAAGTCAAGTAATGATTCTAGCAAAGAATCACGGGAACTCAGCCGCACGTTTCGTCGATGATCTCTGAGCATAACAACAAGTCTTCTTCAAGGACGCCATTGCCGGGCAGAAGCCTTGCTACACAAATGGTGGGGAGTGTGGTTAACACTTTTTCTAACGTAGGATCTTTAGCCTTCAAGTGGGCATTGATCTGACCATACATATTTCTCATAATACTTATTCTTTGGCATAGGGATGGTTCATCCGTGCTAAATTGGTAATTGAGCTTAAATCTTGAACTTGTTTATGTGTTTTGCCATTGATGTTGATTTAGACTTTTCCAATGAAATAAGGAGATAGGATGTGAAATAAAAGACAGATGGCTCCTTGTTCCAAATATTCCCTCCAACTTTATCCATCCTTCTCTTGCACTTTTAATGCCTTCAAGATGATGAATGTATTCGTTGCCTAAACTCATACCTTTAGTGGACAAAACCTTTCTATTTCTAGTTATAGCATATGGATCGAGTCCTTGAAATGCAATCCCTCCTAGAGTTGTAGGAACTATTTCCCCTCCTGCGTGGGTACTCCTTGCTCTACCACTTGATGATGATGATTAGGCAGCACTTTAAGCTTGTTGGGCTTGTGTGCTAAAAAATAGTCTTGTGCAGCTGTTGTGTACCAGCCAATTCTTCCTTGTTCTAGCCTCTTAATTTTTGCTTCAACTTCATCCCATAGATTAGTAATCATGAGATCGTATTGCAGCCGAGTTTGAGATAGTATTGCAGCCAAGTTTGCCAAGTGTGGAAATTGCTTCTATTGAAACAATCAACTCCTACCATAGAGGAGGATGCCATATCTCTGCTATGTATTTACTTAAACAAGAATGCTCAAGCTACTCTCTTACACACACTCACAAACTTGCTTGGATACCAATTGTTGGATTTTGAGGCCTGACAAGCAATATAGAGACAGAGTAAAGAGAGAAAGATACAATAGACAGACAAGTAATTATGTGCCCACAAGGTAGTCTTTATAGCCTTGGAACTCATATTGAAAAGCTGTATGAAAAGCATCTCAAAAAATTTGAAAACAGCTATCATGAGATTTGCGCTGGAATTTGTGATGTTGGCTTTTTTGGAGTTTTTTTCACGATTTTTATTTTATTTTTTCGGGTCAATATGAACCCTCGGGTCAAATTGATGAGATTATGCCATGTGTCAAGTCAATTTTGACTTTTATTAACTCGGACCTGAAATTAGGGTTTGACTTTTCTACTTCAATATGCTAGCAAGGAGTACTACATATGCTTGCATAGTTCTTGATGAGTACTAATCCAAAAGAAATTCCTGCATATTTTGACCATCTTTGACCATGTCTTTGACTTTTTCAAATCTGAGATCTTTCCTGAAATTCTTGCACCTCCTTGTAGAAGGGTGCTATTTCTAGCGCGAGAGAGAGAGAGAGAGAGAGAGAGAGAGAGAGAGAGAGAGAGAGAGAGAGAGAGAGAGAGAGAGAGAGAGAGAGAGAGAGAGAGAGAGAGAGAGAGAGAGAGAGAGAGAGAGAGAGAGAGAGAGAGAGAGAGAGAGAGAGAGAGAGAGAGAGAGAGAGATGAAATGAAATGAAATGAAATGAAACGATATATTTACGTATGCAAAAGGCCAAAATGACCTATGAGACCAAAAACTTACAGAGCTGGTGAATCTGATACAAAGTCTGATACAAAATCTGTGTATGCTAAACAACTACTAAAAACTTAGTTTGGTCGTGAAAAAGATAGAGCAGCGGGAGAGGGAATATAGAGGCTATCTCTATGTCTCAATAGGCTATCTCTATGTCTCCTCAACTCAAGCAAAAACAAACCCAAGCATCTCTGGTCTGCATATCCCATAACTCTAGAGAATGGTTCAAAGCCCTCTCTAAATAAGCAATGGAAGCGCTATGCAGAGCAATGACATATGTAATGTAGCTCTGTCTCGGGTTCCATATAGCATATACGACATATCCTGTCCTGAGCTGGAACCCCTCTATATCTGCCGGTCTCAATCTCAAGCTGATGTGAGGATGTACGCATTTTGACCGATAGCACATCGCATCCCATATGATAAATGTGTATCCATGTAACTTGGCCTGACTACAAAACCATTCGTCGTGACTCGTAGAAGATGATCTCTATAAAAAGCCATCTTTGTGCCCAACTCCTGAGTAGGCTCTATCCATGTTCTCCTAGTATCTAGTTGAATCAAGTCTTGATGGATGAGGCTAGTAATCTCTGTTCGTGTCAAAGTGAGAGATGGAGCCTCCAAAGAGTACTGGAAGGGAAGCAGTCTGTCCATGTTAAATCCATGCATCTCAAACCATGATGTCATCTGTGCATAGCATCAAGCCGTGTCTCCCTGTAGGGCCAACTGTTGAGACGACTCAAGAGCAAGTCGGGCATATCTACCTCTGGAGAGATCCCACAAGCTATGCACGAAAGACACTGATCTAGTAAGTGCCTCAATCACTGAGGGGGGGAGCTATTTCTGCCCTAATAATCTCATGAGGTACCGAAGCCTTGGCTCTAATCATCCGGGAGATCATAGATACCAAAGGCCCCTCCATCCCTCTCCATCCATCCGTGCTACAAGCTTTACCATGACAACCGACAGAAGGTCCCCAAATCTGCACTTCGTGAAGCATGGCTGATGTCACAAGAGTATCAAAAAGCCAAAGTTTGGTGCGAGGTTCTTGAAATTGAATGTGCGAACAGATCATCTCTAATCTGTCCAAGCCTGCATAGGCTCTGGTCAATCTAGATTCGGAAGCTCTCCTCATCGAAAATATAGGCCCACTAAAGACTACCCCAAGATGTATATGCATCTGTATACTCCACACTCTTCCTGCCCATAAGTAAATGTGGGAGCTGATCTCCTTACCCACTGCGGTGTAGTGTTGAACACCATAACCTTGGTTTTACCAAGCTTGACAGAAAACCCACTATCTTGTGCAAATACATGTAACACATCCAACTGCTGTTGCATTCCTTTTGGGGAGTCAGCAATTAGCACAATGTCATCAGCATATAATAACAATGGGATCCAAGTTCCTGCTAGTGCTGATCCTCTGTTCCCAAGTCTCTCAATGTAATCAGAAACCTCATCCACATACATACCAAACATTGTAGGAGATAGCGGACATCCCTGTTTGACTCCTATATTGGAGTGAACCAAAGTAGAAATCCCCTCTAGAGTGCGTATGTGCCCCACAACTGATTCGTATAATGCCATAATCCCCCAAGTGAGCTCTAGGGGTACCCCCATGGCTTGCAATCGCCTCATCAATCTAGCTTTGGGCATTGTATCAAATGCTTCTCCGTCTTCGAGTGCACCCCTTGTTTTGACTTCGACCAACTCTTTCTTGAGGTTGGAGGCCTCCCTTTTGAGTGCCTCAATTTCAGCCCTCATGACCTCTTTCTCCGCATTCCAATGATCTTCCTTGTTGGAGATTTATTTGGAGAGGCCATGAACTTCCTCTATTCCGTTCTCATGGGGAGAGAGAGAGAGAGAGAGAGAGAGAGAGAGAGAGAGAGAGAGAGAGAGAGAGAGAGAGAGAGAGAGAGAGAGAGAGAGAGAGAGAGAGAGAGAGAGAGAGAGAGAGAGAGAGAGAGGGGGGGGGAGTAGAGGTAAAGACAGCACGTGGGTACGGGCAAAGGGTTGGGGATGACAGAGGCTGACACGGGCAAGGGCGAGAGAGAGAGAAAGGGACGCAATCAGGGTTTTGGGCAGAGTTAGGGTTTCTGGCAGATGGTGGCGCAATTAGGGTTTTGGGCAGATTTTGGCACGAGTAGGGGTTCGGAGAGGAGAGAGAGAAAGAAAGTGTTTTTACATCTATTAGGAGGCCGAACTCGGCCTATGAGACAAATCGATGTACATGGGTGTATCTTCTGTCAATCAGAAAAGATAAAAGTGCTGAAAAGAAACTGGTTAAGCTGATATAGATCTCCGTAGTGTGCATGTGGGGATACCCATGAAAGTGGTGGGGGGTGTATGGAGTGCGATATCTATGATAGTCTATATGCAAAAGGGTAGTACAACAACCATGAGAATGCATCTAAAACGACTAACTAGCTCCATCCTGTGCTAGTGGGTGGGATGTAATATGTGATACATAGGTGGAGGTGGAGTCAGGGCCACCCTGATGGCTGCAACGGGATCGGCCATCATCTGGGATCGTCTCTCCTCCATGGCGCGATGGTCACAATCCTGGATCTCCGCAATCTGGTGTCGGTGAAGTCTCGAGGCCCGATATCCTATATCACGGGGTCGTCTCCTAGCTCGAGATATCTGAGCCTGCTGAAGAGTCACCCCGCTCGGTATGTGGGCTGAGGGGGGGAGGGCTGCAGCACGTCGTGGAATAAAGAAGTCAGTGAGCTGACTCTGTCTCCCTCCTGTATGGAGTGCTACAGTAGGCTGGAGTAGGGAATCTCTGTGACTCTGTATCTCTAGTAAGAATCGCCCGAGCTGTCGCTTGTCTCTAGAGTCCATGATCTCTCGGAGGGTGGGCTGCCCTGCAAACAGAGTCTCGTATCTGCCTCTGATGCCATCATATGCGCTACATCTGCATACAAAGTGCTCCTCATCCTCCATCTCTACTCTACATACTCTGCATATCCGCTCCTCTCTGGGAATGTCTGCGGCTCTGCCCGTCTCAATCTCGAGTCGGTGTGATGAGACTCTCAGCTGGCCAATCGCTACCCTCAAGCTATGAAGCATGTGAGTATCCATGTAGCGTGGTCGCTGGATGAAACCGTCAGCTAGTATGTCTATGAACTGGTCTCGATAGTGCGATAGTCTCGATCCCATGTGTGGTGTGTGCCATGTCTGACTAATGTAGAGCTGCCAGAGATCCTGTCTGAGCACAACATTCCTCTCACGACGAGAGAGGTGGATGTGAGGTGAGTCTGGGTCATACTGAAAAGGCGGCAATCTGTCCATATCAAGTCCATGACTATCAAACCAGACTCTAACCTGAGTGTACCAAGCTCTCTCATATCCTAACTCTGATATCTGTATAGATGCCTCAAGAGCTTGAAGTAAGAGAAGACCCTGCTCGACTCGAGCCGCATATATGTGAGCTAGCTCGTGTGTGAAGTGGATGGTGGTGTGTGGGATGCGTGCTGCGGGTATGCGTGTAGGGGTGTCTCCCTTCAGGGAGAGTGCGAGGTATGTGTGATCGGCCCCAATGGGTATGGGTGGGATGGTGAATGAGGTAAGTAGGTGGATGGCCTCTCTGGACCCCATGACGTAATCTACTGTACTTCCCCCGCCATCTGTGACTGAGTGTGGTATGCATGTCAATCCTCCTGAGGTAGGCCACTGAGTCATCCCGTTATAGATAACGAGATTATGTCGAGAGCCTAGTCTGAGTAGGTGAGTGCCATAGTGAGTGTGTGTAGCGTCAGCTGAAGCTCGAGCTGTAGACTCATCCTCTATGGTATGTAGTATCTCCGGGTCTTCTGGGTCAAATATCTCACACTGATCATTGCCTGTCCTGGCATTGAAGTCTCCCATAAGGAAGACTTCCCCTAATGCAGAGTACTCTGTAATCTCTTCTGACAAGCAAGTGTATGGTGAGTCCTCCTCTCGATCTATGATAGCGAAACGCGAGCTAGAAGGAGCAAAGTAGCATAATGCTATGAAGATGATCCGCTCCTGCGAGAGCTGGAGTCGAATCCAAAGATATCTGGCCTGTGAATCACGTGCGACTATCTGTATCCTGCTCTGAAGTCCATCTCTAAAGAGTATGGCTACTCCTCCTGATCCTCGGGTGGTGTGCTGACGTGTACACTCTCTGTATGTGGACTCCCACTGAAAACCGTGGACACGAGGTAGGCCCCGTTCCGGGCTCTCATGTGTCTCTGTGAGCATAATGATGTCTTTGCCTTTGCGCACCTCTTCCAATCTCTCTGGGTGTGTCCATAGATCTCCATTGCAGTTCCAAACTGCAAGGTGTATCTCCTCGAGTGTCTCACAGGCCGCGAATCCCTATGGGATGGCCTTGCCATCAATGATGACACGACCATCTCTGTATGAAGCCTTCTTTCCTTCTTTGCGAGCTTGATGTACTCTCGGCATGCATGCACGACGGTGTGCTACCTGCATGGGTGTGAGATCATCGTCAAGGTAGATGGGGGGGCCATCAAGTGCTCTCAAAATCACCCTCTTGCGTAGGAAAGTAGATCTTATATCTTCGGAAGGGAAGTGTAGAATGAGAGCTCTCTTCTTCGTGGGGTCTCGTCCCGTTCTCCAAGACTTGATGAATGGGGGGGACTCCTCTTTGTAGCCGAGTATCTTGCATAGTGTCTTCCCATCGGACTCGGGGGTAGAGCCTTCTTTTTCTTCAATGCCCGTGATGCGTACATTGAGACGGCGGGCATGTCTCATCTTTTCTTCCTCAATAGTGGTGTGCACGATGAGGGCTTCTTCCTTTTGTGCTTTCTCTTTGGCTTCTTTTTTGATGTTCTTCTTCACTATGTCGATCCACCCTTCTTTGGTAGCTTCTAATTTGTTTTCCATGCTCTCGGTCAAGGATTTGGTGAGTTCTTCTTTGAGAGCTTCTGTCTTGTTCATATTAATCTCTCCTTCTTCGGGTGTAAGAGAGACCATTGAAGCTTTGAGGAGCTCCAATTCCTCTTTCATGTTTGCCCTCTCCTTAGCCCATTCTTCTTTCTCTTTCTGCCATGCTTCCCTCTCCTTATGATATGTTTCTACTTCCTTCTCGAGCTTTGAGAGGCGGCTGATGATGGCCGTGATAGTGGAGTCCACCATCTTCTTGTTTTCTTTGATAGCTATGGTCAGTTTGTCCTCCATTTTTGTCAAATCGTCCTTCTTAGCCGTAGCGCTCATTGCATTCCAAGATGAAAAAATGCTCAGAGTACTGAGCCTAAAGACTTGCGATGAAGACGGGAGCGCGCCCGATGCGCGATGGAGCAAGGGTGGGAGTGGCTAATAACTGTAGGAGACAGTTATTGGTCCGGGCCAGGGACACACTATTTCTGAGAGAGAGAGAGAGGGACAGTTATTGGTCCGGGGCAGGGACAGTTATTGGTCCGGGGCAGGGACAGTTATTGGTCCGGGGCAGGGACACACTACTTCTGAGAGAGAGAGAGAGGGAGGGGGGCGGCGGTGGGGGTTTCTCAGGGTTAGGGATTAGGGTTGGGTTTTGGAGTTAGGGTTAGGGTTAGGGTTCGGGTAATGGTTAGGAACTTAGGGTTAGGGTTAGGGTTAGGATTGCACTTAAGGTTGGATCGGGTAGGGGTGCGGTCTAGGCTAGGTGGGCAGAGGTCGAAGAGGGAAGAGGTCCACGAGTTCAGGAGTGGCTAATAACTGTAGGAGACAGTTATTGGTCCGGGGCAAGGACACACTACTTCTGAGAGAGAGAGAGAGGGAGGGGGGCGGCGGTGGGGGTTTCTCAGGGTTAGGGATTAGGGTTGGGTTTTGGAGTTAGGGTTAGGGTTAGGGTTAGGGTTCGGGTAATGGTTAGGGTTAGGGTTAGGGTTAGGATTGCACTTAAGGTTGGATCGGGTAGGGGTGCGGTCTAGGCTAGGTGGGCAGAGGTCGAAGAGGGAAGAGGTCCACGAGTTCAGGGTTAAGGGTTTGAGCGTCGGAGCATCTGAGCAGAGCTTCCATTGGGTTCCATATCCCGTACAAGTCAGAGGGCATGCAGGCGGGCCGAGGCAGCAGCTGGACGGGATGAAACAGACGGGTTAGGGTTGCGCAGGTCGTCAGCAGCTGGGCAGGACAGGTCGGCAGCAGTTGGGCGGGACAGGTCGGCAGCAGCTGGCGGGAGAGAGAGAGAGAGAGAGAGAGAGAGAGAGAGAGAGAGAGAGAGAGAGAGCGAGAGAGAGAGAGAGAGAGAGAGAGAGAGAGAGAGAGAGAGAGAGAGAGAGAGAGAGAGAGAGAGAGAGAGAGAGAGAGAGAGGGTCAGAATATGAACAGCCTCCATGGGATGTTGAAGTTGGAGAGAAGTACATAATTCACTACACATATGGATGTGATTATACAATGAAGGTATGTCCTTTGTCTTAATAGTTTTTCTGGTTCATGTGTTTTTCACTCCTGTACTGGATAGCACAAGCGTTCTGTTTGCTTCTCTAAAGTCCAGGGAGAATTAACATACGGAAAAATTGGGGAATGGAGATTTGATAAACGATCCTATCTACTAGAGGCCCCTCCAAAAGATCTTCAATTGCCTCCACAAGGTGTTCCAGAGAGTGTGGTAAGCTGATTGGATTAAAGCTTACATGCATTTTTTCTCAACGGAGTTTGGATCTGTGTTGGGCATTTGGTTAACATTGAAAGACTGTTGCTGAGCTCTGAAATCTTTTAAGATGTATCTTTTTGGATGAGTCTGAAGGGCTTGAGTTGCATCATGGAAGGGGTCTCGTAATGCATGAGAAATGTCGTTCCTATAATTTTGCTTTATTGGAACAACTTTGCTCTATCGCATCATTCTGTTTCCCAGCATGATGACTGGATGATGTAGGTTGTATCAACGTTTGTGCATTTTCTCAGGTAACCCTTGTAAAGATGGTTAATGAAGCAACTAACAACATACCAAACTGGGGGACAGGGGAATAGCAAGGGAAATGAAGGTAAGATCGTCATTGTGATGAAGTGTTATTCTGCCGAATTACTTTTGATTGTTTTGGAACATTTACTAATAGCCACTGCTGTTTGTGTTATTTTGGCACTGCATATGTATCAGGTAGCCTCTTCAAGTTGCTTTAAGAGAGCCAAAGAATGTGTAACAGTGAATGCAAATCCTTGATAATGGTAATGGTTTAAGGCTGTTTAATTTCAACAAAGTATTCATTTATGTGAGTCTTCTAGATCAGATGGGCTCAAAACGAGGATACAAATTTCATGGTCAGTTTCTGTATGCCTTATATGCTCAAAAGAGAGATTGTAATCAAATGTATGATGATATCTTATCAACAGATGTGATTTTTTCATGCATCTGAATAGTTTTGTTTCAGCTGGCACAAAATATTCTCTATATTCTCGATCTTAAATATGGAGATTGCAAGGTCTAACATTGTAAGCATTTAGGAGAGAGACAGTCTAGTTTTCTGTATTCTTACCATAGACGGATAAGGTTTTCCTACATAATCTCTGAAGCATTCAAGAGCTTGCTTGTTTCTTTTCCTTACGCTAATTGAAAAGTCATCACGGTGATTGCAGCTTTTTTTATGGTTGGAACTTGAATTTGTCGATGGAAAATAGTGTGCTATTTGATTTGAAGGAAGACTACGTCATTTCAGTGTCTAATTGAAATTTTATTTGTTTCTTCTGTATGTTTTTAATACATCAGAGTGCCTTTCTTCAGTCTTTTAATAAGCCCTTGCTGTTATTGTCGTGTGCATGCTCTTTAATGTTTTTGTTTAAATTTTACTGAAGTAATGGGCTTTTATATTTCCTTTCCTTCCATAACCTTTATCATTTTTTCTTTGTGCTTTATTCTGTTATGTTTTGTTTTACCATTAAGAAAGATTTATTGATGAGGTTAGGTTTTTCTGAGCTTATGAAGGCGATGAGCTTCTGAAGTTGAACAACTTAGGAACCTGGCTTTCTTACCTTCTTTATATGGCCATGATCTGGATGTGTTTTTTTTTATTTATATAGAGATGATGTCAGATTATGAAGGCCGGAATAAGAGCCCCATATGTTATATGGAAATAGCAACTAGAAAATAAATTTCTATGTTAATGGTGAGTGAAACTTGGGGAGATAAAACTGGAATTCTCTGAAGCCATTATCATGTTGGGTGAAAACATATTCGTCGTAATAAAAATCATGTGCCTAATCTAATGTATTCAGGGATATGGGGCAAAGAAGGGTCATTACAAACAGAATCAATGTGGTCTTGATAATTGAGCTTATCGAAGAGGTAAAAGAACTGATCAATATAGTTGAGAATATGGAAGAGGCAAATGAACCCATTGATGTTCAAGAAGCATTGACAAATCCATGTTGGGAGTAATGGAATTTGAGTATGGCATAATCATGAAGAATGTTACATAGAAGTTAGCAGATAAACCAACAAAGAAGTAGATTATCAGCTTCAAGCGAATCTTGGATACGTCGTTCTGAAACATACAAGGTTTGTGTGGTTGCAAAAGGATACAAGTAGGTAGAAGGGTTTGAATATGATAATCTTTTATCTCGACTGCAATGATACTTGCACACAATAAGGTGTACCAAATGGATGTAGAATTTTGAGTTCCAAATGGTGATCCCAAACAAGAGATATTCATGGCTCAATCATTAGGGTTTGATGTTATCCATTTAGAAAACAATGTACCAATTGAAGACTCTTCATGGACTAAAATAAGCTATGTTAACGTGGTATCAATGGATGTATATTTATTTACACTTATCAATAGGATGAAAATTATGCTATAGTTTTCTTTAGTGTGCATGATCCAAGTATCATAGGTGACCATAATGAGTTGATTGAACAAACATGAAACACATCAATTGGACTGTTTTCTGTGAAAGACTTTGGCCTCTTGTACTACTATTGACAATCTTCACAATTGTGCTACATAGCAGTATTTCAATTGGAATTTTGCTTCAAATATTATATCTTTGTGAGAGAACTATCCATGGAATCAGCTTTAGTCATATGCTCAACTTTTTCTTAAGGTAAGCAACATGAGCCGCATTTCTTGCTTGATATAATGTAGCTAGAGTATGCCTTTTTCCTACTTCGGGGAGCATTATAGATGATGAAACTCTTGAGAAATAAAGCAACCAAGGCATGTGTTTTTAGTATGGATTCTTTCTATGCATTGGAAGTGTTAAAGAGGAAATGTGCATATGCACATTGATCATGTCATGATTGTTGCCTAGAGTGAAGGCGACTACGCTAGCTCTGCCTAATGGCAATTTTGTAATCCATCCTTCGTATACACCATATAGTGTATTCATGTACAGATATGTGAATCAAACTTGAGCACAACGAGTGACCTTTAGAACTCATGAGAGTGTGAAGAGCACATCGTAGATTGACTGAATATTGTGTGCCTTTGACTTGAGTTCTCGTACTATTTCTTCTTCTAGATTTCTCTACTGTTATTTGAGTGGTTAAATTTGCTTACTATCTAAATTTGGTTTACTATGAATTTTTGAGGCATTCATTTGCTATAATATCCTTTTTGGTTTCTTGTTACTTGACTTGCAAGTCACTTCATAGGATCCAAGTTGTTGCAAGCGATTCTATTTATGGTGGCTCCTGAGTTTTCTACTAGTTGTAGCGAACAAGTGGTATTAGAGCTTTTCCTCTTTTGCATTTAGAAGAGTGTTCAATGCTAACACTCAAGGATAGTTTCATCAAGAGCCAAAAGCAATACCAAGTTTTCCATTGCAAACAGAGGCAAGTTAATAGATGACAATCGAGGCTTGATTGGGGATTTATCGACATCTTCACATGATGTGTTTTAGAAAGAGGGGAAGAGATTGATGTCAAAATAGTGTAGCCTAAGACATGCTAAAGAAACTTGCTAATATGAACAATGAAGATAGGGAGGAACTTGATGAGATGTTTGGGTCTACTTTCATGCTAATTTAGACATAATGATTATTTCCCAGTTTTAATACTTAAGTGTAAGACTATTAAGAGCATGTGGCAAAACTTATGTGTTACCTACAAGAAGGACAAACATGGTATATCTCATGCAAAGATTGTAAGAGCTTCAAATACTAGACAGATATAGTATCCATGAGCCACATCAATGTTTGATGCCTTGCTCATGCAACTTTTGGCACATAAGTTGAACATCGATGATGTGGCAAAGGCTGACCTGTTATTGTGCATGTTATTTAGGTCATAGGATACATTCTCCATATCAATCAACAATAGTACACCAAAAGACAAACTTGTATATGAATGTTTGTAGAATGTTGTTAGGTGAGGGGATTTAGAGGAATTTTGAATTTATAGCTTCAATTGGGGAAGTGCACATAGTTGGGGCATTAGGGAACTCATCTCGACATAAAGGCAAAGAGAAGAACTAGGGATGAGCAACAAAAAGGGAAAAGTGTCGAAATTGGGATGTGGAAAAGAAGTACAAGGGCATGAAACAAGGTTAGTCAATCATTTTGAATCTTTCTTCATGACCTTACTTTTCTTTCTTTTTGCATTTCAAATCGTGTGGATTCATTCCACACATATGAAATTTAAGGAAATCAACTTTTATTTCACCTTGATATTTTCTACAGTAAATTCCCTATGGTGCCTAAAAGGAGGAAGGGGGACTTATAATCTCGAAGGGAATGAATCTTTTATCAACCCTCTTTATAATTCTCTCGTCGGTTTGTATCTTTTCCCCTTATTCTAATTTGAAGTGTGATTAAAAAAAAAGGTAACTTTTCAAGAGTGTAGAACTACAAATTGATGCTACCCACGAAACATACAAAATGACATCATTTTTCTATGGCACTCAAGTTAGTGCAATCAATCCTCAAGAACAGGAACCCATCAAGGTACAGAAAACATGACATCCGGATAAACTAGCCAACCTAGTGTTCCTATTAGATGTCATGTTCAATTTGCTATGCCAAGAATGAATCCCAATAGCCAAATTAGCCAAGGGACGGGAAATATGAATAGGCCAACCTTTAGGGCAAGACCACCTCAAGGTGTAGGACTGGGAATGCGCCCAATAAGACCAGCAGCTCCCATAATAATTCGACCCCTAGAGCCAAGAAGGAGACTGAGACCAATCCAAGTGGCCAAATGTATGCAGAATCATTACAACGGAACATGAGAACCCTATGACCACATTGTAGAATTCAAAAAGTATTGCGAGCAATGGATGAATTTTTTGTGCAATATGAATCCTTTGGGCTAACACTCGTGGGAACGGCCTTGACTTGGTTCCAACCCTTGGATCCAAATTTCTTTGGCACTATCAAACAATTCTTCCAAGAATTCATTGGGGAATCCACTAAGCAAGGGACTAAACACAATTCGTCATCCTTAATCCATAGTTCCAAACAGGCTCCTAATGAGACAGTGAAAAATGAAGCTAAAAGATTTAATCAGTATGTTGACCAATGTCATGTGATGGAGAGACCTTCCCAACAAAAAATGATATCCCTATTTTTAGATGGTCTAACCAAGGGAACATGCAGCCAAGACCAGTTGTACAATCACAGTATAGACCATATGGATATTCTCCTAGGGAACAAGGCAGAGAATCTCCAAGGTATAACCCTTACCCAAGACCACAGAGAGCACCTAAACCATATGAACATGGAGGATATGACCAACCACAACTGGTACTATTACAACAACCACTCTACTACACCCAACCGAAGGAACACCTAGAAAGAGCCATAGCACTAGCGACACCATTGACCAACTCGAAAATAGTGAATCAGGGTCTTGATGAAATCCAAGGAGAGTATTACTCTTATGATGCAAGCCTGATAAAATATGACTAGACTTATGATCAGCAATACTAATGTTACGATGAAATTCCTATGGAGCTGAGTATGCTAATCTCATGTACACAACACCTCAAGTCTAAGCTCCAATTAGACCACACACTAGGCCAGCTGCCCCAAGGGACCATGCTACAAGTGGGGAGGAGATCACTTTATAAGGGAATGTATTTTGCCATACAACCCACCATCCCCCCGGATATGGGAAGGCTACTATAACGATTGTGGTAAAGAACATTTGTTTCGAGATTTCCCTAAGAACCCCAACAAGGTTCCGACCACCACTCATATCAATGTGATTGAAGTAATTGAATCATTGGGAAGTGACAAGGAGTACGTAGTACCACTAAAGACTATTACTCGAGCCCAAGCCAAGGAGAATGTGGTAAAGGAAACATTATGCGAGTCTCAGGTGGATAAAAGATTAGAACCTAAAATTCAAGTAGTCAAGGATTCAGAAGACCTAGAGGAAACTGACAAAACAAGGAAGACGCAAAGATGGAAGGCTAGAAGAGAAAAACTAAAGAATAAATGGATGAAGAAGAAAATTGAGGAGGAAGAGAAAACGGTCCACACGAACAACACAAGGAAGAATAAGAAGCTTGGAGCGCAACACAAAATACTGAATGTATTAGCACTAGAATGTACAAAGATAAGTAATCCGTTAGGACTATAGGAGTATATACAAGCCAGGGGAAAAAACCTCCTAAAGAGGGAAAAACATACCCTGGCGGTCCTAGTGTGTTCACACATAGCACTACCTAAATATATCAACAAATCCCCCCTAGGAGTGATGCGATGAACAAGCATCTTGCACTCATGTATACGGAAGTTCCAAGCTATGTGGAATCAATCCACAAAAGGAAGTAAGCCCAAAGCTTTGCAGAATGCTTCAAACTTCTCCCTAGGCAGAGCCTTCATGAAAAGGTCTACAATGTTCTCCTGTGTGGGCACATATACCAAGTTGATCTCTCCAGTAGAGAACCTCTCCTTGACATAATGATAATGCACCTCCATATGATTAGTGCGAGCATGGAACATAGGGTTCCTCGCAACTGCCAATGTGCTCTGACTGTTAGTAAAGATGGTGGTGGCAGAACACTAACCAACACCCAAATCAGCCATAAGGTTTTGGAGCCACACACACTCAATAGTCGTTGTGAAAGCTACCCTATACTCAGCCTCACAACTGGAAGTGGCTAGAGTAGGTTGCTTATTGCTCAACCAAGATATGCATGAGCTACCAAGCATGAAGCAAAAAACATTAGTGGACACATGAGTGTCATAGAAACTAGCCCAACCAGATCTAGAAAAAGCATGTAAGTCTGGTGGTAGTGATCCCCCCTTGGGATAAAACAATCCAAATAGACGGGTACCACTCAAGTAGGGAAAGACGCACTTAACTGCCTACCAATTCTTGATACTTGGGCAATGCATAAACCTGCTAATATGTGAGATAGCAAACTGAATATTGAAGGGCTTTGGTGTGCAGAACAAGGGGAGGAAGGAGGAGATGGAGGGAGAGAGAAGAGAGGAACGACGCGCACAGATGTGTGGGAGCCTCGAAACCCGCATAATGATCTCTCTTGAGGCAATGCTCTATATATGATGTATATATATGAATATAGGGGTAAGGTCACATGACCCTTACATCCCCAACAATCTCCCACTTAAGGGTCAATGTGACCATAAGTGAAAACACATACAAAGAATGATGTAGGACTATACACTAATGTACAGGAAGAGTCCGAATCTCAACCCATACAGATCAGCCTACACCAACTGCCTCGAATAAGGTGTATCCATGCACCTCAAACTGCTCTAGACTCATATTGACAAGAGTCAAGCTCACATCTGACTGATGCAAGAACTGATGAAGTTCCTACCAAGCTTCCACTCGCTCTATGCCTGTGTCAATCATCGAATGACTGACAACTCAAGTGCAAATGCTCCATAGCAACTGCAATGTCTGGTCTCCAGCATAACAACTCGTACATCAGACTCCAAAATGCTAATGAAATATGTGCTATCCTGGCTAACCTAAGTATGTCAGCCATGCCTGTATCCAACGCATCCAAAGCACCATCATCAAGATGAACATGTCCTGACATATCTGTGTTAACATCTGGCAAGAGCGAATCCAAGAATGATTGCATAACTGCTGACTCCTCAACATCCAAATCAACCATTCCATCAACTAAGGATGTATCTAGATGTGCATCCTGAGAGCTAGTATGCTCTAGCATACACTGCGTATCATAAGAGCTATCCTGCTCTACCACATCAAGTGTATCATCATGCTCCACATGAGCTAACTGCACAACATCAACACCAAGGCCAAATTGATGATCAAACTCTAACTGAGTATCATCACAATGCTCTACATGAGCATTCATATCATGCTCTAAAGCATCCAAATGATCATCCAAAGTGTGCTCCATAAGAGCATCCATGTGATTAATAAAATTATGCTCTATATAAGCTTCATGAGCATCCAAAGCATGCTCTACATATGCATCCATCCGAGCATCTGAATCTTGCCATACATGTGCATCATGAATGTCACGATGCCTATGTGTAGGTAGACAAAATGAGACGTGACGAGTCTCACATCGCACATAAAGCTGAACTCCCACTGAGATGAGATTTTCTCTCTCATGAAGTACCTATAGTGGATACCTGTGCCCAATCCTGCACCTCTGATAAGCATAAGTTGTCCCAACTGCAACTGAAAATGATGCTCACAAAGGAATGCATAACATCTTCTCTCCTGTAACTAGCTAACTGAAATCAAGCTCATAGGGAATGAAGGCACATAGCATACATGTCTAAGTATAAGTGATGCTTCACTAGGTAGCATAAGGCATACATCTCCTGCACCCTAAACGTCATATGTTGTACCATCAGGCATGTGCACACATCCACGACTCTCACATGAGAATCGACGAAACCACTCGCGATGTGGAGTAACATGAAAACTGGCTAATGCATCAAGCAACCAAGCCATATGTGTGCTATCCAATGAACAAGAGGAATCTTGAGATGAACCATAGGAGAAAGTGATATCATCATCACTAGCATAATCAACTGTCATAGACCCTACTAAAATCACTACTTCACCTGCATCACGTTCATATCTCTGATGTCGTCGACATCGTATCCTCTTGAAGCAACGTCGTCGAATATGGCCTTCACAACCACAGTGCCAACATTGAAGTCGTCGATGTGATCTATGTCTCACATGAGTCAATGGACTCCCATACATATCATGTAGTCTCGGCCATAATGCACTACTCGTCTCCTCATACATAACAAACTCATATATAGAATCCACAAGCTGTAACCGGATAGTGGAGCTGGTCAATGCATCCATATCCATCCATATGTGGTCAGGCATGTCACGAGGACTCTGTGCATATCTATGCACATACATGTGTAACCTTGCATAAACCAATGTATGCCACATCTGAGCTTTCCATCTCGAAAAGACAGTACCATTAAATCGAGAAGGACCATGTTGGCAATCCAAGACTAGCAATGTAACAAGAGACTAGAAACAATACTCTATCATCAATAGGATCACACCTGCATATCCATATGCATAACTCATGTCACAAATGTGTCACTAGAGAAGAAACCATGTGCACAACCTGTCACATAACCATGCATCTACCATGCATATAAAAACCCCTTTAAACTGAGCAATCAAACAAGATAACCAATAGCAAAAGAACAATGAATAATTTGTCACCACCTATCACTGATCCAATCAAGGATAATGAAAAATACATATGCCCACAAACTGATGGCAATATATGCCAATACAATGGCAATACACCTCGCACTCAAGAATAAATCTTGCAAGATAGTCGAACCTATCACAAACAATGTGTGACCAAGTCCAAGTGAATGGAGATAATCAATGATCCAAAGCTATCACACAAGCTTCAAGATCCACTAGAGCTCTCTTCTAGCATAAAAGATGTTGAAATTTCGACAGCATATCCTTTGTAAAATGGACTCTGAAGAAAATAAACCATGTGGGAATCACCATCCATATATGCCAAGAATCACACTGGTAAATTCATATCAATCAATGAACAAATGCTAATAACGGTGACAAACGAATGTGTAATAGAGGCTCTAATCTGGATCATGTACCTGCAAAGAAAACAAAGATACAAGTATCAACCAAGATCCACAATCAACTCTCACTAATTATGTGCAACCAGTAACTAAATCCATAAGCAAGTGGCATAAGCAAGATATAAACCACAATGCTACTATACATCCATGATCGAAATTATGATGACATAAACCTCAAAAAGAGTATACCACAATGTCATCTTACATGCCAAACACGTGACAAGATCATGCTCTAATATGGAAGAGCTTCCACAGTGATCATACATGTATAATGCCTTGAAGCTCTGAAAATAAGAGCTTGCAGACCAAAAATTCTCTCTCGAAGAATTTCCAAAGCAAATTCAACCTCCAAGAGCAATTAGGGTTCTTATAGCCAAAATATGTTGCACTGTGTTTTGCTGTTTCAGAGGTATTAACCTCTGAAATTGAATTTGTGCTCTCCACCAAACTTCAAGATCTCATTTTTCCCTACGTACTGAGATAAAGAACCCCTCAATCGGAGGTGTGTAGCTCAAGATATGCACAAAACAAGCATAAGATGTCAATTTCATCTTCACTTGTAATATTGTTGCTCTGTATTTTGCAATTTCGACGATCTATCACTCAGAATTTGGATTTAAATTCTTCCACAAAGTTGTAGGCTCTTTCTTAAGCTACACAGAGCAAGTCGAATCACATGAATCGGATTTGTAAAACGCAAGTTATGACCCAAAAACTAACCTGCTGTCCTAGTCTATGTTTTTTGAATTTTTGGCAATTTAAAGCTCCGAACCAGGTTTTGTGCCCAGTAAAAATTGTAGCCCTCTTTGTTAGCTATGCATAGAATTTTCAAACGAATCAATCCGAGCTTCTTATGTCGAGTTATGGCCAAAATACTGAACTGTTGTTAAGAGATGCCGACCTACACTTTGACCTCTTGTGACCAAAGCTTCCATTGAAGCTTCTTGCACACAAGCCTTCAACATGCTCTGATGCCAATGAAGGGCTTTGGTGTGCAGAACAAGAGAAGGAAGGAGAAGATGGAGGGAGAGAGAAGAGAGGAACGACGTGCACAGATGTGTGGGAGCTTCGAAACCCACATAATGATCTCTCTTGAGACAATGCTCTATATATGATATATATATATATATATATATATATATATATATATATATATATATATATATATATATATATATATATATATATATATATATATGAATATAGGGGTAAGGTCACATGACCCTTACATCCCCAACAAATATCTGGCCAAGTAATGCATAAGTAAATCAAGCATCCAACAACCTATTGATAGAGAACAATATCAAATGCATTCTGAGCATCATGAAGACTCAATTGTAAACATGTCTCCATAGGAATGGCAATAGGTTTACAGTCTTCAAGGCCTAACCGCTACAATAATGTATCAATATATTTTGTTTGACACAAAGCTATTTTGCATCAACTGCATAAATTGAACGCCCAAATAATGATGCAAATGCCCCAAATCAGACATCTCAAATGAGGCATGCGAATCAGTCTTAAAATCAGCAATATGGTTCTCATGAGGACTAGTGAGTAGCATGTCATCAACATACATAACAATGATCAAAAGCACATCATTAGCACGCTTAACATATAAGGCACTTTCAGTTGGAGTGTTCTCAAAACCATGTACAATCAGATAGACATGTATCTTTTCATAACAAGCACGTGATGCTTGCTTTAAACCATATAATGGCTTCTTTAACCTACACAACTAGTTTTCCTATCCTTTCTGCACAAAGCCACAGGGCTGAAAAGCATACACTTCTTCATGCAAATCGCCATTCAGAAATGCAGTTTTAATGTCCAATTGATGTACATTCCAACCATGATGAGCCGCAAGTGCACATAAGTCATTCGGCAAGTAGGAGCAAAGGTCTCATCAATCAATGCCTCTTTCCTGTGCATAACCCTTTGCAACAAGCATAACCTTATACCTGTCAAATGTTCCATCATGCTTATACTTAAGCTTGTATACCCACTTAGTGCCAATGGCCTTCTTGCTAGGAGCCAAGTCGCATAAAGTCTAGGTACCATTTTTCATTATAGCATCATATTCAGATTGCATAGCAACAATCCAATTTTTTGAATTTTGTGCTTCATCAAATGAAACAGGCTCATTCTCATCACAGAGAATAGAGGTAGCCATAGCATAGCAATCTGATGCAAAAGAGGCACTATGAGAACCTGAACGAGTACAATATGACAGAGCTGCATCTAATTTGTTGTGACTCAAAGTCTACACCATCTATTTTGGCATAGTTTTTTCCTCCTTAATATCATCTCTCATCAACAAGTGCATCATGCAAATCTACATCAGAAATGGAATGATCTACATCATCACATGAAACCTATAAAGGCTAAGAAGTTGCCTCATTAGGAACATCACTAGACTATCCACTTGTAAAAAGAGGTAGCAAAGTGTTATACATGTCTTTGGACTGTTTAGCCAGAAATGCATTAAAGTCAGAAGACATATATTCCCCCCTCAATCAGAAGGGAGGGTGCCCATTTTAGATGCTCACAGATTTACAGCCAAAACCAAAAATTGTTTGAAGCACAATGAAGGTCAGGAAGTAAAGAGGGTGTCTACATAGGACCACAAACATCATTGTGAACAAGCTGCAATTTATGAGTAGCTCGATCTGAACCATCTTTTGGAAAGAATGAATGCTGGATTTTGCCCAAAATATAGCCTTCACAGATGTTTTCCGGGTGCCTCAAGTTTGGGCAAAGAGGACGCCATTTCAAATTTCTGTAGGCATAGAAAAATAGCCAAATTCAAATGACCAAAGTGTGCATGCCAAAGCTTTGCATCTGACATAGCCTGAGAATCATGTATTGCACATCATTCATAGATTTTTCATAGCCTATGAGCTTATATAGCCCACGACATTAAATGCCAGAAGCATTAATCATGTTCCCATTTGATAGATCATGAACTGTACATCTGTCATCAACAAATTTCACAACCAAGCCAATCTTGGCTAATGCAGAAACTGATAACAAATGTTTCTTGATCCCTAGCATAAATAAAGCATCTGATAAAGTCAAAGAACTACCATCAATAGTAGTTAGAATGATCTTACCAACTCCCATGAGAGGATAAGAGGAGTTGTTCGCGCATGTGACAGTTTTCCCTATAGGGGTAGGCTCAAGTGAAGTGAAGAAACTATGCTGCGAGGTAATATGTTTGGTTGCCCCACTATCAAAGTACCAAACATCTCAGTGTACTACACGCATGCACTGTTCAGGAGAAAATGGTTCGAAATTGCAAACAGTAGTAAACACCCGTTCTTCATTCTGCACAAGATTAGCAAACTCTGTTTTTTAAGTAGAGGCCTCTGCAACAACCATTCCAACCTCTTTTTTCTTTGCCTCTTTTGCAGCTAGTTTTGGACAGTTCTTTATAACATGATCATTTCCTTTACAGTACTTACAAAAGAATTTCTGCTTTACGAATGTGAAGCATTCACAGATTTCTGCTTGCTAGTAAATAAGATCCATTTACCTTTGCCCTTCTGACTAGCTAGGACAGCTTGATCTGCAACACACATTATGGACCTGTTCTACCTAGACTGATCTTCCTGCAACAGAATAGAGACTAACTCCTCAAATGAAAAGGCATTTGGATTGTGTTTCATCATCAAACGAAGAGTAGAAGCAAAACTCTGATATGAATCAAGAAGACCATTTAAAATGGTCTCCACAAGTGAGCTATCTGGTATAACTTCATCAGCAGAAGTCTTTGATCTTTGTTAGAAAACTGTCTATAGAATCATCTTCATTCATATGCTCACTCTCCATCTGTTTTCAGAGGTAAACAACACTAGCCTCATTCCTAGCCCGGTACAATGTGGTAAGTGTATCACAAGCATCCTTAGCTATTCTACAAGAGCGAATGTGAGGAATAATGGCATGTTTGAGTTACAAGGCTATCAAAGCATGTGCCTAAGCATCTCTGCCATCCCAACAAATTTTCTCTATAGTAGGTGTAGCAGAAACCGTAGCACGAACAGGAATCTAAAGAATATCAGCATCTTCAATTCCATCTACATCAATTCAATACCTGTATTTGCAGATATAATAGGATGTTTTTCAACACCTTGCACAATGTTCCACAGTCCTTTTGCAACCAATACATGTTGCATCATATAAGCTCACAATGGGTAATTGGTACCATCCAACTTATCCTTAACAGCCAACATACGGAATACATCACTATATTTAGCCATGGCCATTGACTAAAATACCCTAATACAAAAAACTGGTTATATCGGAAAAATTTGAACAGAACTACCCTGACGAGTTCTGCTAAGCCTATAGTAGACTTAAGATATTGCTTATATTGCCGAACCAAAACCACGACATCCAAATTTCATGTGATTCTGAGACTATGACTCGGGGGTGTCCACGACGCCCTGGATGAAGTGGCGACTTGCTTTGATACCAATTGTTGGAGTTAGATGTCTGTAGAAGCACGCGAACAACACAAGGAAGAAGAAGAAGCTTGGAGCACAATACACAATACTGAATGTAATACCACTAGAATGTACAAAGATAAGTAACCCATTAGGGCTATAGGCGTATATACAATCTAGGGGAAAAAAACTCCGAAAGAGGGAAAAAAGTGCCCTGGTGGTCCTAGTGTGTTCACACACATCGCTACCTAAATACATCAACACAATCTACCTAATTTCTCTCCTCTTGCTATCTTCTTGAATCCCTAATATGGGTCTTCAACAAATGCTCCATGGTTAGTGAATCTGAACTGCAATCCCTTGTCAATAATTTGACCTACACTTATGAGGTTCTTGGTAATAGTTGGCACATAGAATACTCTACTTAGTAATTTCATATTATCATCCAAAGTCTTCACGTTACATATTTTTTCTCAGCAAGATGCCTTACGTCATCTCTTTTTTGGACTTCATGCCTATTCCTTGGATCCTCCAAATCTTAGAGTAAAGCTACATTGCCTGCCACGGGATTTGAGCATCCTGAGTTTATATGAAACACATGTTCATCTGTTTTACCTTCCTTCATAGTCATGTTCACGAGAAGAAGTGAATCTTCTTGAGCTTGATTATCTACATAGTTGTTGCAGTCTCTCCTTCCTTTGCATCCACCTTGATAGTTGTTGTTGTATGAGTTGTTATTATATCCATAAGAGTTGTTGAATCTTCCTCTTGAGTTTATATAGCCTTCATTGTTGTATCCTTTTCCTCTTTGGTTCCTAGGATTCCCAAAAAAATTCTCAATAATGTGATTGGTTAGACCACATATGGCACATGAAGATGAGCCTTGGGCTCTTCCCCTACCTTATCTACCTCCTCTTCCTCTTCCACTTAATCCTCCACCACTACCTAGAAAGTTTGCTTAAGAGGTAATACGGTCATCATCACAATTCTTGGCCTTGCCTTTGTTATTCTTGCTTTTATTCTTATGTGTATAGAGACCAAAGGATTGATTACCTTTTGTTGTCTCCATTCTTCATGTTCTTTGCCTCATGCATAAACAATTGTCCCTTGAGTGTGTTGAAACCAGGACCTTGCATGTCCATGTATAGGTCCATAATTGTGGTGAAGGCTTCTGTTGAGAAAAGGGAAGCAACAAACCCTAACCGCCTCACATGGAAGTGAGAAGCTTCTCCAAGTGAAGTTGCAAGAAGTGCAAGCAACACATCCACATCCATGCTCATGAACAATGGCACCATGGCCAACGTCAAAAAGGAGCAAGGGAGAGCAATGCTCACACACAAGCCAACTCCAAATGCAAGTCCACACACATAGATCATCGCCTTGCACACAAGGAAGAAAGAGAATAACAAATGACACCTTCTTCCATTAACAAAAAATGGAGGCCAAGGCCATGGCCAAGGGACCCCCCTTTACAGGAAATGAGCCTCTATTTATAGGCTCAGCACAATTCCCCCATGTGCTCATTTTGACTAGTCAAAAAGGAGCACATGCCTAACTATCATATCTCAAAAAGATCTTTTCAAATATTCTCTAACAACCAAATCTCAAAGGGAAAGAGAATACATGCATGTGGGAATTTTTCTAGACCTCTTAAAAAATGTGAGCATTTACAAGGCTCCAAAGCTTTACTTGAGAAGAAATATTAAAAAGTGTCTAAGGGGGGGTTTTTATGTGAAATCCTAAGTAGATACAAAAAAGAGATATTATTTTGGTCTAGGGAGGGTTCCTATGCACAATTGTGGGTGTGTGCATACCCTACAACCCAACACTCTCCCCTCCTTAGACTTTGTCGTCCTCGACAAAGCTAAGAGGAAAGGATCATACACAACTGAACTTTATCCAAGTTGGAGTCTTTCAATTCTGGAAATCTTCAGGTCTTCAAAATTCTGCAATTCCTCAGTCTGCAAAGCTTCAGGCAGCAGTCTTCAATCTTTACTTTAATCTACAAATCTTCAATCTTCAAAGCTTTAAGATGCAAATCTTCTATCTTCAAAGCTGAGCGACACAATCCCCTTGGGGGGCAGTCAGCCAAGCATTCCTCCCATAATGTAGTCCTTTGTAGGACTGATAGAGCCTCACCCAAGAGCCCCCAAACCTGAAAGTAAACATACACAAGTAGACTGTTTCTAAAAAGAAGTAAGCAATAACATTTTAGTCCAATTGTAGTTTCCACTTCAGGGAGCATCCATTGCTACAAGACTTGGTCAACTAGAGAGAAGTCTGCACAAAAATCTTCTTGCTCCTGCAATTCAATACAAATCAATAGCCCAAAAAACAAGGAGCCCAATCAAGACCAAGAGTGCCCATCTCTTATGTCTCAATGATTCCATACTCTATTATTTTCAAGTGAGTGAAATTTTTCAATATAAAGCATGAGATGAATGTAGCCTATGGTCCTGCCATCATTTATACTATGCTCCTAGTCAACAAGCTTGCAATTTAGCATGAGTGTTATGTATTCAAACTAAAATTTAAGCAAAAGTGCAACATTAGGATCAAATTCCCTTCCTCAAGAGAGTTTCTAAATAATTTGTTTTCAAACAGAGGGCCCTAAGTGGTGTGACCACTTAACAAGTGAGTAGGCACAATGTCATACTGTATAAAACGAATATAAAGGAACCAGCATTTTTATCATTCTTCAAGCATTTATGAAATGCAAACAATTTTATCCAAAGCTATTTCTGCGCCATGAGTGAGAAAATTGTAAAACCAGAGAATTACTTCCCTGGCAAAAAAAAACAATTGCTCATTCCTTGACCTCCAAACATTCTTTTGATTCTTTACCATGCTAGCAATCCTAACTGTGTTAGCTAAAAAACATGAGATAAACATTGTTCTTGTAATGCATTTGATTATTGACCTGCATGTGATCATGTGATCATGAGAATACAAGATCAACCAGAGGAGTCATCATCATAAGATAGTAGAATTATTTGATAAAGGCTTGAGCATACAAACAACTAATATGTGTCCCAATTCGGGAGGAATCCGTTTTGGGCATAATTATGAAAGGCCATCTAGAGTCAGAGTATCCTTTTAAGTGAACAATAATCCAAACACAACCCCTCAAGCACTGCAGCTCTTTCTAAACTTTCCCAATTCCAAGTCATAGAAAACATCATTCAGGAAACCAAGTTCATGAACTCAAAGTTTATGTATATGCAACAAACATAATGAGTTTTTAAATTGGAACCTTTGCAAGAACAAGAGATCCTGTAGCTCCACAGAATGCGTGCAACAGTATTTGGCATGAAATAGACACTACAATTTCCTTTAGCAGAAGGTTTGGGCACAATCCCTGAATGGTGTAGTCACATACTTCAACCATATGATGCCACGGTTTGTAATACCCAATTCTTGCAATGCAAATGAAGGTGAAAAAGGAAACAATTCCTATATTCGACAGAGCCTACAATAGATCCTTTGGAAACCTGTTCAAGATTAGTATGAAAGTAAGGAAACACATTCAACTTTACACCATGATCTTACCGACTTACAAGTTTATGTAATACAACAAGAATCAATAATGCGAAAAGAGAATCAACCAATCGTTGCGGATGCATCAAAAATTTTGGACACCGACTGGCAAACATGGGTGGTCACAACCTTTTAAGAGAAAGGAGGGACAAAACTCCCATAGGCACCAAAACCTATCAGACTACAACTTACCATGAACAAAGGCAAGTAGGGTAGACACATCCCTTGACCAGATAATTGTAGCACCCCAGCGAGAAAGACATTAAAAACACAATTTAATTTGTTATATCAGCCTTATCCAGACCATAATCATGACCATCGAGCAGTCCAACACAAGTGTCGTCATCCTGAGTTTGTGTACTTACCACATGTCACCATTGTACCTATCGAGGTGTTAGTCCGGCAAGAAGTATATGGTGGTTTAAGAGATAATTGACGTTTACAAAACTCAAGGTCCTGAAAAAAGTATCTAACATCTTGCTGCAAAGCCAACGACACCAACACATGTTTGTCATTGTTCTTCAAAAAACCTAATTGGACAGTTATTCAATCTCAGTCAACCACATACAATCTTAAAGAAGAAAAGCAGTCAGTCCTTAAAAAAAATCAGGCATCAACACGACCCTTTGCATCTGAATGTTTCTCTTGACACAGACGTATTGAAACAAGAACGGTATGAAAAAATGTTGGGTATCTTCACCAAAGCTCTGTATTCCCTACACAAATATAGTCCTGGAAAGAAAACACAGAGATCAATATACAGGAGGGGTCGATGCATGAGCCCAATTTAACTCCATTTCTCCTACCTTTTTGGTAAGCACCATCCTGATAGGGATCAAGATTTTCATGGGAAACATATATTTCCCCTTTTAATTCCTTCAGTCGTGCCAATAGAAATCAAACACCAAGAAGAGAGAGGCAAGATCATTCATCGTAAAGCACACATAGACATGAAGACAATCATTCAAAAAACCCGTATGATGGCATGCAGGGATCCAAAGCTCAAAACTGACAGCCTACAATCATCAGACACAAGAAGTTCCATATATCGATCTTGTTTCAGACACAAAGGACTACTAGGCCACCCTCAGAATTAACTGATAGCTTCAGCAATCATTGTTGAACAATAGTACACATCTAACATGATTCGAAGGACAAGGGTTGCTCAAAGCAAGACAAGAACAGAGAAGTCCCAGACAATACACGTCGTTCACCAATTTGTTCCAGGAACATGTAAATGTACGAAGACACATTGGGGATCATGGGGTGGAAGGGTTCATTAGTGTTTTTGACAGATATTATAGAGATTACTCCTTGGATCTAGAATGTGTGGTGACGACACTAAATAGTAAAATCAAACACATTATCTCGTATGTGAGCCAACATTTTGCACATAAAAAAAATACTATAAGAGATCTAAGTGGGGAGGGAAAATGATGAACCCTGAAAGTCCTTATCAAAAGCAAGATAGAAAAATGGAGGTAGAAAACATGATGCAGATAAGCCAATGCCGATGTTAAACTCAAAATCTTAGTTTCCTAAGAGTCACGAACCTTTAAAAATCAAGAAAATGAAGATGTTCATAGTTCCAGATTACATATCATATGTTACACCACAAGTGCAAGGATGCTTCTGACTTTTCAAGGGATAGCCCCTGTGCAAGCCAAAATCAATAGATGTGTTGGTCTGTGGCCCTAGTCATGGACATTCAGAAGAATCCTACTTGCCATTTTCACTTAATAAACAAGACATTATAAACCTATTCCCAAAGTTTCATATTCATGCGTTGCATCTAGGAATGTGTGAGGTCATCATATAATATAGCTCAAAAACTGAGCCATGGTGCCTAAGAGTGACACAAGAATGAACATTGAAGAAATGACAAGTTACACCATCCCCCCACTCTGTGAACATCATAGAGCCCCACCACCTGAAAAACAAGTTTCCTTTTAGCAATGAGCATACAGATCGTTTTGCACCTGCGAAGCTTTCAATCATCTATGTAAAAGTTGAACATGGTTTAAATGTGAATTATGTGAGCTTTGAGCATGTCAGATATTATTGATAATTTTTGCTCTCCTTTGCATATATATAACACCCAGGTCAAATTTGGAACCTTTAAGTCATGCAGGTCGAATAAGTTCAAGCCTTTATGTGTAGCTTTGATTACCTCATCTAATGACAGTGAGTGTTGTTATGAAGCACACAATGGCAACGTGATTGTATCTTGCAATCTTTTACCTCTATGGAGAACAAAATATGAAGAGAGTATTACTCAGAGAAGCAAGACATGATGTGTAACTCAAATCCTTATCCGATTATCGAGAAACTACTTAAAAAGAACCATGCATGTACTATCGTCTGTTACACACAGCAAGCAAGTCAACGAATTGCCCCTCTTTGACATAGTTGTGGTATAACAACATTAAATCAGCATAACATATCAGACCAAAATATGCACCAAGAAACGTGGACATAATCACTTTTAGGGCAATCACACCACACATTCTCCCATCCTGAAAGAAGGAAACTGGTAGCCACACACATCTCTTAACAATGAAAATTCACAAAAAATATACCTTGACCAGCTTTCCAAGCTGAACAGGTCTTATGTAGATGTTTGTTAAAAGTTGGGGCCATAGAGAATGAGAGATTGTTAAGAGTCTGCTCAAAGGGCAGCTTCGAGATTCCTGCATCTTGCAAATTCAAGTGAGATCTGCACAATTTTATGCATCAGATTGAGTACAACCAAATGAGTAGTCAAAAAATGTAAAGGCATGAAACACCAAGGCTTGGCTTAATCCCTAGCTCGAGTAATGGAAGCACCACAATAGTCAGGAAAAGAGGACTACAACGGAAGTGCAACTCTATCCTCAGCATATGGTCAATTCTCATGGGAAGGCCTAGAAAACAATCGATCATGCAGTAACCCCCGAGAGAACAACAAATAGTGCAAAACACCACCATCAACACTCCATCCAAGATCTTGAGGGATGTCAAAAACTTCTTGGCGAGGAGGTAGAAAAAGGGTATTTCGTTGATTGGAGAAGATCATGTGACCTGCAAAAGAGCGGTCGATGGAAGCATAGGCATACAGAGCCTAGCCATAGCCTTCAGAGGTGCTCGAGCTCTGCAGGTTGCAGGCATGACTACAACATAATGGAGGATTAGGGGAAACTAATCAACCTTCACACTAGAATGAGGACTCAGCCAGATAAGAGTGTTGCCCAACATATTGTATTTGGGTGCAGCCCTTGAGTGCCACATTGTCTTCAACATGACGAGTAACTTGCAGCCCTGCACTCAAAATAACTTGCAACAACAAGCTCGACAGCAACACTGGACATAATTGACCAAGCATGGATATTTTAGAAGAAGGCATAGATTAGCCCTTATCTTGGACACACTGTCTTGTATATCATTCGTAGGTTCTGCAATTACCTCAGCCGTGCAAAAAGAAATCAAGATCATGAGTTATGAAGCAAGACAAGGTCATCCACGCAGAGGCTCACAGAGATTCACCTTGTATTGCAGATAGTCCTTAAAGACATACATCATAATTCTTACACAAGAATAAATAACTCGTTCATCAACAACCTAAAAAGCTATGTGAACCAAGCCCTACATGGTAGAGAGAGGCCTCATTCAGGGCGTAACTCTTCAGATGCCGCCCGCAATAGTCATCCACAAGCAATGGTTCCTGCATTCAGCAACAGATTCCATTGAAGTCAGAGGTGTAAAATCGCAACAGTAAAAGAGGGTGGAGAAAAATGCATTATTCAATCCCCCACATAGTGAGTTTTGCATTGCGCAGGGAGATGAAATCTTTACACATAATAGGCTTCGACTCTTCGTCTCGAGGAGTAAATCAAGGAGCACAGGAATCTCAACTTCTAGTAAGAGAAACTTGGCGGGAAGATGCTCGACCCGTTACTTAGTTAAAGTGGAGTGGAAAGACATGCAAATGGGAGATCTTGGTAGAGCTCGATCCCATCAGCAGGTTGAGAAACACAGAGTCAAGCTTGGCAAAGAAGGAGGAAAAGTTGGTGGCTAAACTTCCAGTCTGAAGAAGCTCGAATCACCCAACTTGCTGGAGCACAAAGAAGTCTGAGAGAAAATGCTAGTCTGCCTTCTGTGCCTCCCCCATAGACAAAAGCCAACCGCGACCCTTCACCACCCAGCCTTGGAAGCCTCAGTGCGCATGCAGGTGGGGAGAGAGGAGCTCAACCCGCCATGGTAGTTTTGAAGCAATGGGGGAGCTCACGCAGAGCTCAACCCCAGTGGCGTGAGAAAGGAAGAAATTTGCATGATGTGAATATGGTGTAGTTAGAGTAGTGTAGGGAGAAGATGATGTTACCCCCAACCACCCTGACGTGCAGAATAAAGAGAGGGAAGGTGATCTTTCCCTCCACGTCTATATCAAAGGGAAAAGTACTGACCGCAATAAATAATCAAGGAGAGAGATAATGCTCGTGTCATACGCTCCTCACCCAAACTCAAAAATTCTTATTTAGATGCATCAAAAAAATAAAAGTCCTTTCACATAAAATGGAGGGCATCCGATGATGATACTTTTTTTTTTCTTGGGTTTATCTTGAAATAGAAAAGAGGGAGGGCCAAGATAGATGACAACCCTTCCCCCAATCCAAGGCAAACACCAATTTCAAGAAATGTCAGAGATGGATGGTGATGCCAAATGTGTGTGTGGAGATGTGTATATGTGAGAAAGAGAGAGAGATAAGGGGGTTATTGGGTGTTTTTGTGCATATTCATCCTCCTCTAAGTGTCAAGGTGCATCTCACGAAGTATGAACACGCAAACTTGGAAAAACCAACGGCTAAAGGTCGACATCCCCGGCAACGGTGCCAAATTGTTGAGAAAAGGGGAGCAACAAACCCTAACCACCTCACATGGAAGTGAGAAGCTTCTCCAAGTGAAGTTGCAAGAAGTGCAAGCAACGCATCCACACCCATGCTCATGAACAATGGCACCATGGCCAACGTCAAAAAGGAGCAAGGGAGAGCAATGCTCACACACAAGCCAACTCCAAATGCAAGTCCACACACATAGATCATCGCCTTGCACACAAGGAAGAAAGAGAATAACAAATGACACCTTCTTCCATTAACAAAAAATGGAGGCCAAGGCCACGGCCAAGGGACCCCCCTTTACAGGAAATGAGCCTCTATTTATAGGCTCAGCACAATTCCCCCATGTGCTCATTTTGACTAGTCAAAAAGGAGCACATGCCTAACTATCATATCTCAAAAAGATCTTTTCAAATATTCTCTAACAACCGAATCTCAAAGGGAAAGAGAATACGTGTGCGTGGGGATTTTTCTAGACCTCTTCAAAAATGTGAGCATTTACAAGGCTCCAAAGCTTTACTTGAGAAGAAATATTAAAAAGTGTCTAAGGGGGGGTTTTTATGTGAAATCCTAAGTAGATACAAAAAAGAGATATTATTTTGGTCTAGGGAGGGTTCCTATGCACAATTGTGGGTGTGTGCATACCCTACAACCAAACAACTTCCCATTTGTCATCACCTTGATACCATTGATTACATGACTTAGTATTTGTTCTTCATCAATGATTTCCCCAATGCTTCCAAGTTTGCCTGCAAGGTCCTTCATCTTGGTGAAAAAACTAGCCACGTTCTACTTGGGCATATTTTTAAGTGTTCTGAACTCCATCCATAATTGATTCTTCAGCTTTGGTGCTTGATGAGAAGAATGCTTCAAGATCATTTCATGTTTCTTGTGACGTTTTGCAATTCCTAATCTTTGGGAGTAGAAATAAGAGATAGATATATTTAAGAATGTATCACCTTGCTAAGGCATCCTTTGAGCACCATGCATTCAACCTTTCTTGTTCCTCTTGTGTTGGTTGGCCCTTGCTTCTATGGATTGGCATCATCTCGTCTCTAGGTATGTAACCATAGAGATTCCTTCCTTGTAGATAAGCTTCCATTCTAAGTGACCATTATGAGTAATTACTTCAATCTATTTTGTCAATGGATGAGGGGAATCCATCAACCATGATGCTTAATTGCTCTGATACCATTGTGAAGAGGTGATGGGAAGTATGCGAGATGAGTGGTATTCGCAACAAACCTGCTCTACACTAGCCAATGTAACTCGAGGGATGCTTAACATACTTCTTTACCTTCCCAAATATTCATAAAAAGCCATGAAGTCCTTTGGAACATCACTGTCAAATGTTTGCATCAAAACAAATACCTTCCACTTTCCAAAAATTGAAGAAACCTTCTATTTTGGGAAGAGAAGGTCACAGAAAATGCATCTCCAATATCATGAAAACTTAACTATAAAATAGTCTCCATGGGAATGGTAATAGGTTTGCAATCTTCAAGGACAAAATTTTGCAATAATGTGTTAATCTATTTTGTTTGACATAGTGTTATTTCTCCATCAACTTACATAAACTAGATGCCCAAATAATGATGCATATGCCTCAAATCCAAGATCTCAAAAAAGACATGCATATCAGCCTTAAATTCAGAAATATGCCTCTTGTTAAGACTAATGAGAAGCATATCATCAACATATACAACAATGCTCATAAGTACATCATCTACATGCTTGACATAATAGGTTCTCTCAATTGGATTGTTCTAAAATCCATGTTTTAACAACTACACATGTGGTTTTGTAAACGCTTAATTGTTGCTTTCCATTCACTTAAAGTTTTTCTTTGGTGTCCAAGAAATTTGAGCATAAAACCTTGGAGTTTGAGGTTTGTGAAAGCACGAACATCACAAGGAAGAAGAGGAATATTTGAGCATAAAAGAACACTGAATGAATTACCAAGTGAATTTACAAACATAAGTAACATGTTAGGGTTATAGGCATATATATAATCCTGGGGAAAAAGACTTTCTAAAGAGGGAAAAAAGTGCCTCGATGATCCTAAGTGTCTTCACACACATCACTACCAAAATATATCAACAAATCCCCCCTGGGAGTGATGTCGTGAACAAGGAGTTGCCACTCATGTATAAGGAAGTGCCAAGCTATGTGGAAAGATTTCAATCCACAAAATGAAGTAAGCCAAAATCTTTGCAAAAAGCTTCAAATTTCTCCCTAGGTAGAGCCATTGCGAAAAGGTTTCCAGTGTTGCCTTGCATGGGCACATATGCCAAACTAATCTCTCCAGCAGAGAACCTCTCCAAATACAATGATAGTGCACCTCTTTGTGCTTTGTACGAGCATAGAATGCATGGTTCCTCACGATTGTGTATGCACTCAGACTATGATTGAAGATGGTGGTGGTAGAAGACTAACCAACACCTAAATGAACCAAAAAATGTATGAGCCACACACACTCAATAGTCACTCTGAAAGTTGTCCTATGCTCAGTCTCACAACTAAAAGTGGCCTTGACTAATTCTTTCTCAACCAAGATATGCATGAGCTACCAAGCATGAAGCAAAAAAGCACTAGTGGACACACGAGTGTCATAAGAAGCAGCAAAGTTAGAGTTAGCATGTAAATTTGGTGGTAACAATCCCCCATGGGATAAAACAATCCAAGTATCAAGGTATCACTCAACTAGCTAAATATGAACTTGACCACTTGCCAATGCTTCATACCTAGGCAATGCATAAACCTATTGATCTAAGAGAGAGCAAACTTAATATCAAGCAGAGTTATCCATAAGTAAAACAAGCATCCAACAATCTGTTGATACAAAAGAACATCAAATGCATCTCTAGCATCTTGAAGACTCAACCATAAACCATTTCCCATAGGAATGACAATAGGTTTGTAATCTTCAAGGCCAAGCGCTATAATAATATGTCAATATATTTTTTTTTGACACAAAGATATTCCCCCATCAACTTGCATAAAATAAATGCCCAAATAATGATGCAAACACCCCAAATATGACATCTCAAAAGAGGCATGCAATTCATCCTTAAATTCATGAATATGCTTCTCATTAGGACGAGTGAGAAGTATGTCATCAATATACACAACAACAATTAGAAGTACATCATTTGCATGCTTAATATATAAGGTGCTCTTAGTTGGGATCTTCTCAAGACCATGTGCAATCAAGCAGGTATGTATATTTTCATACCAAGTAGGTGGTGCTTGCTTCAAACCATGTAATGCCTTTTTCACCTTGCACACTTTGTTTTCATGCCCATTTTGCACAAAACCACGAGGCTGAAATACATACACTTCTTCATGTAAGTCACCATTCAAAAATGCAATTTTGATGTCCAACTGATGTACATTCCAACTCGTGAGCTACAAGTGCACAGATGCTACAAATAGAGATCATTCGACATGCAGGTGCAAAGGTCTTATCAAAATCAATGCCTCTCTCTTGAGCATAACCTTTTGCAACAAGCCTAATCTTATACCTGTCAATTGTTCCATTATGGTTAAGTTTAACCTTGTATACCTATTTAGTTCCAATGGCCTTTTTGCGTGGAGGAAAATCACATAAAGAATAGGTACCATTGTTCATAATAGGATCATATTCTCATTGCATAGTACCAATCCAATTTTTTTAATTTTGTGCTTCATCAAGAGAAACAGGTTCGTTCTCATCACAAAGATCACAAGAATCCATTGCATAGAAATCTGATAAGGAAGCATTATGAGAGCTTGAATGAGTATGATATGATAGAGATGCATCTAATTTGCTATCTCTCAAACTTTGCACCGAAGTTTTTGCCTCCTTTATATCAGCCCTCTTATCAACAATTGCGTCATGTAAATTTGCAATAGAAATGGAATGATCTGCACCATCATGTGGAACGGGTAAAGGTGGAGAAATTGCCTCATTTGGACTAGAACTTGAGTGTCCACCTGTAAAAAGAGAAAAGCAAGGTGTCATACACATCTCTAGAGCTACTTGAAGTCTCCTTGGTACATGAAAGTAATGGCTGAATTGCATCTTTCACAAAAACAACATCAGAGATAACCAGAATCTCTTTAGTTTGTGGATGATACACATCATAGCCTTTGCTTTCATAATTGTACCCAACAAAAATACATTTGACTTTATCATCCAATTTCCTACGTTCTTGTTTAGGAACTGATGCATATGCCGGACACATAGATGAGCAACAAATGGCTTGCGACCATGCCAAGCCTCATATGGAGTGATAGATTGCACTGATTTGGTGGGGCACCTACTAAGTACATATGTTGTACACATAATAGCCTCAAGGTAATTGCATGTCTTTTGACCATACACCTTGCCATCTCCATGATAGACATGTTTTTTCTTTCAACAAATCCATTTTTTGAGGTGTATAGAGAATTGTGCACTAATGTTTTATCCCACACTCACCTAGATTTGCATTAAAATCGGAAGACATATATTCCCCCCTCGATCAAAATGAAGGATGCCCAATTTACATGCTGACATATTTTCAGCCATAAGGATAAACTCTTTGAGGCACATGAACACAATTTTCTTTCAATGGATACCTCCATGCATGCTTGGAGAAATCATCATTAAAAATTCATGAAGTAAAGGTAGTTTCCAAAAGAATATGTTTGCATAGGACCCTAGATGTCATTATAAACAAGCTATAATTTATGATCAACTCAAAATAAACCATCTTTCGAGAAGGAGGAACATTGCATTTTGCCCAAAATATAGTGTTTACATGCATGTTTACAAGGTGCTTCAAGTTTGGGTAGAGATGACACCATTTCAAATTTTTGTAGGTGTAGCAAACTAGCGATATTCAAATGACCAAAGCATGCATGCCAAAGCTTTGCATCTGAGATAGCCTGAGAATCTTGAACTACACATGCTCAATCATTCACAAATTTTGTATAGTCTATGAGCTTATACAGCCCACAACATAAAATGCCAGAAGCAATAATAGAATCACCATTTGAGAGATCATGAATTGTACATCTCTTATCAACAAATTCAACAACCAATCCAATCTTGAGTAATGCTAAAATTGACAATATATTTTTCTTGATCCCTAGTACATACATTCAAAGCATATGATAGTGTGAAAGAGAGTTTTTAGCACATGTGATAGTATTCCCTATAGGGCAGACTTAAGCAAACTGAAGAAACTCTGCTATGGGATAACGTGTTTGGTTAATCCACTATCGAAGTATCAAAGATATGAGTCTACTACACATATACATTGCTCATGAGAAGATAATTCATAGCTACATACAGTAGTAAATGTCCATTCTTCATTATGAACAATATTAGCAAATTTTAGCTGTAGAGGCCTCTACAACAACCATTCCAACCTCTTTCTTCTTTGCCTCTTTTATAGTTAGTTTTGGATAACTCTTTATGACATGATCATTTCCCTTACAATATTTGCAAAACTATTTCTGCTTTTTCATTTTCTTCTCATCTTTGTATTCCTTCTTCAATTGTGCATCATTAGCTGATTTATGCTTACTAGTAGATGAGTTGCATTCACCTTTGACCTTCTGACTAGCAAGGAAAGGTTGATCTGCAACATGCATAATGGACCTATTATGCCTGGAATTATCTTCCTGCAGAAAAAGAGAGACTCACTCCTCAAATATTAAAGTGTTTGGATTGCCTTTCATCATCAATAGAAGAGTAGAAACAAAAAGTTACCTATGTGGCAAAATTTCATCAGCAAAAATCAACTGCTCCTTCAAATCTTTGATCTTTGTCAAAAAACTATACATAGAATCTGCTTCATTCATATGCTCACTCTCCAACTACTTCTAAAGGTAAGCAACACGAGCCTCATTTTGTTGCTTGGTATAAAGTAGTAAGAGTATCCCAAGAATCCTTTGTTGTTTACAAGACGGAATATGAAGGATAATGGCATATTTGATAGACAAAGATATCAACACATATGCTTGAGCATCTCTATCATCCCAAGAAAGTTGCTATGTAGTAGATGTAATAGGAACAACATCACAAATAGGAACTTGAAAATCATCATCTTCAATTCCATCTACATCACCTTCAATAATTGTATTTGCAGATAGAATGTTTTTCAATACCCAGTATTCCACAATCCTTTTGCTACTAATACATGATGCATCATATATGCCCACAATTGTCATTGGTACCATCAAACCTATCCTCAATAGCCAACATATGGAATACATCATTGCTTTTAGCCAAGGCCACTAACTGGATACCTCGATGCAGAAAAATGAGTCATCCAATTTTCTATGTTATTATTTAGGCACTAATGCAGATGCCAAATAACCAAAAACATGCAAATGAGCAACAGATGGCTTGTGACCATGTAAAGCTTCATATGCAATGATAGATTGCAATGCTTTGGTGGGATATGCATTATGTACATCTGTTGCACACATAACATGCTCAAGCCAAAAATCTCCATGGTGCTTAGCCTTGATGAAGGTAGTCTTGCCAAATCATCAAGGGATTACTAGATTGTTCCCCCTGAGTAGACTTGAACAAGATTTCATAAATATGCTTCTAATTACAAGATCATCCCTGCAAGGGAAATAATACAAGAGCATAGAACTGTTATAAAAATTCTCACAATCTAAGACCGATAGCTATGGATAACTCAACTACACATGATTAAAAAGATTCAACAACCCCAGATCATAGGTATGAAACAAGATATCTAACTTACAAGAACTCCTTTGAGGGAGATGAACTCCCTTGAGATAGAAGAAATAGCTAGACAAGATCTCGTACTACAAAATTATAAGAGGATAAGACAAGATGCCTAGAATACTAGACTAAAGAACACTCCAACAAGGAACAAGACTAGAAATGGAACTCGAACTTGGAAAGTACTTACTTGGAGATCGAAGCTCCTTGAGCTCCCAAGACTAGCAAATGCAAGACTAGTGATGTATGTGGCCAAGCCATCTATAAATAGGTGTTCAAGGGAAGTTAAAAATTGATGATATCATCAATGATATCAGCAAATATGACTTTTGGATATCAAAATCAAGCAAGCACAATGAATCTTGGGATGTTGGCATGTTCTGGATGTGATGGTAACATTAATTTCTCCAAATTCTAAGCCAGTCATGAGATAAAGAAAGTCACATGGAATCTAAGGTTGAGGATGGTTTCCTTTGTGTCCATGACACCACCATCACCAATAGTTAGAATGATCTTTTCAACTCCCATGATAGGATAAGAGTTGTTAGCACATGTGAAAATATTCATATAGAAGCAAGCTCAAGTGAAGTGAAGAAAATACATTGCAAGGTAATATGTTTGGTAGCATTATCAAAAAACCAAACATCAAAATCTATTACAGGCATACACTGCTCATGAGAAGATGGATCATAACTACAATGAGTAGTACATATCCATTCTTCATTCTGAATAAGGTTAGCAAACTCTATTTTAGGCATAGAGGCCTCTACAACAACCATTCTAGCCTCTTTTTCCTTTGCCTCTTTTGCAACCACTTTAGGTGACTCTTAATGGCATGACCATTTACCTTAGAATACTTGTAAAATAATTTCTGTTATTTTTCTGTTTTGTTGTCATCTTTGTTATCCTTCTTGATCATGAAGCATTAGCTTATTTATGCTTACTAATAGAAGAGCTATGTAGAAAAATAGAGACTTACTCCACAAAGGTTAAGGCATTTAGATTTTCTTTTATCATCAACCAAAGAGTAGGAACAATTGTCTGATAAGAATTTAGAAGACTATTCAGAACAGTTTGCATGAGTGAACTATCTGGCTAGATTTCTCAATCAAATCAAATGCTCTTTCAAATCCTTGATTTTTATCAAAAAAGTATCCATTGAATCTCCTTCATTCATATTTTCATGAGTGAACTATCTAGCAAGACTTCTAAATCAAATCAAATGCTCTTTCAAATCTTTGATTTTTATCAAAAAGTATCCATTGAATCTCCTTCATTCGCATTTTCACTCTCAAACTATTTTCAAAGATAAGCAACATGAGCCTCATTTCTTGTCTGGTATAGTGTTGTGCGAGTATCCCAAGTATCTTTGGCTATTTTTTATAAGTAAACATGAGGGATAATGCCAGATTTGATAGGCAAAGCTATCAATGCATATGATCGCGCATCTCTGCCATCCCAACAAATTGCTTTGTAGTAGGTACAATAGGAACCACAACAAGACCACTATCATTGTATTTGCAAGTGTAGGGGGACATATTTCAACACCTTGCACAAAATTCCACAAGTCTTTTGCTATCTGTACATAATGCATCATCAATGCACACAATGGGTAATTGGAACCATCCAACTTACCTCAATAGTCAACATATGGAATATATCATTGCTTTTATCCATGGCCAATGAGTATATACCTTAATCAAAAATTGACTTCATCTAAAAAAAAGTTGAACAAAAATATCCAATCAAGCTCTACTAGATGTGTCACACACTTCGAGGCGCTTGTATTGGCAAACCGAAAATTATATATATCTTTTGCACAACATGACAAAATTTCTTGCACGATTCTTACAAAAGTGTGTTTGAAAACAAAAAGGATCTCAAATCAAAATTTCAATGCAACACAACGAAATTGTTTTGAACTACTAATGATGTTGCATATGCTCATCGATTTTTTTGCAATTTTGAGATTGTGGTAAAAAAGGTGTTGATGATGTATTAAACAAAATGATGATATGCTTTGATACCAATTTTCGGAGTTTGAGGATTGCAAAGCTATGCAAAAAACACAAGGAATAAGAAGAAGCTTCGAACACAACACAACACCAAATGAATTACAAAGTAAAAACGTACAAAGATAAGTGATTCATTAGGGCTATAGGCATATATACAAGCAAGGTGTCATTTTTCTTCATTATTTCTTGAGTTAGTGTTATTTAAGTTGCATAGAATATGTGGTGGGAGGGGGGGGGGGGGGGACTCCTTAAGAAAGAACAAAGTACCCCAATGATCCTAAATGTGTTCACACACATCAATACTGAAATATATCAAAAGGTTGAATGCAATCCAAACATGTAATATAAAGACAATTCAAAGATTCACACGTCCATCAAAAAGGAATATTTGTGTTGGATCAAGCATGAGAAAGAAGAATGAAGCACAATGGCATAAAAATTTGAGGGCAACATATGTTGAAACAGTTATCGCACTCCATTTTGGATTGCAAAAGTTTTAAATATCACTAAAGATATAGATCAAGAGAGAATAACCTCCTTGACAATTCCTTAATAGCATACTAAAAGTAGTAATATATTTACATACGAATCCACTTTAGAAATGGTATAGGATACCAAATGAACATATTCAAAAAGGAAGATAAATATTCATAGTACATCCACTCTCGAAATTGATGAGATATATATTCTCATTTATATAGGAGACTTGAGGAAAACAACCATCCATAACATAAAAAAAGGACTTCTAGATCTCTATGAAACAGGTTATTAGAGGCAAACAAGAGGGCCCAAGAATGATCCCATTGACATTGGTATATACTTAGATGAAGATAAAGCTCTTGTTGCTATGAAAAAAGAAGATAATAGCTCACAACAGTGTGATAGTGAAACACATACATCAAATAAGGGAGACATTGACATAGGTGAAAAAAACTCCGAATTGTAGACATGAAAATCTATGATATTTAATCTCCCTCTATAGATTGTACAAATCATTTCACGGGATGAAATCATATTTTGTAAGATGTTGAAATGTAGACCAAAAACCTATTTCAGAAATATGTTTGAATTGTAAATAGAATTGATCTTGGGTCTCTCGAAAGTTTCATTAAAAAATTGCATATGTAAAAATGTCAGATTAGTCATTTTAAATCAATTTTGATATTAAAAAAAAATCCTTAAAAATTAAAAAAAAATGCATACTTTTAGTTGATTTTCAAAAAATATGTATACTACTGTAAAGAGTTTTCAAAACCAATGAAAAATTTGCTTGATTTTGTATGAAATTTTAAGGTAATGTTCCAAATGTTTCTCTTTTATCGATCTGTTTCTCCTTTGTTATGACTCTCTGTTCTTCATGCATCTTTTGCAAAAATCCACAGCTGGAGTGTCTTTTGTTCCAAGTGTGTAGGTAACATCAACAGAAACTCTGCATTGCTTTCTTGCATCCTGTGAGTTGCTTGAAGCCTCGACTTTAATATGATATCTGCCGCCAATACTCAAAGATCCAAAAACTAACGGACTGATAAAATGAAAAGGACACAAGTAATGTCTTTGAAACTGTTTGGCACCATTTGAAAATAAAGTTGTTAGGGGGGGAAGCTCGACGCTAAAAGTATTGTTTGATCTCTCAAATGTTCAAACGACATTGCTTCACAAGAAATTGCCTCAGGCTGAGAAACTACAAGTGTTGGAGAAAAAAATCCAATCAATCAAACTTAATGTACAATCCTTTGAGACTCTCTTGTAAACATATTGGCTCGATGTGTTGTGTACAGATATATTTCTCTAACCTATGAAGGTATTAGGAAAGGAAAAAGTGAGCTAATCCCTTCATCCAGTCTTACTGAATGAGAGGGATGAGTAATTGACTTCAATCTATGTTGTGGAAAGCCATACTTCTAGTTGTACTCCTTAGCACAGTATTTATGACCCGAGTTTCAAAACAATGTAGCATGCTATACTATCACCATCTTAAATATCCACACCAATCAATTTCTGCTTTTCCACGATCTACTTTTGAGTAGTATCTTGTAATTCGTATATATTTGGCAGTAATTCACAACTAGAGTATCTTTAATTTCAAATGTGTTGATAACGTCAACAAAAGCTCTTGAATGCTGTCTCGCATCCTGTGAGTTGCTCAACCATCTTGACCTTAACATCGCTGCTGCCAGTATTCAAAACTCCAGAAGCTAGTAGGCAGATGGAATGAATGAAAATATGGACTTAGTAATTCCTTTAAAACGGCTAGGCATCATTTCAAAGTGAAGTTGTAAATTTTGATGGTGCTAAGGGGGAAGCTCGAGTCAAAAAATAATGTTTGCCTTTCAAGTATGCAAACAACATAGCTTCGTTAATATTTGTCTCACTCCAAGGAACTACAAAGCTTAGAGAATAAGAACCAACAACTCAAACATAACATACAATCTATAACTAATCTTCCGATCTTGCTTTGAGATATATTTCTTTCCTCGTCATAGAAAAAAGGGCCGAGCTCAATGTGTTGTGTGCACCTATATTTCTTGAACACAAGCGAGAAGGAAGGGAAGAAGTGAGCTACCATTTATCCAGCCATACTGAACAGAAAGGAGAGTTGGCTTCTCTTTCCAGCAGAAATGGCCTAAATAATCTAGGTTCCAAAACAATGCTCTGTGCATCCCTATAATACATACCAAGATGAATCCAGGCAAACCCAAATTCACCCCTAAAAGAAAGTGCAAATATACAATATCATAGTCAACCACAATACTACATACACATAAGATCCATAATACAGAGTATGTCAACCCCATAGCTCAGCCATAATGCAAGGTAAAGATAGACAAAATCAAGAAAGATACATGATGAACAGGGTATACACAATTATCAACTGATCACAACTCGGATGATGGTTCTACATATGAAGACTGGTTGTGTCCATTGTTCCAACAAACAAATATAACAAGACAAATCTAGGCAGTTCCCAGAAAGAAACTGCAACTCTAAGTTCGTGGTACGTGTAGATCATTTTATTTCCTGCTCTAGTGTGTGTTTTCTACTATGCACTTGATGCTCTCAGCTAATGGAACTCACCAAAGTTGGTGCAATTGGTACCTCATGGCACAGCTTGGACTTTAAGTTTTTAAAAAAAGCTGATTGCATAGTATCAACCAAAGAACTCAGCCAAAACCAAACCTTGCACAAGATGCAAAGTAAAGCTGAACATAAAAGTATCAATACAATCAAGGTTTCTGCTTTTTCATATGTGAACCAGCAAACCTACAAATCACTCCATGTCATACCAAATGGAAAACCTGCATACGTTTTCTGGATAAAGGATTCATCCTCTTAATTGAAATTGGTCACGTTGTACAGGAAATATTCTGCACAAGCTTTTTGTCCATACTTGCAGTTGTGATTTCCAACAAGAAAAACAAGCATTTGGAGAAAAATCTTCTTGACTTTTATCTTGCTATCTGTGCATACTAACAGCTCACAAAAACAGAATCTATCTCCATACAGGTATACTAGCATTATAGAGCAAAGATTCTTTTGGATTTCTCTGTTTTTATTCCATGCAGATATTATGATGGCTTATAGCTGGAAATGAGATATCATTTTGTGCAGCTCTTCCTCCTAGTTACATGTGAGTGTTTTGGTGCTGTCAAGTAGGAGAACACACCCTTAAGACAGCTGAACTAGAAAATAAGCCATGACTTCAATTTGTCAACGATACCTGAAAGCTCACACAGAATCTATCTCCATAAAGCTATAATAGAAGTGCAGAGCAAAAATCCTTTTGGATTTCTCTGTAGATTTTATGATGGCTTATAGCTGAAATGAGATATCATTTTTGTGGAGCTCTTCCTCTTAGTTACATGTGAGTGTTTTGGTACTATCAAGTAGGAGAACTAAAACTCTTAAGACAGCCGAACCAGTATGAATTCAATTTGTCAAGAATACTTATTTGTCATCTTTTATCTAAAAAAAATGTTCACATGATCTTTTGGGCCATCTCACACATTACAGCATTCTGAATACGTAGAAAGACACAAAAATGTGCCACTTCCAGGAGGGGCCAAAGAGAGGGTAAAAGGACACAGCTTTATCCAGAAAGAATACAGAAACCAAGGCAGTCCGGTGCGTTCAGTTCAGTACGCGTAAGGTGCGAGGACCGAATGGTATCCGAAGGTAAGGTGCGTACGCCGTAAGGTGCATCGTTACAAATATACATATATTCGTAAGAATCTAAGATATATATTCATAAGAATATAAGATATAATATATGCATATATATTATATATAATGCATGTTAAAACATACAAATAACAAATTACAACCATAATGAACCATGTGGCAAACAATCAATAGTCATGACTCATGAATCATAATATAATTAATCAATTATCACTCAAATGTTCAATGTTCATTGTTTAGGAACCAATTTTCAAAACACAATATAGTCGAGGGAGGAAAATCTGAACTCTGATAAATATGAAGTCAGAAACATACATATATAGTGGGTACATCATGGGCTATAGCCTATAGCATGAGTCAGGGGGCTCAAGCAATGCTTATGCTACTAAGCTGAGTGAGTGTCTCATGCGGCAAGATCAGTACTTTGCAACCATTGGCAGGCCTAGGGTAATTCGAGAATCAAATCCGGCCGGGGGAAAGGAGGGGAGGGGGGGAACATTACAGTGTAATGGCAAATTTAACGAACCAGATGAACCGAATGGTACCAAACTGGAAGAACCGAAAAATTGTTAGGTTCATCGTACCGAATCTGCCCTGACAGAAACTAAAAAGCAAGCAGCATCAATTCCACATCTAATGAAGTACCAGCTGCAGAAAAACCAAGAAAAAAAAAGAAAAACACACATAAATACAGAGACAAACACACACACACTTGTGTATTGTTTGTAGAAGCAAAGCCAATCAAACTTTTACCTACAAGATAAGCATGACAGCCTTAAATAAGGACAACAAATAGATTTTAAGATTTCATTCAAAAACACAGGAGTCAATTCATAACCTGGCAAGTAATCTAACAATGAAAGAGAGAGATTTGGTTCCAACAACCTTCAGAATTATTAATCTATCCAATCCAAGATTTTAAATCTGGTCAAACTTCCACCATAAGAAATCTCCCAAATCCATATTCAGCAAAAACAAACATAGTTAGTCAGTGAATGAGCCCAGTAAAAGCTGAAAGAATCAATCAACCACTTAATTCTTATGACTGCAATGAGCTAGTCCCCCTAAGATTTACCAAAACTCTAACACAGATGTATTATCCTTCTTCCACCCACTATAACATAATTCTTGCAACATGCACGTACTATATCAGCATTTTACTTGTCATTGACAAGGCAAAGTATTAAATTTATACAACATTCCATTAAACTGAACCATGATGCCATGCAATGTCATCACCATAATTAACAAGGATGATATCAGAACACTGGAATCACCCATAGCTCCTTATTTGATATGCAGCTATGGATGCTCGCTATAGGCCACTTTCACCATCGCTTAGGATATCTCCAAGAGACTTGTGGTTATCAAAGCACACTTGGAAATAGAAGGAAAAAAGGGAAGGAAAACTCTATATTTAAGGAAATTAGAAAGACGACTGTGATTGTACACTTGAATTGTATACAAGACTATTGAGAACTAAACATGCAACTCCTTTACAGAGAGACCGATCGAGGATCACTATCCGAATTCTCCTTCTCTCTGATCAGGTAAACACAATGACATGAGGCTTCAATATGAACACAACTGAAGATTGACGATTCTAAATAGAGTTCCCAATACATATCCAGAATCCTGATAGAGCAATATGACCTTGATCCTGACTTATTTTTCCATGACATGTGTATGAAATATGGGATGGATATACTAAGCAACTCAATCAATTGAGTATCCAGTAATGACAGGAACTTGCAGTATATAATACAGTTCGGCAGGAAACACATCGAGAATCTGAGAACCCAAGACTTGACTCGCAACCTGGTTCCTCACAATATTTGCCCTATCTATGACATTATTAATAGCAGGAAAATTAGGTTTGATATACACTTGCAATCACTAGTCATCACAAAAGTTCTGACAGTGCCAGCTAGTACACCCTCGCTGATGCCAGAGACCATAAAAATTCTGACCCATACCAGAAAATGGTAGGAATGTGAGTTTCCACATAAGACCTGTGAACTGCCCATCTAGATGCAACAGAACCATTCACATCTGTCTGAGCATTAGATCCCTGCATGCAACCTGTAACGTTCCCTATTGATAAGGAACATCCAGTGGTTAAGCTCACAAACTTGTGATACCTGTCCACAATGTCCAATCAGTGTCTATCATAAAGATCTGAGCTAACAATAACTGCATGCCTACAAATCCACAGTAATATGAGATGTTTCTACAGCCTCCCATAATTTTTGGCATGTTCCCACTAAGATGCCATGCAAAAGAATCTATGAAATTGAATGGAGAAGATGAGACTTCAGCACAATATATGCACCATTTGTGGGGAGCATCATTCCTGAGTATGCAATACTTGTTGCCTTTAAGCAAACACAATTACCTGAAAGCTGACATACTGAGAACTAAAAATGCAACTAATTTACTAAGAGACCAATCGAGGATCACTATCCCGATTCTCCTTTACTCCGATCAGGTAAACACAATGACATGAGGCTTCAATATGAACACAACTGAAGATTGACGATTCTAAATAGAGTTCCCAATATGTATTCAGAATCCAGCTAGAGCTATATAACCTTGATCCCAACTTATTCTCCATGACCGTGTATGGAATATGGCATGGATATACCAAGCAACTCAATCAATTGAGTCTCCAGTAATGACATGAACTTGCACTACAGGATGCAACTCCGCAGAAAAAAAAAAAAAATTAGGTTTGATATACACTTGCAATCACTAGTCATCACAAAAGTTCTGGCAGTGCCACCTAGCACACCCTCCCAGATGCCAGAGACCAATAAAATTCTGACTCTGCTAGGTACCTGAAAATGGTAGGACTGTGGGCTTCCACATAAGACCCATAAATTGCCCATGGAGATGCAACAGAATCATTCACATCTGTCTGCTTGCATTAGATCCCTGTACACAACCTGTAACATTCCCTATTGACAAGGAGCATCCAGTGGTTAAGCTCACAAACTTGTGATACCTGTCCACAATGTCCAATCAGTATCTATCATAATGATCTGAACTAACAATAAAAGCATGCCCACAAATCCACAGAAATATAAGATGTTTCTACAGCCTCTTAAAATTTTTGACATGTTTTCACTAAGATGCCACGCAAAAGAATCTATGAAATTGAATGGAGAAGGTGAGACTTCAGCACAATATATGCACCATTTGTGGGGAGCATCATTCCTGAGTATGCAATATTTATTGCCATTAAGCAAGCACAATTACCTGAAAGCTGACATAATGAGAACTAAACATACAACTATCAACTGAAGATTGATGATTCTAAATAGAGCTCCCAATATATATTCAGAATCCAGATAAAGCAATATGACCTTGATCCCGACTTATTTTCCATGACATGTGTATGGAATATGGCATGGATATACCAAGCGACTCACTCAATTGAGTCTCCAGTAATAACACGAAATCGCAGTATATAATGCAGTTTGGCAGGCAACACATCAAGAATCTGAGAACGCAAAACTTGACTCACAAACTGGTTCCCCACAATATTTGCCTTATCTATGATGTTATCAATACCAGCAAAATTAGGTTTGATATACACTTGCAATCACTATTCGTCACAAAAGTTCTAACAGTGCCAGCTAGCACACCCTTGCAGATGCTAGAGACCATAAAAATTCTGACTCTGCTAGGTACCAGAACATGGTAAGACTGTGACCTTCCACATAAGACCCATAAATTGCCCTGCAACAGAACCATTCACATCCGTCTGCTTGCATTAGATCCCTGCACGGAACTTGTAACGTTCCCTATTGATAAGGAACATCCAGTGTTTAAGCTCACATACCTGTCCACAATGTCCAATCAGTATCTATCATAAAGATCTGAACTAGCAATAAATGCATGCCAACAAATCCACAGTAATATCCTATCAAAACCATAAATAGGCAAGCTCACTGTATTTGATTACAAGCAACTGAAAATCAGTGTGTATTGATATACCAGACTGAGTGGTGAATAAACAAATATGGAGATGTTTCTTCAGCCTCTCAAAATTTTTGGCAAGTTTCCACCAAGATGTCATGCAAAAGAATCTATGAAATTGAATGGAGAAGATGAGACTTCAGCACAATATATGCACCATTTGTGGGGAGCATCATTCCTGACTCTGAGTATGCAATATTCGTCGCCATTAAGCAACACAATCATCTGAGAGCTGAAATATGAGAGTCCCAGACAGTTTCTTGTTATATTCGTCCCTGCATTCAGAGGCATTGAAGTTTTTACCATTGATAATGTTATGGAGCCATTATTCCATTCATCGTATATGCAAGCGACTCTGCCAAATCCTGTTTGAAAAGAAGATTCTGAAGAGTCTGCATAATGCTAAATTCAGGATCCAACTTGCGTTGCCACCCTTCAAGAACCATGATAGTCACCATTACCGTGCATACATTACCATCAATATTTACCTTATGTCTCCTGACCTGTTCCAAAAGCTCCTGCATGCATTCTCCTGGGTGAATCACATCTGCCTCTCTTGATCCCCAAAATTTGAATGATTTCTCAAGCTCCTCTCTGAATGCTTCTGGATTAGGACATGATTGATTGCTACAAAAATCCAAAGTACATTGTGCAGCTGTCCGGCCATCCCTCAATGCGACAGCCTTGAAAAATTCCAAAAGAGTGCCTCTGTCTTTGTTGGAAAGTTCTGCTGTCAGACCCACATCCAGAAACACTAAATGAGGCTGAGTCCTTGATATAGAAGTCTTTCTTTTAGTCAGCTCTTTTTCTTTAGTTTGTCTGTGTAAGCGAACCAAAATGTTGCCCGGGTGCATGTCAGCATGAATAAAGTTGTCAATCAAAAGCATCTTCAAAAAGGTGTGGGTTCCAATATGTGCAAGTCTACGATTAACATGACTCTCTTCAGAGAATTCTATAAAGTTTGACACACTCTCACCATGCTCATATGTCTCCACAAGGACAGCTGGGTGAACCAATGGATAGACAGGTCTAGGGAAAGATACATCTTTCCAACTTCTAAAGTTATACAGAAATCTGCTTAAATGTGCTGCTTCTCGTGCAAGGTCAACCTGTGTTAGCATAAAGACTGCAAACTGCCGAACACTCTCATCCAACCTAAGCCATTTCAACCCAGGAATTAATGTTGACAGATTGGCAGCCCAGTTAATGATAATGAAATCTCGTCGAATAACATCAGAAACCCCAGGATGTCTGACCTTCACTGCCACTGTCATAGGACCTTTTTTCTTGTCCAGTGATCCTGCATTCCGAAGAGTTGCTTTATGAACTTGAGCTATGCTTCCTGATGCAACAGGCCTCTCCTCAAATTCTGAAAAGATATCACTTAACCTTTTACCAAATGCACGCTCAACCATCTGCACTGTATGTGAAAAATTGTGTGCGGGTGCATTGGCATGCAATTTTGATAGTTCTGCGCAGAGGTCTCTTGGGAATAAATCTGGCCGCGTAGCTGCCCACTGTCCCCATTTAATAAATGCTGCACCAGCTAGTTCGAGTGTGCGATGGACAAGATGAAGCCATGCCTGTCGAAAACGCCCCCCAAACATGCTTGCTAGAGGAGCTGTAATAAAAGAAGGCATGAAAAGTAGCCACAAATACAGTGACCTCACAAGTATGATACATAACTCCAAGAAGGAAAGAAGAGACTGAAAAACATAAGGACTGCTTCGATAAGAACTGGCATGTCCCTGTGCATGCGTAACTTTATGAGTCCCCATAAGAATAGCAGTTATGCCCAAAGGAACATGCAACCTTGTGGAAGAAAGACTGAAAGCTTTCAGGAACAATTCAATCATTGGGGAGACCTGCATATTTGGACTGCTGGCACTAAATACCTTCTTTGAAACTGCCCTCCACCATGAAGTCCAATCAAATTGCTTGGTAACACAGGCATTACAGAGTCTTTGGAAGGGAGATGCTTCGAGCACAAAGCCATGCATTCTCGAAAAGGCCCTAGAAAACATAACATCGTTGAAAAGCCTGGTGTTCCTTGAAATGATAGAACCGCACTCACCTCCTGGAGCGACATGCTGTTGCCTGTACTTCAAAGGGTTCTGTGGATGTTTTACAAACTTGCAAACTGGAAGACTTGAATAATATTCCAGTACTCTGAAAGCATGGGCGTTGTTTCTCCAAGAACTCCGACGGCAACCACTTACAGCATGTCTACGGAAACTACCCAGCAATGCTGCCGAAACACCAACCTTACCCTGGTTCGATGCTAGTCGCTGACTAAAGACAATGATCGACCTAGAATCGACAGCTAAGGCTCTCTTTATTCGTGTTTTCAAATTCTTCGAAAGTCTAAAATTAAAGAAAGTCGAAAATGTCGCACCCTCCCCTCCTGCACGGCGAAATGGAGATATAGAAGAAATAGAAGCGCGCCCAAAAAGAAGTCTGGATCTGGTCATGAATCTGTTGCCACAAACGGCAAGAGAAAATTTCATGGAACGAGGGGGCTTCTAACTTGCGTCCTCTTGAGCTCCTTAAGTTCTCTGAAGAGTAATATTACAAAAATTCTCCGACACCCGTTTCTTGCAAGTAAGGATTCGGGTAAAGAGGAACGAAGAACAAGCCAAATTTCCGAAGCTCTCAGCTTCAAAACTCCCAGAAATCCGATCAAGGACGAAGGGAAGCGCTAGCAGCATGACGAAGAGACCGAATCTTTTGGAAGAGGTTCCGAAGTTCGGGCTTACCCCGTGGAGAGACGACTGTGCGCAGGGCACATGGAAGTTCGGCCACCAGAAGTTCGGCCAAAGATGAGCTTTTCTCCAGCGTGGCAAATCTGACGTGCACGGTCAGGCATGTCACGTGTACGGTGAGGATGAGCAAAGACGTAAATGGAGATCACTTCTTGGTCAAATATGCAAAGGAAGTCACGCCTTGGAAAATGCTACATTTCTATGCAAATGGTGGATCGCATAGGATTACGCATGTGGCAATTTGGACTGACATTGGTCTTCCACACAACTGTCCTTTTCCTTTTTCTTTGAAAATTTTGAACATGGAGGTAGATCTCCGTGTTTTCATGTTAATCCCTTGCTCTTCTTTCTCTCCTGAGTTTGGCACTTGATTGATGACCATACATAGATTTCTTCAAATTGTAGGCTTTCTCTGTCAAGAGAAAGGAGATAACGAAGAGAGCTCTCACAATCTCACACACAAAGAGAGGAGCACACACAGATTGAGGCAAGGAATAATGATGATCTTCTTCTTCGTCGTCTATTACATAAAGAGAATCCAAGAATGACCTAATACAACAATAGAATCAATACAATGCATTATTGCATATATACATGCACATACACACATTAACACATACGTAAATACATGTATATGCACATCCACATGCATGCATATTCACATGCATGCAAATGGAAATGCATCCACATGCACATGCATGTTTCATACATATACACATGCATATGCATACATTTGTATATGTTTCTACACTTACACATACATATGCACATACGTACATATACACACACATACACATATATACACATATATATATGCACATACGTACACACACATATGCACATACACACACATGCACATACATACATATACACATATACGTGCACATACACTTACACATATACATGCACATACATACATATACACACACATACACATGCACATGCACATACACATACATATGCATATACACTTACACATGCACATGCACATGCACATGCACATACATACATATACATACACATACACATGCACATGCACATGCACATACACATACATATGCATATACACTTACACATGCACATGCACATACATGCATATACACATATACATATGTACATACATACATATACACATACATACACACATATGAAGTAATTCGATGGCGATGCACCACGGTGCCTTCTCCTTCTCGAGAGCTCCATGACAATATCCTTAGAGTAGAAAACCGAGCTCCTAAAGCTGCACACAGTAATGTGCACAAAGGTTGTAGAATATGCAGAAAAACACAGTACACAGGAAGGACGAAGACAGACTTCTTAGGTCTTACAAATGCGGTCAAACTTACAGTCTGTGACTGACCAGACCACTATATGTTTTATTAAAGAACATATACGAAGACCACTATATGTTTTATTAAAGGCCAATATGGCCAAAGTAACTATGGGAGAAAAAATAAAGAATGATAAAAGAATACCTGAGTGTAAGTATACAAACTATACCTCCCACCTAATGGGCATGTTACACAATATATAAGTGACTGTATAACATCATGAATCAAGAAACCCCCACCAAGTGACAACACTATTGAAAGCTATCATATGGTAGAGCTTTAGTCAAAGCATTTGTAGCATTATCTCGAGTGTGAACATTTTCAAGAATAATGTGCTCAGTGGCTAAGCAATCTCTAATGAAGTGATACCTCACCTCAATGTGCTTGGTCTTTGCATGATAGACCGGATTCTTAGCCAAAGCAATGGCACTCTGACTGTCACTGAGCAAATGAGGTACATGCTGAGGTAAACCCATATCACAAGCAAGATGAGAAAGCCACAATGCTTCCTTACATTCCTCACTTGATGCAACATACTCTCCTTCTGTGGTGGAAAGAGTTATACATTCTTGAAGACGAGATCTCCAAGAGATAGCACCTCCAGGAAAATGAAAAATGTACCCTGATGTAGACTTACGATTGTCTACACAACCAGCATAGTCAGAATCTGTGTAACCAATAATGGATGCTTTCCCTCTACCTAAGCATAGACACTTGTCCTTACTGCCACTCATATATCTCAAAATCATCTTGATCACTTCCCAATGTTTGTTGCCAAGATTAGACATATATCTGCTCACAATTCCCACTGCAAATGCAATGTCTGGTCTCGTAGCCACCATAGCATACATGAGACTACCAACAACAGATTGATAGGGAATTTTGGTGATGAATTCCTTTTCCTCATCTAACTTGGGGCAATCATCCTTGCTCAATTTCACATATGTGGGTAAAGGTGTACTCAATGCCTTTCCACCTTGCATGTTGAATCTGTGAAGTACTTTGGATATGTACTCACTTTGAGACAAGTATATGCATCTTTTACTCCTATCACGAGTAATGTGCATGCCAGGAATATGTTTGGCATCCCCCAACTCCTTCATATCAAATGTCTGACTCAATCTTTTTGAGAATTGACAAGTCATAAGAGGACTTCCCAGCAATCAACATATCATTGACATAAAGTATCAAGCATATCAAGCTGCCATCTGAGCATCTTTTTGTGTAGAGAAAATGATCCTCATTGCTTTGAGAATAACCTTGAGACTTCATAAAAGCATCAAACTTTTGGTACCATTGTCTAGGGGGTTGTTTAAGTCCATACAAGCTCTTCTTGAGCTTACAAACTAGACTTTCCTTGCCAGGAACTACCTAACCCTCTGGTTGTTCCATATAGATCTCATCTGTAAGATCTCCATGCAAGAAAGCAGTTTTCACATCCATTTGGACTAGCTCTAAGTCCTCCATTGCAACGAATCCAAGCAACATGCACGGGGTAGTCATCTTGACCACTAGAGAGAAGATTTCCTCGAAATCAACACCATGTTGTTGCTTAAAACCATTTGCAACAAGTCATGCTTTATACTTTGGAGAAGCACTATCTAATGTGAATTCAAACTTATATACCCATTTACATGGTAAATCTTTCCTTCCATTTGGCAAAGGTACTAAATCCTAAGTACCATTCTTGTGAATAGAATCCAACTCACTCTTCATGGCACACTCCCACTTGACATGATCCTGTGTCTGCATAGCCTCTTTGTAGCAAGAAGGCTCACCGGCATCTGTTAGCATAACAAAATCTAAGCCTGGAACATATCTATCATGTGGATGTGAGACACATGTAGAGCATCTCAATGGTTGCTGAATAAGAACGTGTGCAGACTGATATGATCAGACATTCTCTTGAACATCCCTATGTGTGGCATTTTTATGCATGCTAATTGGAGGACTAGTATCCTCAAACACCACTCTTCTCACTTCAACCTCCTTAATGGGTTATTTATGCATCTTAGACTCATTGAAAATGACATCACTACTTTGATCACTCACCGTGTTTCAGGATCCCAGAACTGATATCCAAATTGTCATTCTCGACCATATCCAAGAAAAATGCATTTCTTTGACTTATGGGCCAACTTTTATCTAAGACTCTTGGGTATATGAACATATATGCTTCACACCCAAAAACTTGAAGATGATCATAATATGGTGGCTTCCCTATCCATAACTCTTGTGCCACTTTCAGACCTCTGGTAGTACTAAGTGAAAGGTTAATCACATAAGCTGCAGTCAATACTACTTTTGCCCAAAAGCCTTGTGAGAGGTTTGCATGATACAACATAGAAACTACTCTAACTTGAATAGTTCTATTCATCCTTTCAGCTACACCATTCTGTATTGGGGTATAAGGAGCTGTTGACTCTCTACGAATCCCTCTAGATTGATGGAAAAGGCTGAATTCATGTGGGGTATACTCACCCCCATTATCTGAATGTAAAGCCTTAAGCTTAGTTCCTTTTTCAGTCTTAACTGAAGCAAGCCATTTTCTGAAAGTAGGGAATACGTCATCCTTCGATTTGATAGGATATACCCAGACTTTTCTAGTAGCATCATCTATGAAAGTGACAAAGTAAAGAGAACCACCTAAGGACCTTGTGGGCATAGGACCACACAAATCTATATGAATGAGATCTAAAGGCTGAATTGAAGAGTCAATGTGCATTCTATGCACATTTCTGGTTTGCTTTCCATATTGACAATGCTCACCAAGTGAGAAATCAGAGAAAGATAACAGAGGTAAGTAGCCAGAATGAGAAAGATTTTCCATTCCACTACGAGATATATGGCCCAAATGACCATGCCAAATACAAGCCATAGCCTGTTCAGTGACAGCTAAAAAGTGTTCTTTTTGTGATACAAATAAAGAATAAAGTGAGCCAACTTTTTTTCCTTTTGCAATAACCATATTGCCCTTTGATATACGAAAGGACTAAGCATAGAAGACAACCAAGGTTATCAAGTTGACCAACTGATATCAAAGTACGTGATAACTGAGGTACATGGCATACATTATGCATAGTAAATTTTGAACCATCAATGAACTGCACACAACCACATCTCCAACCCCCACAATGTCACAAATTAGAGAGAACCATTCTTTGTGTGGCATCACATGGAAAGAAGCAGCAAAATCTAGCAGCCACGTGTGGGAAAGAGAATTAGCCATAAGAGCTTTAGTTGGTAGAGTACTATCAAGTGTCAACACATCAGCATCATCAGAAATCGCATTAATTTCTTCAATCTTCACAGTCGAAGTAGATGGTGCAAGTAACTGTTTAACATGCCCATCAACATTATGTCCTTTACCTTTAGCATTCTTTAATGCATAACAGTCTTTCTTCATATGTCCTTTCTTATGACAATAATGGCATTCGATATCCCTCTTCCTTGATTTACTTCTACTCTTATTCTGTTGACCATTCTTTTCCTTGTTCTTGCTCCTACCACGTTGCTGATTCTTTCCTTGGTAAGAATCACGAACATTATATGCATCTCCACTCTGAGTGCCAATCATAGATTTTCTATGAATCTTATCACTCAAGAGTGCTCCACATATGTCATCATAGATAGGGTTACCACCAGGCGCACTATTGTTAATAGCTGTGCCAAACGTATCCCATGATGATGGTAGGGTGCATAAAGCAATACTGCTTTCATTTCATTATCCATCCCCATTTTTTGAGCTAGCATCAAACCCATTTGGATGAGTAGCAACACTATCTGTGTCCTTCATGTGAAGGTCATATAATTTTCTCATCATATACACTTCATTTGATGCCGTCTCTTTTTCATATGTATTGCATAACTTCTTCCAAAGCTCCTCTGCACTTTCATAGTCTAATACTGTAAAGTAAGCATTATCTACCAGGTGCAAGAGAATGGTAGACCTGGCCATTTCATCTAACTCATCCCAATCATCTTCATCCATGTTAGTAGGCTTCTTTGAAATCCCATTTACTGGCTTCCATTGCCTCCTTTGAATCAGCACATCCCCACCCTGATCCACCAGATGTGTCTGAGACCTCTAATGTCATGATGATAGAGAACTGAGTAGAATGATAATGGAGCTAGACGAGTCCAAACACCAACAAAAAAGTATACCAAGGAGTAAATCGACCACTGTATAGTTGACTAAACCAAAAATCTAGAAAAATTTTGCCAGAGTATCCTTGCAAAATGAGCATATGATGAGTGTCAAAATATCATAAAACGGCAACTATTGACATGTTTACCTGCATAATGAATCATTGACTCCATTGCATATAATCAGTTACCCAATAGAAGCCAACGAGGCTTATCGAGCACCTATGAACAATTATCATACATCTCCTATGGCGAGGTTGGGTAAGTCTTCCACCTACATCACTAAAGAGACCCCGACATTTGGGTGTCTCCCAGTTAAGAAAACCTCATCATGACCCTCTTTATCAAATAAAAGGCTTTATGCAAAAATGTAACCGCTCTATCAATGACCACATGGATGTACATAAGCGGCATCCACAAAAGCATACATGGTGTGTATGTGCTCAATATATGTAGTAAAATGACACTAAAAGGTTTAATGCACAGCCCAAAAAATAGCCAACAACACCTGCAAGTGTCTATCAACTCTGATGTCTTAGGCTCAAAAACCTGCATAAATTTGCATTGGCTGCTAACACCAAAACTGAAAACCTTTCAAGAAACCTGTAGTTTTACAAGTATAGATGAAAAGACAGCCCCGAAGGTTGATATTTATTGTTGGAGATATACAAAGAACACTCTTCTTGATGTTCTTGGACCTGTGTGAAGAGAACTCTGTGCAGAAATACTCCAAAATGGCTCCAAAAGACGCCCCAAAAATGCTTCAAAAATAGGCTTTGAAAGCAAAGAATGAAGCTTTGAGGGATCGAAACATGTTCAAGATAATGTTAACCTTAGTCTTTCCCCTCCTTCAAACACCACAAGAGTGTAGCTTAGTGACAAGAGATTGCCACGATTAAGTGAGCTCTACGGGGAACAATACTAGGATGGGTGACCTCCCGGGAAGTATCGGGAACCTCTATCTTCCTTGATCGCTGAGGTCCTCCCTCATGCGTAGCCAACGGTGACTTCGGTGACTCGGATGACAAGGTATGCCAGGGTCTATGCCTTGGTCGTTGCCTTAGTCATAAGCCTCGGAGAAAGCCGGGGAGGGGGGGTTGCTCGCTTCGCTCGCACAAAAGGAACAAAGCTTTTGTGTTGAACTGCTCTAATATCAGTGAAGTAATTCGATGGCAATGCACCACAATGCCTTCTCCTTCTCGAGAGCTCCACAAAAATATCCTTGGAGTGGAAAATTGAGCTCCTAAAGCCACACACAATACTCCGCACAGAGATTGTAGAATATGCAGAAAAACATTGTACATAGGGAGCACAAAGATAAACTTCTTATATCTTACAAATGCAGTCGAGCTTACAGTTTGTGACCAACTAGGCCACTATATGTCTTATTAAAGAACATATACAAAGAAGTGTCCAGTGGCCATTTGGCCTTTCACATGGATAGTAATGATAACAACATATACATGCACATACGTACATACACATATGCACATACACATGCACATACATACATATACACACATACACATGCACATAGTTACATATACACACATATACATGCACATACACACATATACACATACACTTACGTATATGCATGCACATACATACACACATACACTTACACATGCACATGGAGATACATGCATATACGCATATACATATGCACATACATACATGCACATATATATACATAGATACATATATATACATGAATATAGACACACTTACACAAATATAGATATATACCTACATGTGCATATATACATTTTATATACACACAAGCACACATAAATATGAATGAATTATATAATTAAAGTAATAAATATAAACAATAATAAAAATCAATAGAACAAGACTTTTCATTACTTAATACCATACACACAATTCAAAACATAACTAGAATGAACAATATATAGATAAAATACACACACACACACATATATATATATTTATATCAATGTAAATACATATCCACTGTCATAATCAAGAATCCTAATAATAATAATAATAATAATAATAATAATAATAATAATAATAATAATAATAATCATCATCATCCTCATCATCACGATCATCTACATGATCTGATGTATCTGTGTGAGCACTCTGTGATAATCAAAATCGTCCCTCCTGTGTTTGTCTCTCCACCTCATTCATATCTTCCTCTCCATGATACTCTTATATTACATATAACAAACAGAAATAAGTAAAACATACAAAACATCCATAAAAATAACATAATTATATGAAATTTAATAATACTCACAAATGCATCCAGATGATCTCGCATATACTCGCTCAAACGTTGATATCCAAAATGTGTAGCATACTCGATCTCATGTTTCGTAAGATATCAACCATAATCCTTTCACTGCATTGAAACAAATAAAAAAGATTAGTCTCTTGCGTTTTAACTAAAATAAAAAATATACTTACAATAACACATATACTTACAAACGTAGCTACAAAACCATGATGGCCCATTTGGCCTAAGTGAGATGTGTGGCCCGACTCAACTCTCTTCTTTGCAGCAGCCTCTTTATTTAAATATAAAAAAATACATAAATTAAATGTAAAGCATTAATAAAACATATGAGAATTATAAATATAAACTATTAATTTGTATACCTTCTACTGAGAAAATGACTCCAGAACATGTAGTTGTCTATGAAAAAACTGCCACGTCTCAGGTGGTATGTTAGGTCTCCTCTTATTTTTTTCCACCATACAATATCTTTCGTTATTTTAGTCTCAAACAAGAAAAAAAGGATCAGAATACATACACATACATACACACATATAGCATGCGCATACACATATACATACACTTACACATACATACATACATACATACATACATACATACATACATACATACATACATACATGCATACTAAATACATGCACACATACACATACTCACATATATAACATATATATATATATATATATATATATATATATATATATATATATATATATATATATATATATATATATATATATATATATATATACCTGTATATATATTTATATACATAACAGTATATTATATCAAACTTTTAATTTTAAATATATTTGATAGATACATAACTGATGCATGTTTTTTCTTTGTTATAATCAGATTCTGGTCAATCAGAGGGCACTCCACCACCTCCTACCCATGCAATGACTTCACATGTGTCCTCTGATAGGAATTATGATGAATTTTACTATCAAGAGCATATTATATGTTGGTGTAACTCTTGCTATGGCACATATTGAAGACCACGATTGGAATGTATTAAACATGAGGTAGAGCATGGTACTTTTGAGCATGCAGCACCACCTGGTCAACGTGATAATGCTTGGGTATGTATTTTTTCTATAAAGTAATGTCATTATTTTATTTTAAAACCATATACAAAATCAAATTATTGTTGATATACAGGAATACTTGCTCGATGATGATGATGATGATGATGATCATAATAATTCTCATACTAATTGCACATTTGAGGAGCATGAAAATAGACATGAATCACCATACATGAGTAGAGATGTAGCAAGATACATAGTTGTCAATACTATTACTTCATTACATGTTGGTGATGAATTATTAGTGAATTATGGATGGCGTAGAGCTCCAAGAGCACCTTTTAACTAGAGAGAGAATGAAAACTTTCTATCCATATTTAATAAATTACATATTTAATTTTATGTTTAAACTTTACTTTTCATTCATTTGTGGCATATTAATGATTTTTATTCATGTGTGTAGATTCCAACTTATGATGCTGATGATATTCCACCACATCATTCACAGTTGCCAATAAGACCTCATTTATCAAAAGCTTCTATGAGGAGGCTACGCAAAAGTGATCATGTGGAATATGCAAGGTTGAAATACCTATATTCAAAGGAAGATAAAGTACAAGATTTGTGGGACAATGATGAAGATGATGGCATGGCATATTTTATTGAGGATTGGTATCAAAATGACAATGAGAGCATTGATATTTCTAAACATGAGAAATATCCTCGAGAGGAATGTCTAAAGCATGTATATGAAGGAAGTCATTTGACCCAACTAAGTGCGAGCTTACTTATTCTCAATCTTCAAAATCGTTTTGGATGGAGTAATGTATCTGTTTTGGCACTATTAAGGTATAATTTTTAATTTTCTATCTATTTATATATATACATGCATAAATATATACATATAAATAAATACATACATAGACATACACATATACCTATATACATAAATGTGTACACACATATACACATATACACATGTTATGAGAATAAGGTCAAATTATACATACCTATATCTAATGAAGATATTTTGTCCATCTAGCCTTTGGAATTGTCCACCCAGCCTTTAGAATCTTCCTGACACATCTGGTTCTCCTATTCTAGTCGACCTAATACCTGCGTTGCTAACTTTTATGAACTTTGCATACAAATATTAAGTATCAGTTAGCTATGGAGGTATTAGGTCAAGAACAAAAACTTGCATTGAAAGGATGCTTTCTTTCCACCCATCTTTTAAAATTATTCTTCTATCCTTCAAAATCTTCAAGATAAATTTGTTTCTCCCATTTTCCAAATGACCTAATACCTCCATAGCTAACTGATACTTAATATTTGTAAACAATTCAAGTAATTTATTGACTATAAAAATGGGAGACAACCAAAGGATTCAGTGGTCTAGATATCTATATGGCTCGTGTTGCTTACCTCCGAAAACAGTTGGAGAGTGAGCACATGAATGAAGGTGATTCTATGGACAGTTTTCTTACAAAGATCAAAGACCTCAAGGAACAATTGATTTCTGCTGATGAGGTTATACCAGATAGCTCACTTGTGCAGACCGTTCTGAATGGTCTTCCTGATTCATATCAGAGTTTTGCCTCTACTCTTCGGTTGATGATGAAAGGCAATCTGAATGCCTTGTCATTTGAGGAATTAGTCTCTGTTCTGTTGCAGGAAGATCAGTCCAGGCAGAACAGGTCCATTATGCGTGTTGCAGATCAAGCTTTCCTGGCTAGTCAGAAGGGCAAAGGAAAATGGAGCTCTTCTACTAGTAAGCAGAAATCTGCAAATGCTGCACAATCGAAGAACCAGGATAAAGATGAGAAGAAATCAGAAAAGCAAAAATTGTTCTGCAAGTACTGTAAAGGAAATGATCATATTATAAAGAACTGTCCAAAACTGGCTGCTAAAGAGGCAAAGAAGAAAGAGGCTGGAATGGTTGTTGCAGAGGCCTCTACACCAAAAACAGAGTCTGCAAATCTTGTGCAGGAAGAAGAATGGGCGTTTATTACTGTCTGCAATTTTGACCCATCTTCTCATGATCAGTGCATGTCTGCAGTAGACTCAGATGTTTGGTACTTTGACAGTGGGGCAACCAAACATATTACCTCGCAGCGCAGTTTCTTCTCTTCACTCGAGCTTGCCCCTACAGGGAATACTGTCATATGCGCCAATAACTCCTCTTATCCTGTTATGGGAGTTGGTAAGATCATTCTGACTACTGCTGATGGTAGTTCTTTCACTTTGTCAGATGCTTTATTTGTGCCAGGGATCAAAAAGAACCTGTTATCAGTTTCTGCATTAGCCAAGATTGGCTTGGTTGTGAAATTCGTTGATGACAGGTGTACAGTTCATGATCTCTCAAATGGCGATGTGATTATTGCTTCTGGCATTTTATGTCGTGGGCTGTATAAGCTCATAGACTATGAAAGATCTGTGAATGATTCGGCATGTGCAGTTCATGATTCTCAGGCTATGTCAGATGCAAAGCTTTGGCATGCACGCTTTGGTCATCTGAATTTTGCTAGTTTGTTACGCCTGCAGAAATCTGAAATGGTGTCCTCTTTGCCCAAACTTGAGGCACCTGGAAAACATGTTTGTGAAGGCTGTATTTTGGGCAAAATGCAGCGTTCTTCCTTTCCAAAAGATGGTTCAGTTCGGGCTACGCAGAAATTGCAGCTTGTACATAGTGATGTCTGTGGTCCTATGCAGACACCCTCTTTTGGAAATTACCTTTACTTCGTGACTTTCATTGATGATTTTTCCAGGCATGCATGGGTATATCCACTCAAAGCAAAGTCCGAAGTGTTCATGTGCTTCAAACAGCTTTTGGTTTTGGCTGAAAATCTGTCAGCATGTAAAATGGGCACCCTCCGTTCTGATCGAGGGGGGGAATATATGTCTTCAGATTTTAATGCATTTCTGGCTGAACGTGGGATAAAACACCAGTTTACAGTGCCGTATACACCTCAACAGAATGGAGTTGCTGAACGAAAGAACAGGTCACTCATGGAGATGGCGAGGTGCATGGTCAAAAGTCAGGCTTTACCACATAGTTTCTGGCTTGAGGCTGTCATGTGTGCAGCATATGTACTGAACAGGTGTCCCACGAAAGCGTTGCAGTCTATCACTCCATATGAGGCTTGGCATGACCGCAAGCCATCTGTTGCTCATCTGCGTGTTTTTGGTTGTTTGGCATATGCATTAGTGCCTGAACAACATCGCAGAAAATTGGATAATAAGGCAGTAAAATGTATTTTTGTTGGGTACAGTTCTGAAAGTAAAGGCTATCGTCTTTATCATCCACAGACTAAACGCATTCTGGTTAGCCGTGATGTTGTCTTTGTGGAAGATGCTATTCAGCCATTACTTTCATGTACTAAGGAGACATCTGTTAGCTCCAAAGACATGTATGATACTTTGATGCCTCTTTTTACAGGTGGACAGGCTAGTGCTGGTCCTAATGAGGCAACTTCTCAGCCTTTGCAGGTTTCATATGATGATGCAGATCATTCCATTTCTGATGCAGATTTACATGATGCACTTGTTGATGAGAGAGCTGATATTGAGAAAGCAAAAACTATGCCAAAATGGCTGGTGCAGACTTTGCGTGACAACAAATTAGATGCACCTTTGTCATATCGTACTCGTTCAGGTTCTCATAGTGCCTCCTTTGCATCAGATTGCTATGCTATGGCTGCATCTAGTCTCTGTGATGAGAATGAGCCTATTTCTTTTGATGAAGCACAAAATTCAGAAAATTGGATGGCTGCTATGCAATCTGAATATGATGCTATAATGAAGAATGGTACATGGTCTTTATGTGACTTGCCTCCTGGCAAGAAGGCCATTGGCACTAAGTGGGTATACAAGCTTAAGCGTAAACCTGATGGTACAGATGACAGGTATAAGGCTAGGCTTGTTGCAAAGGGTTATGCGCAGGAAAGAGGCATTGATTTTGATGAGACCTTTGCACCTACATGCCGTATGTCTACTGTTCAGAGCATTTGTGCACTTGCAGCCCATCATGGTTGGAATGTACATCAGTTGGACATTAAAACAGCATTTCTGAATGGTGACTTGCATGAAGAAGTGTATGTTTTTCAGCCCCGTGGCTTTGTGCAGAAAGGGCATGAAAACCAGGTGTGCAGGTTAAAGAAGGCGCTATATGGTTTAAAGCAAGCACCACGTGCTTGGTATGAGAAAATACATGCCTATCTGATTGCACATGGTTTTGAGAACAGTCCAACTGAAAGCACCTTATATGTTAAGCGTGCTAATGATGTGCTTTTGATCATTGTTGTCTATGTAGACGACATGCTGCTCACTGGTCCTCTTGAGAAGCATATTGCTGATTTCAAGGCTGATTTGCATGCCTCATTTGAGATGTCTGATTTGGGGGATTTGCATCACTATTTGGGCATTCAGTTTATGCAAGTTGATGGTGGAATGGCTTTGTGTCAAACGAAATATATTGACACATTACTACAGCGTTTTGGCCTTGAAGACTGTAAGCCTATTGCCACTCCTATGGAGACAGGTTTACGATTGAGTCTTCATGATGCTGGAGATGCATTTGATGCTGTTCTCTATCAGCAGGCTGTTGGATGCTTGATTTACTTATGCATTACTCGGCCAGATATTCAGTTTGTTGTCTCACAGATGAGCAGGTTTATGCATTGCCCAGGAGTCACGCATTGGAAAGCGGTTAAGCGCATCTTTCGCTACTTGAGTGGTACTCGGCTACTTGGGTTGTTTTATCCCAAGGGGGGATCACTACCGCCAGATTTGCATGCTTTTTCTGACTCAGATTGGGCTGGTTGCTATGACACTCGTGTGTCCACCAGTGGTTTTTGCTTCATGCTTGGTAGCTCATGTATATCTTGGTTGAGCAAGAAGCAGCCTACTGTGGCCACTTCCAGTTGTGAGGCTGAGTATAGGGCAGCTTTCACAACGACTGGTGAGTGTGTGTGGCTCAGACGCCTTATGGCTGATTTGGGTGTTGGCCAGTCTTCTGCCACCACCATCTTCACTGACAGTCAGAGCGCATTGGCAGTTGCGAGGAACCCTGTGTTCCATGCTCGCACTAAGCACATTGAGGTGCATTATCACTATGTGAGGGAGAGGTTCTCTGCTGGGGAGATCAGCTTGGCATATGTGCCCACGCAGGAGAACATTGCAGACCTTTTCACGAAGGCTCTGCCTAGGGAGAAGTTTGAAGCTTTCCGCAAAGCTTTGGGCTTACTTCCTTTTGTGGAGTGATTTCCACATAGCTCGGCACTTCCTTATACATGAGTGCCAGCTCCTTGTTCACCGCATCACTCCCAGGGGGGATTTGTTGATATATTTAGGTAGTGATGTGTGTGAACACTCTAGGACCGCCGGGGCACTTTTTTCCCTCTTTAGGAGGTTTTTTTCCCCCGGCTTGTATATACGCCTATTGCCCTAATGGGCTACTTATCTTTGTACATTCTCATACAGTCTTGTGTGTTGTGCTCCAAGCTTCTTCTTCTTCCTTGTGCTGTTCGCGTGCTTCCGCAGACGTCTAACTCCAACAAAGTGCACGCATGCCGCGACGTGGAAAACCAAAACTTGAGAAGGAGCTGAACTTGAACTGATACCACTATTGGGTGTGTGTAGAAGTGCAAGAGACAAACGAGAAGCACACACAAGGAGCACAAATGCAGCAAGACACACAGAGAAGATGATGGCTGGAATAGCTCTCTCTATTGATGATGAACTGAACTGAAGTAAGAGTTGAATAATATCCTTAAGTACAAAGTACCACCACATATGAGAGTATCAAGTATGTGGTAACATGGGGAAAAAACCTCTAACCAACATTAGAGTAAAAAGTGCCCATGTATAGGGAAAAGGTTCACATCAAAGCTACTCAAGGAACAGATAAGTGTAACACTTATAAGGTAATTATGATACTTTTATATTTAATATATATGAATATTTGATGTCTTTTATTTTTTAATTAATTGTTTTTATGATATGTATAGGTGGATTACATCAAAAGAGATTGACAAAAAATCGATCTTGCAAAAGAAATGTGAATGCAAAGAGCTACTATGTTTGATGGAGAAAGAGCTTCCTACTTCATTTTTGATATTCAGATTCATTTCTTAGTCCATCTTGTAGATGAAATAGAGATTGCAGGTGTTGGCAACACTCGATGGATGTTTTGGGTCGAGCAATTTATGGGAATATTAAAAGTTTATGTGCGGGAAAGAGCGAAACCAGAAGGATCCATGACAAAGGGTGGGATGCTTGAGGAGTGCATGTACTATGTTATTGAGTACCTTGAAAGAGTTCATGAAGAAGCTCCAAGTACATGGACCAATGAGTCGTTTTCAAAAATAATAGATGAGGTATTATCAAGTAAGAGAGTTCCATTTTTATTTACATTTCAAGAAAAAAATGATGTTTGTACTTTTGTAGCATATAATTGCGAATGCATGCAACCATTCGTTAGTGAGTACGAATAGAAACTTCAAAATCTCTAAAGTAAAAGACAGATAAACAAAAGATATAGACGTAATTTCGATAATAATGATATTACAAATATATCTTCTTTCATGGATTGGTTATATACTCGTTTGCAATGATCCAATGCAAATAATGAAGAAGTTTCAGATGAACAGAAAGAGTTAACGATAGGTTGTGAATGAAAGCTAATTTTATTTTAACAATATTTTGTTTTTTTCATATATGTATATTAGTTTCTCTTTACTAATTTAATTTCTTTTGCAGGCTCTAATGTTCACTAACATGCGGGCTTTTGGATAACATATTAAAATCAAAGCTATTGATTCTTTTTGTAAAACAGAGGATTCTAGCATTGTTGCTTCTTTCAAGCAACTATCATGTGCTAGCTCAAAAGACATGAACTCTATAGATGGCAAACTTGGTTACGTGGGAACTATTGTTGGTATCTATGAAATATTGTTTCGTACATTCAAATAGGTAGAAAAAAGATTATATTTTTTAAAGCACCTAATAATGGGTTTTTGTTTTTGTATATTTTGATAGATCATTATGAAGGTTGATTGGTTTCGAACCGAGTATAAAGGTAGTAATTCCACATCGAGAAAGGAATTATCTGAGTTTTGGGAAATTGATTCTTCCAAGGTAATGCGATCTACTAGAGAACCATATATTCTTCCTAAGCATATTGAACAAGCATTTTTTTATAAAAACACTGATGCTCATCCTTGGTGGCAAGTCATTCATGTTCAACCTAGAGGTAGGTCATTGTTTGAACAGTTTATTGTTACAAAGATCGAAAAAAGTCCTCTTGATGATTCACCATCAGATATGGATACATCACATCTGAAAGAGAAATTAGAATCATTGTACATGAAAATGATACTAATCTTTTCGATGAAGAGAATAATATTCTACATGCTGATTCTACTGATGATGAAAAGGAATTACCAGAAATCGATATTAGTCCATCAATAGATTATGTCATTCATGAAAACACAGATTGAACAATAGAAGAAATAAATGAAATCAATAAGGATAATGAAGATGAGACTATATTGATGTCTTATCAAAATGATGGCAATAATGAAAACATATGAGTAGATTAGATAGTAAATCTTACTCTAGTTATCGATCAATAACTTGAATCATTTGAATGGATATCAGATAATAGATTCTTCTTTATTCAGCTAGAATATCGGTGAATCCTATTAGAGAGATGAAATCATGTTCCTTTAAGTTAGAACATGAAGCTCGGGGGTATGCCTAAAATTTTATATATAGCTTTATTTTTGAGGAGAAAATTTTGGTCATGTAAGTATGCATATGTGTGTGTATTCATGTGTATTATATGTATACATGTGTTAGTATGCACATATGTGTGTTTCGTGTATATGTATGTGTGTGCATGTGTGTGATGTATGTGTACATGTGTTAGTATGCACACGTGTATGTATGCATATGCATTTGTGTAATATATGAAAGTGTCTTTATAATTGTGTATGCATGTATAAGTATACATGTGTGTATGTAGGCATGTATATGTGATGTGTATATATGTATATGTGTAAATGTGTACATGTAAATATGTATGCATGTATATATATACATGTGTGCATATAGGCATGTATGTGTGATGCATAATGTATCTACTCCATCATTTTATATTTATGTATGTATATCTACATGATGTGTATGTATCTTTATATATTATGATCCTCATTGATTCGAGTAGCTATATATAGAGGCATAAGGTTGGGAGGAGAGACATCCCTCTAGTAGGTGGTCAGAGGAATAGATGCAATGTGTATATATACTTCAACCATATGGCTAAAAGGTTGGATTAGGCTTTCTAAATTATGATATGTATAATAGGGTTTTTGAATTAGGATATGTATATATATATATATATATATATATATATATATATATACACACACACATTGTGTGTATGTATGTGTATTTATATGTGCATATGCATGTGTTGTGTGTGGGTGTGTATGCATGTGTATGTGTATATATGTATGTAAATATGATTATGTGATTCTATGTGTGTGTACATATGATTATGTATGTGTATGTGTATATGAGTATGTGTATGTGTATGTGTCTATCTGTGTATTCATTATATGTGTGTAACTGCATGCATGTGTATGTGTGTGTGTGTAAATGTGCATGTGTATGTGTGTGTGTGTAAATGTGCATGTATGTGTGTGTGTATGAATGTGTATGTGTGTGTATGCATGTATGTGTACCTCCAATCTCACTCCTTTCTATCTCTCTCATATACATGCATACATACATAAACACACATACACATATCCACATATATATACATACATACAAACATACACATGTATGCATGTGACCTGATGTGCATGTATGTTTGTGTATATATGTGTGTATATAAATATGTGTATAAATATATATGTAAATATATGTGTATATTATATGTGTGTGTATATATAGTTCACTACTAGAAATAGAGGGGCGTAGCGACACCCCCCATAGAAAAAAAAGCGGGTTTCGTTGCTTATGCGATGAAAGCATCACATAAGCGATGAAACTCTTTTTTATTAAGAAAAAAAAGAATTCTCGTCACATAAGCGATGCAAAGCGTTGCTTATGCCATGCTAAATTGTATTGTTGCAAATAGCATTGCTATTGAGTGATGCTCCTAGCGACGTTGGCAAACTGATTGTGACGCTCCAGTGACGTGTGAGATTTCAGAGAATCGCATAAGCAACACTCTGGGATGTTAAAAAAAAAATCGATTTCTCTCGGCACATTTTGCCGGGATTGAGACGTGAGAGAGAGAGAGATAGAGAGAGAGAGAGAGAGACAGAGAGAGATCGAGCATGCACACACAATCTCCTAGCTAGTGATGGTCAGAGAAGCACAAAGGTACGCTCACACACACACATACACACACAAATACACATGCATATACACACATATACACACATAGACAACACACATAGACACATACACATACACACATACACATACACACATACACATACACACATACACATACACACATATACACATATACACACACACACACATATAGACATAGACACATACACACATACACACGCATACATAGATTTACACACACATACACATGCATACACACACACATATATGCACATAGACACACATACACACACATTCACACACACATTCACACACACACACAAAGATACACACATAGACACACACACATACAAACATAGACACACACACACACATACACACATAGACACACACACATACACACAAATTTACAGACACATACATACACATGCATACACACACACATATACACACATAGACACACACATACACATAGACACACACACATAGACACACACACATAGACACACACACATAGACACACACATACACACACACATACACACACATACACACATAAACACACACACATACACACATAGACACACACACATACACACACATACACACACGTTTACACACACACACACATACACACACATAGACACATGCATACACACATAGACACACACATACACACATAGACACACACACACATACACACACACATACACACACACATACACACACACATACACACACACATACACACACATACTAACATAGACACATACACACACATATATACACACATAGACACATACACACACATGGACACAGACATACACACATACACACACACATAGACACACACATGCATACACACCTAGAGACACACACACACATACAAACAGATTTACACACACACATACACATGCATACACACATATATATACACACATAGACACACACACACACATATACACACACACATACACACATAACACACACATACACACACATATTTACACACACACATACACATGCATACACACACATATATACACACATAGACACACACATACACACATAGACACACACACATACACACATAGACACACACACATACATACATAGACACATACACACTTACACACACAAACACAAACCCACACACATTTTCACACACACATACACATGCATACACACACATATATACACATACACACGTATATACACACGGATATGCACACATATACACACACATACACACATAGATACAAACACACACATACACACAAATTTACGCACACACATACACATGCATACACACACATATATACACATACACACGTATATACAAACATAGACACACACATACACACACATACATACATAGACACACACACACATACACACATAGACATACACACACATACACACACACATATATACACACAAATTTACACACACATATATACACACAAATTTACACACACACACACATAAACATGCATACACACACATATATACACACATAGACCCACACACACACACACACATAAACACACACACACATATACACACACATACACACATAGACACACACAAACACACACACACATAGACACATACACACACATATATGCATACACACACACACGTAGAGACACATACACACACATACACATACATGCATACATATGCATATGCATACATATGCATATGCATACATATGCATATGCATACATATGCATATGCATACATATGCATATGCATACATACATACTTACATGCATACACACACATACACACACATGCATAAATATGCATACATAATGCACATGCATACATAATGCACATGCATATGCATACATACATGCTTACATGCATACACACATACACATATAGACACATACACACAAATTTACACACACACACATACACATGCATACACACACATATATACACACATAAACACACACATACACACATAGACACACACACACATACACACATAGACACACACACACATACACACATAGACACACACATATACACACGCATAGACACATACACACACATACACACTTACACACACACATACACACATACACACACATTTACACACACATACACATGCATATATACACACATATATATAGATACACATGTATATACATACATAGACACACACACAGACACACATAGACACACACACACACACATATACACACACATGGACACATACACACACATATATGCATACACACACACATAGAGACATACACAGACATATATGCATACACATACATAGAGACACATACACACACACATACACATACATGCATACATACATACTTACATGCATACACACACATACAAACACATATACACACACATGCATACATAATGCATGTGCATATACATATATACATGCTTACATGCATACACACACATATACACACAGATTTGCACACACACACATACACATGCATACACAAACACATATATACACACATAAACACACATATACACACATTGACACACACACATACACACATAGACACACACACATAGACACACACACATACACATACATACAGACACATATATACAGATACACACGTATATACACACATCGGCACACACACACACAAACACACACACACAAACACACACACACATGGACACATACACACATAGAGACACATAAACACACATATACACATACATGCATACATAATGCATATGCATACATACATACTTACATGCATATACACACATGCATACATATGCATACATAATGCACATGCATATGCATACATACATGCTTACATGCTTACACACATACACACACTCAGATATACACCTACATACACATACACACACATATACGTATTTACATATACATACACACATATAGATACACACATGCATATACACAAACACATGCATACACACATACACATGAATACACATGCATATACACACACACACATACATATACATACATATATGTATACACATATCAGGTCACATGCGTACATGCCCATGAACATACACACATACATACACATGCATACACATATACATACACATACATATACATTCATACATATGTAAATATACATATATTGATTTCTAACCCATTTTCTTTTATATGTACAGGTATTATGGATCCTAGTAGAGAGAGAAAGGCGAAACTTAGATGCCGATCGAAGAGCCTCCAACATTTTTATTTTTTCATAAAAAACTTGTCATGTAACCGATGCTAAAGCATCATAAATCTCTACCCATATAGCATCACATATGTGACGATAATTAACGTCGCTTATGTGATGCAAAATAGTGTCGCTTATGTGATGCAAAATAGCATCGCTTATGCAACACTTTTTTTTAATCGTCGCTTTAGCGACGCTCGATGTAACCATCGCATATCGTGTCACGCCACACGTCAATAAAAATTTCAAATTTTCTGTCGTTTAACCCATGTTTCGTGCTTGACGCTTGCTGCAACACTTTATGTAAATTTATAGCAACGAAATTGTGTCGTGTCAACCATCACGATGCACCCATATATCCTTGTAGTGGTTACACATATAAACATAACAAATAAAAGCAATGCATACCCTACATTATCACGAGGATGAGCCATAAGTGTTCGCATCTCTTTTAGACACCACTTATGCGACCATCACGATGCACCCATATATCCTTGTAGTGGTTACACATATAAATATAACAAATAAAAGCAATGTATACCCTACATTATCACGAGGATGAGCCATAAGTGTTCACATCTCTTTTAGACACCACTTATGTGACCACCGAGTCCCAAATTCTATCTCAAGTGAACTAATTATATATTTTTTATCCCTCTCATCATGCTCACTACAAAAATAAAACAAAATCATGTAAATAGAACATAAGATATTTTTTTCAATTTATATGTAAAACTTATACTTACTTCCACTACAAGTGGACAAGGCGCATGTAGGAGTCACATAATGTTCACATTCTTCTCTTGAACTCCAATCCATTCCCTATGTACACTATATTCCCCTCTGGCTCTATATCGCACTCCAACCCTAAGATGCCTATGCATGTCCTCATAGGCACCTGTGCTCTGATCTCATGATCTGAAGGTGGTATAGGGGTCTTGAAAATAGATAGATAAAAATAAATAAAAATATGTGTTATAATATCATTAAAAAAAAAAGTGAAAAAAAAAACATACCTATGAGCAGATAGTTCTCTTCCTGCATGTGGAGCTATAGAAGAGCCCTCCTCTGATCGCTAGGTAAGCATCTGGATCGTAAAATCCAGCTCATCATCATGCATCTCTGAGTACTCATGCATGACGATCCCTAAGGTATCATGCAGAACTCTTGCTCTCATAAGACTTTTTATGAGAGTGAGTTTCGCCTTGCTCTCTCTACTAGGATCCATAATATATGTACATATAGAAAGCTTCAAACTTCTCCCTAGGCAGAGCCTTGGTGAAAAGTTCTACAATGTTCTCTTGTGTGGGCACATGCCAAGCTGATCTCCCCTGTAGATAACCTCTCCCTAACATAATGATAATGCACCTTAATGTGCTTAGTGCGACTATGGAACACATGGTTCCTCGCAACTCCCAATGTGCTCTGATTATCAATGAAGATGGTCACCCAACACCCAAATCAGCCACACACACTAAATAGTCACTATGAAAGCTACTTTATACTCAGCCTCACAACTAGAAGTGGCCATAGTAGGCTGCTTGTTGCTCAACCAAGATATACATGAGCTACCAAGCATGAAGCAAAAAGCCACTAGTGGACACACGAGTGTCATAGAAACTAGCCCAGTCCAAGTGAGAAAAGGCATGTAAATCTGGTAGTAGTGATCCCCCCTTGGGATAAAACAATCCAAGGATCCGAGTACCACTCAAGTAACGAAAGATGCGCTTAACTGCCTACCAATGCTTGACACATGGGCAATGCATAAACCTGCTCATCTACGAGGCAACAAATTGAATATCTTGCTGAGTAATGCATAAGTAAATCAAGCATCCAATAGCCTACTGATAGAGAACAACATCAAATGCATTTCCAACATCATGAAGACTCAATCGTAAAACTGTCTCCATAGGAGTGGAAATAGGTTTATAGTCTTCAAGGCCAAAAAATTGCAATAATGTGTCAATATATTTCATTTGACACAAAGCCATTCCACCATCAACTTGCATAAATTGAATGCCCAAATAATGATGCAAATGCCTGAAATTAGACATCTCAAATGAATCATGCAAATCAGCCTTAAAATCAGCAATATGCTTGTCATGAGGACTAGTGAGTAGCATGCCATCAACATACACAACAATGATTAGAAGCACATCATTAGCATGCTTAACATATAAGGTGGTTTTAGTTGGACTATTCTCGAAACCATGTGCAATAAAATAGGCATGTATCTTTTCATACCAAGCACATGGTGCTTGCTTCAAACCATATAATGCCTTCTTTAACCTGCACACTTGGTTTTCATGCCCTTTCTGCACAAAGCCACGGGGCTGAAAAACATACACTTCTTCATGCAAGTCACCATTCAGAAATGTAGTTTTAATGTCCAACTGATGTACATTCCAACCATGATGAGCTACAAGTGCACATATGCTATGAACAATAGTCATTCGGCATGTAGGTGCAAAGGTCTCATCAAATCAATGCCTCTTTCCTATGCATAACCCTTTGCAACAAGCCTAGCCTTATACCTATCAATTGTTCCATCAGGCTTACAATTCAGCTTGTATACCCACTTAGTCCCAATGGACTTCTTGCCAGGAGAATATGATATGATAAAAGTGGCACTATGAGAGCCTGAATGAATATGATATGATAAAGGTGCATCTAATTTGTTGTCACGCAAAGTCTGCACCAACCATTTTGGCATAGATTTTCCCTCCTCAATATCAGCTCTCTCATCAACAAGTGCATCATGTAAATCTGCATGAGAAATGGAATGATCTACATCATCACATGAAACCTGCAAAGGTTGAGAAGTTGCCTCATTAGGACCAGAACTAGACTATCCACCTGTAAAAAGAGGTAGCAAAGTATCATACATGTCTTTGGAGTTAACAGATCTCTCCTTAGTACATGAAAGTAGTGGTTGAATAGTGTCTTCCACAAAAAACAACATCACGTCTAACCAAAATGTGTTAGTCTATGGATGATACAGACGATAGCCTTTGCTTTGACAACTGTACCCAACAAAAATACATTTCCATGCTTTATCATCCAATTTCTTGCGATGTTGGTCAGGCATTAATGCATATGCCAGAAAACAAAAAACATGCAGGTGAGCAACAGATGGCTTGGGATCATGCCAAGCCTCATATTGAGTGATATACTGCAATGCTTTAGTGGGATATTTGTTAAGTAAATATGTTGCAACACATAATGGCCTTGAGCCAGAAACTATGTGGTAAAGCCTAACTCTTGACCATACAGCTCGCCATCTGCATGAGTGATTTGCTCTTCCGTTCAACAACTCCATTTTGTTGAGGTGTATATGGCACTATATACTAATGTTTTATCCCATGTTTAGCTAGAAATGCATTAAATTCAAAAGACATATGTTCCCCCCCTCAATTAGAATGGAGGGTGCCCATTTTACATGCTCACAGATTTTCAGCCAAAACCAAAAAGTGTTTGAAGCACATAAACACTTTGGACTTTGCTTTCAATGGATATACCCATCCATGCCTGGAAAACTCATCGATGAAAGTCATGAAGTAAAGATAGTTTCCAGAGGGTGTCTACATACAACCTCAAATATCACTATGAACAAGCTGAAATTTTTTAGTAGCTCTAACTGAACCATCCTTTGGGAAGGAGGAACGCTGCATTTTGCCCAAAATACAACCTTCACAAACATGGTTATCGGGTGCCTCAATTTTGGGCAAACAGGACACCATACCAGATTTCTATAGGCGTAGCAAACTAGCAAAATTCAGATGACCAAAGAGTGAATGCCAAAGCTTTGCATCTAACATAGCATGAGAATCATGTATTGGACATGTTGAATCATCCACAGATTTTTCATAGTATGAGCTTATACAACCCACAACATAAAATTTCAGAAGCACTAATCATGTCGCCATTTGACAGATCATGAACTGTACATCTATCATCAACAAAATTCACAACCAAGCCAATCGTGGCTCATGCAAAAACTGATAACAGATTTTTCTTGATCCTTAGCACAAATAAAGCATCTCACAATGTAAAAGAACTACCATTAGCAGTAGTCGAAATGATCTTACCAACTCCCATAATAGGATAAGAGGAGTTGTTGGCACATATGACAGTATTTCCTGTAGGGGCAGGCTCAAGTGAAGTGAAGAAACTGCATTGTGAGGTGAAATGTTTGGTTGCCCCACTATCAAAGTACCAAACAACTGAGTCTACTGTAGACATACACTCCTCATGAGAAGATGGTGTTGGTGCATTTTACCCAAGCCTACATGCTTGATATATTTGATATCATCCTCATTTGTAAGTCACATGAGTAGTCATGTGAACACCTCTTGTAAAAGAGTTCATTTTTATCTCTTGTAATTGAAAAAAGAAAAAGGAAAAGGATGGCTTACCTCATGCATGATGTAAAAGCAATTTCGTGGCTCTAACTACCAAAACCCACGACTTTTTGAGCTGAGGGAATATCTCCTAACTTTGGGGATCACTTTTAGGTGGAGCCATTCGAATTCGAATTCAAAACTCCCTCCAAGAATAGCTATAAAAGGAGCAAGAAGGAAGAGGCGATTAGCAAGCCTTGTACGTGACCACTTCATGTCATTTTGTAGAGATTGAAGAGCTTAATCCATAGCTCTATCATTCTACTCCCATTGTGCAAAGATTCATTGCCAATGTGGTTGTAATTATATGTGAATCTATACATTTATCATCATCTACTTCTCTGTTTTGTTCTCTGCTATACTCACTCAGAGCAGTACCTTCAGAAGGTCATATCTCGAGTTATACTGGTTCTTTTTCAATGATTTAACATGCATTGGATAGCTATTACTATCTAGTTTTTGCATATCAATTTTCAAGGTCATTGGATTAATAGTTTTGAAGATATCTGCAATTTATTGCTCACTGGTCTATCTCTGTAGAGCCCCGAGAATGGTGGGCATGTTCCAGAAATTGATAAATCTTGTTCTCAGTGCTCAATCCATCATTTGAAGTGTTTTAACTTGGATTGGGAAGCTTGCTAAGTCTATTTGCTATGCCCAAAAGGAATTTTTCTAATTCCTTCCAGGTTGAGAGCACTGTTCATTTTTTCAGCAGGTGTATGTCCAAAAATAACAAGTTTTGGGAGCTAGTCATTTCGCAGCTAGTCTGTCTTGGCTTAAACTTTTGGGATACATGTTCCAAAGTACTTGGCTGATATTTTGGTGGATTTAGGAAGCTTAAAGGGTCTACTAATCAACTCTGAAGTCTCAGTTGGCTGGTGTGAAGCTGGTTGTAGCAGCACCTACTCATCTTTGGATTGCATCCACCATCTCTCTTCACAGTGGTATCAGAGCATAGTCAAGCAACATGGGAGATGGATTTCCATCAAAAATTGACAAATTGGATCGAAACAACTACCCGGCATGGTCTCTAAGTATGGGGGCTTACCTTCAAGGGAGGAATCTATATGGATTCATATCCGGAGATGAAGCAATGCCAACCATGAGGAACAAAGGGCAACCATCACATGAAGAAGTGGAAGGACTTTCGAATTGGTGTTCGAAGGATGCACTTGCAAGGTCCTATATTCTAAACTCAATCTCTGATTTTCTTTTACCTCATGTCAAGGGATGCAAGACATCAAGAGAGACCTGGAATGCACTTGCTTCTTTCTTCTCTTCCAACACTCGAGCAAGGAAGAACCAATTGTGGATGGAGTTCACAACAATGAAGAAAAGCCCGAAGCAAAATGTGACTGATTATGTCACAAAGATGAAGGAGATTTCCGACCAACTTGGAAGCATTGGAGAGGTAATTGAAGAGGAGCAAATCATAAGACAAATCATGAATGGAATCAAAGCAGACGACAAGTGGGAGTCATTCACAATAGCCATGGATTTATACATGGATATGCATGTACCCAACCTCAACACACTCATGGGCCAACTCTTCACTCATGAAGCAAAGATTAGCAAAGGTGGTGAGTCCTCAAGAGGTAATCAAAATTCTGCCTTATATTTTGATAAAGCTAAGGTCAAGGACAAGTCAAAGAATAGGAAGAATGAAGATGAAGGTAGCTCTTTCCAAGCAAACTTTGCAGGTAGAGGAAGAGCTAGAGGAAGAGGCAGAAGTGGAAAGCAAGGCAAGGGGAGATTCCAATCATCTCAACCTTGCAACATATGTGGCTTATCTAACAATACTACTGAAGAATGTTTCAGGAATCCAAGGAACTCAAGAGGAAGAGGATTCAATAGAGGTGGCTATGGATCAAATAGAGGTAGATACAATGGAGGCTACAACAACAACAACTACTACAACAACAACTATCAAAGTGGCCATAGAGGAAGAAGAGATTACAATAACTATGCAGAGGACCAAAGTCAAGAATATTCATTATTGATTATGAATCTATCAACGAAGAAGGGTAAGGATGATGATCACATATTTTACATTGATTCGGGATGCTCGAACCATGTAGCAGGAAATGTGGCTTTACTTTCTGATTTGGAAGATCCTCATAACAAGCATGAAGTGCAGACAGGAGATGATACAAAGCACTCAGTGGAGAAGATAGGTAATGTGAAGACATCAGATGGGAATATGAACCTCTTAAGCAAAGTCTTGTATGTCCCTACAATTACCAAAAATTTAATAAGTGTTGGACAGATTGTTGAAAAAGGATTGCAGGTTAGATTCAATCGATTTGGAGCATATGTTGAAGACCCAAGGCAAGGATTTCGAAGGATTTCCAAAGGAGAAAAGACAGGAAGGCTTTTCACTTTTGAAGTGGAAGATACAAAGAACATAGCTTTGTTTAGCTATGGATCTCAAACTCTAACAGAGTTGGAGATATGGCACAAAAGGCTTGCTCACATTGGTGAGAGGACACTCAAACAGATTTGCAGGGAACAAAGTGTACTTGGTTTGCCTAATATCACAAGGCAACACATGATTTATAAGTGTGAAGCTTGTCAACTCGGCAAGGCTCATAGACAACCTTTCAATAAGAAAGGATATATGTATCAAAATCCTTTGGATCTAGTGCACACGGATGTGTGGGGTCCAAGTAAGGAGCCATCTATATCAGGCTCAAGATATTATGTGTCTTTCATAGATGATTGTAGCAGGTGGACCATTCTGTTTTTCATGAAGCACAAGGATGAAGTGTTTAATTGCTTTAAGAAGTATATTGCTCTTGTTGAAAACCAAACAGGTAGGACTTTGAAACGACTCAGATCAGATGGTGGAGGAGAATACTTCTCTTCTGAATTTGATGCCTTCTTGCATGAAAGGGGCATTAGAAGGGAAGTCACTACAAGGTATACACCCGAACTCAATGGTGTAGCAGAGAGGAGGAACAGAGCTATTGTCGAAGCAACAAGGTCCATGCTCAACGAAAAGGGACTGCCAAACTACCTATGGGCAGAGGCTGTGTCTACAACCACATATCTCATAAATAGACTTCCATCTAAGTCACTAGATCGAACCACTCCATATGAAGTGTGGAATGGAAGAAGACCTAGTCTAGAGCATTGTAAAATCTTTGGATGCTTAGCCTATGCTCACATTCCTTCTCAAGTAAGAGGGAAATTGGATCCCAAGGCAGACAAATGTGTATTCATTGGTTATGATCAAAACCAAAAAGGATATAGATTGTACAATCCAACCAATAAAGGATTTTCTGTGAGTAGAGATGTAATTTTTGATGAAAACAAATCATGGTTTGATGATGACAGGAAAGTGAAGCTGCCTTATGACTTGGATGAAGATTTTCCATCACTTCAACCAAAGGAGCCAAAGCAGATTGAAGAAAGTGATTCGGAGATTGACCTAGAAGACTTGGAAAGACTAAAGCTATGGAAGAACAAAGGAAAAGCAAAGATGCAGGATGCTACATATGGACCCGAGAGCTCACATCAACCACTTAGAAGGTCTTCAAGGGAGAAGAAGAAACCAGAGAGGTTTGGTTATGATACTTCTTTGGTCACCAAGCACTCAATCTACATTGCAAAGGATTCAACCAATGAAGAACCTACCACATTTGAAGAAGCAGAAAGCAAGAAAGCTTGGAGAGATGCAATGGATGAAGAAATGGAAGCCTTGAAGGAGAATGACACTTGGGAGCTTGTACCTAACAAGCCATCTATGAAGATAATCGGATCTCGATGGATATACAAAATCAAGAGGAATCCAGATGGAAGTATAAATAGACACAAAGCAAGGTTAGTTGCTAAAGGGTTTGCTCAAACCCATGGTATTGATTATGAGGAGACTTTCTCTCCTGTTGCAAAAATGCCTACAATTAGGGTTCTCATAAGTCTTGCTGCATCTAGAAATTGGAATCTTTATCAACTTGATGTAAAGAATGCTTTCTTGAATGGATGGATTTACAGCCTCCCGGATATGAGGATGCACATCATCCTAACTATGTATGCAAACTAAAGAAAGCTTTGTATGGATTGAAGCAAGCTCCAAGAGCTTGGAATTTCAGATTGGTGACTTATTTGCAGGACCAAGGATTCAAAGCTAGCAAGGCGGATACCTCTTTGTTCATAAAGAGGAATGGATCTGAAGTGATCTATTTATGTGTGTATGTTGATGATATTATTATCACAAGCAATGATCTTGAAGGAATCAAACAAGTAAAGGCTCAAATGAAGGAGGAGTTCAAAATAAGTGACCTCGGACCACTCACTTATTTTCTTGGATTGGAGTTGATCTACACAGATTCAGGTATATACATCACACAAAGGAAGTATGTCCATGACATGCTCATCAAGTTCAAGATGGAAAATACCAAGTGTGCAGGTACACCTATGGAGCAAAATCATAAGCTTAGTGCTTATGAAGGAGAGCCAATTGAAGACATCACAAGCTATCAAAGCTTGGTTGGAAGTTTGAACTATGCAACACTCACAAGGGTGGATATATGCTATAGTGTTAGCATATTGAGTCAGTTTATGCATAAGCCGAGAATACCACATATGGAAGCGGCCAAGAGAGTCCTCAAGTACCTAAAGGGGACCATGAATGAAGGTTTGTTCTATTCATATACTTCAGATATTGAGCTAAAGGTCTACTCAGATGCAGATTGGGTCGGATCTAAAGATGATAGAAGAAGCACATCAGGGTATATATCATTTGCAGGTTCAAAAATCATTTCTTGGTCATCGAAGAAGCAACCAACCGTGACATTATCTTCTACTGAAGCAAAATATAGAGGTTTGGCTAATGCAACTCAAGAAATCATGTGGTTAAAGTCTTTGTACACAGATCTTGGACTTCATTCTTCAACACCTCATATTTTTGGTGACAACACAAGCTCACTACATCTAGCAGCTAATCCGGTATACCATGCTAGAACCAAGCACATTGAAGTCCACTACCATTACGTAAGGGAGAAGCTAATGAGCAAGGATATTCAACTATTCTATGTCTCTACAGATATGCAATGTGCCGACATGTTGACTAAAGCTCTTGATGGTACAAAATTAAGTAGATTCAAGTTGATGATTGGCTTGCAGGAAATCAATGACAATTGAAGACTTATTTGAAGGCCAAGCATGTTAGGCTTGAGGGGGAGCTGTTGGTGCATTTTACCCAAGCCTACATGCTTGATATATTTGATATTATCCTCATTTGTAAGTCACATGAGTAGTCATGTGAACACCTCTTGTAAAAGAGTTCATTTTTATCTCTTGTAATTGAAAAAAGAAAAAGGAAAAGGATGGCTTACCTCATGCATGATGTAAAAGCAATTTCGTGGCTCTAACTACCAAAACCCATGACTTTTTGAGCTGAGGGAATATCTCCTAACTTTGGGGATCACTTTTAGGTGGAGCCATTCGAATTCGAATTCAAAACTCCCTCCAAGAATAGCTATAAAAGGAGCAAGAAGGAAGAGGCGATTAGCAAGCCTTGTACGTGACCACTTCATGTCATTTTGTAGAGATTGAAGAGCTTAATCCATAGCTCTATCATTCTACTCCCCTTGTACAAAGATTCATTGCCAATGTGGTTGTAATTATATGTGAATCTATACATTTATCATCATCTACTTCTCTGTTTTGTTCTCTGCTATACTCACTCAGAGCAGTACCTTCAGAAGGTCATATCTCGAGTTATACTAATTCTTTTTCAGTGATTTAACATGCGTTGGATAGCTCTTACTGTCTAGTTTTTGTATATCATTTTTCAAGGTCATTGAATTAATAAGTTTGAAGATATCTGCAATTTACTGCTCACTCGTCTATCTCTGTAGAGCCCCGAGAATGGTGGGCATGTTCCAGAAATTGATAAATCTTGTTCTCAATGCTCAGTCCATCATTTGAAGTGTTTTAACTTGGATTGGGAAGCTTGCTAAGTCTATTTGCTATGCCCAAAAGGATTTTTTCTAATTCCTTCCAGGTTGAGAGCACTGTTCATTTTTTCAGTAGGTGTATGTCCAAAAATAGCAAGTTTTGGGAGCTAGTCATTTCGCAACTAGTCTGTCTTGACTTAAACTTTTGGGATACATGTTCCAAAGTACTTGGCTGATATTTTGGTGGATTTCGGAAGCTTAAAGGGTCTAGTAATCAACTTTGAAGTCTCAGTTGGCTGGTGTGAAGCTGGTTGTAGCAGCACCTACTCATCTTTGGATTGCATCCACCATCTCTCTTCACAGATGGGTCAAAACTGCACATAGTAGTAAACGCCCATTCTTCATTTTGCACAAGATAAGGAGACTCTATTTTCGGTGTAGAGGCCTCTGTAACAACTATTCCCGCTTCTTTCTTCTTTGCCTCTTTTGTAACCAGTTTTGGATAGTTCTTTATGACATGATCATCTCCTTTACAGTACTTGCAAAAGAATTTCTGCTTTTCTGATTTGTTCTCATGTTTGTCTTCCTTCTTTGAATGTGCAACATTTGGAGATTTCTGCTTCTAGTGGATGAGCTCCATTTACCTTTGCCCTTTTGACTAGCTCCATTGAGGCTTGTTTAGGTATTCATCAGCTCTTTGTTGCCTCAAGTTTCTTTATTGATGAGGTCCATTGAGGCTTGTTTAGGTATTCATCAGCTCTTTGTTGCCTCAACTTTCTCTTTCTATTTTTTTCTAAGGCTTCGTGTTGAGCCTCTTGCCTAATGTGAATCTCTTTAGATTTCCCATGCTTAAGTTTCTACAATCTACACAAGAAGTTTTCTATAAGTGGTTCTTGATAGCGCTTCACACAACATCCACTAATGTAATTAGGTATTAGATCACCATCTAGTGAAGCTAGTTGTATGGCACCACTAGAGGAAATCCTATTGATTATTGATGATTCATGTCCACTCGTTTGAAGCTTCTTCGAATGTTTCTCGAACATATAGACAAGAACTAAATCTCCCTCTCCTAATTCCTTGTCTTTGACGTGAGTATCAAAGTATGCTTTTTGCCTCTTCTTTGCAGCATAAATGCATGCTATTACTCTCAAGAGAGGCTCTTGGAGCTTTTCTGCACTATGTACAAGATCAAAGAGTTCACTTATTATCCAACTATATCCTTGTGCCACCGAAAGATTAGGTATGAGGAAATCAATTGGTAAAATGGCTTGTTGACCAAAGACGAGATTAAATGAACTTGGCCTTATGGATTTCTCCCCATAAGGCCATATTGTGTGATGAAACTACTTATCCCAATTTGGTTGTCCATTGCTATCAAATTGGTTAATACCATGTAAAAGAATGTATTAGAGCTCTCCTCTTTTCATTTGGTTTGAGGTCGATAAGAGGCCAATTTCTTATGTCTGATAAGAAGTGTACTCAATAAGATTTCAATAACTTCATTGATTTAATGAGTCTCTCTATCACTTATGATGTCTATCAGAAGATGAAATCATGTAAAAATTTTCTCTAAAAGAAACTTGGATGTAGCTTGAGCATCGTTTTTGGTTGTAGCCTTGGCTTCCATCCACTTAGTGAGATAATCTATGGCAAGTATGATATACTCCATATGTATGTCTTTTGCAGGTGGGTCGATAGGACTTACAGAGTGTATTCCCCATTTGGCAAAAAGCCCTTCCTCCCATCATAGGTTGCAAAGTCATTTCATCTCTTTGAAAGGAATACTTTGTTTGTTGGCAAATATCACATGTCTTAACATAATTTTTTGCATCTATCCTCATGGTTGGTCACCAAAAGCCTGTAAACATCAACATCTGAATGGTTCTTCCAGGATAAAAGTGTTATCTTACTATAGTTGAGTGAGCAACATCTAATAGAGGTAAATACTCTTATTCATGGACATAAATACAAAGGAAGTTCTCCTTACCGCATTTATACAATTGATTTCCAATGAGTGTGTACTCTTTTGTAATCTCCTCAAAAGATTTTTGGCGAGTTTGAGAAAGCTTTGTGCATCGCTTGCCTATCTTGGGGTAGTCCACCATTGGAAGACTCCATTTGGGATTGGCAACTAATTTGTAGAGTATCATTTTCCATATGGGGTAAGATCTTACAATCCTTATATTTTCTTATGTAGTTTGCTACATCCCTCTCCATTATTAAGTAATATACCCATCTCCTTTTAAGTTCTATAAGGTATGAGAACTAGGGAAGTGATTTCCTGATATGTTTTTGTGAGCTTTGTTGATGAACATTTTTGCACAACTTCTTCTACATAACAATGTAGAATGTCTTGATTATGTCAGTGGTAAAGGCTTTTGGTAGTGATATGTAGTCTTTGTGCTTATTGCACACTCTTGGAAGCAGTTTGCACATAAGAGTGATTAGGATCAAAAGCCAGGGTTGTCACTAAGGTGTTTGCCCATGTGGGTACTATCTCCAAATTGAAGAGATATTCATCAAGTATATCATCATTGATAGTGCTCCTTTTGTCTCTATTTATGATTTTTGATAGATGTTCGACTTCATGAGTCTTGCCTTTTTGTACTACTACCTCAAAATCGTATTCCATCAATAGCATGAACTACCTAACCAATCTGCATATAGCACATGGTTTATTGACTAGATAAAGGAGGGCTTATTTTGAACCTTTTAGACATCAAATAATGTCTAAAATTTTTCACAACATATAACATTCCTAGGCCTTCCTGTGTTATCATATTGTTATTTTTCTAAGCACTATTTAATTGTCGACTAGCATATGCAATAGGGAAATCTATTTTCCCCTTGTTAGTTGGCTGAGAAAATATGCAAGCTATTGCATAGTTTGATTCATGCACATTAATATGGAATGACTTATTCCAGTCAAGGACATTCAAAATAGGTGTTTCCATCAAACATTGTTTTAGCTCTTGGAAGGAGTTTTCATAATCTTCCATCCATTGAAGGTGATTGGTGTGAGCATATAGAGGCTAGACAATTATCATGTACATATGAATGAAATGATGGTAGTAGAAAAAATGGCCCATGAAAGCTTGTACCTCCCTTGCATTCATAGGTCTTGGAAAATCAATAATTATTTTAACTTTCTCTATTGAAATAACATGTATAGAGATGATATGCCCAAAAAAATTTCCTTGGCACACCATGAACATGCACTTTTCTGGGTTCATACATACTTTATAGATTTGACATTTTTCAAAGATGTTTTGCAAGTCAAGTATAGGTTTTTTCACACCTTGGAGTGTGCACATAAGTCATGGACGTAGACCTCTAAGCACTCCCTAAGAAATTCCTTGAATACATAGCATATAAGTCTTTGAAAGGTAGCAGGTGCATTCATTAGACCAAATGGCATGATCCTAAATGCAAAGATTCCCCACTCTATAGCAAACACAATCTTATGTTGATCTTTGGGGGCAATGGATACTTGGTTGTATCCAAAGAATCCATTCAAAAAAACTATAGACCTCTTTCTTGTTACTCACTCCAAAAGATGATCGGTTATGAATAATGAATAACTATATCTAATGGTAGCTTCATTGACTTTCTTTAAATTGATACACACCCTATTTTTTTGTTTTTTTCTTTTTTTGTACTATTATCAAGAAGAAACCCATTCATGTATTCAATTTCATAGATGAAGCTTGCCTCCAGAAATTTATCAATTTCCTCTTTGATTTTTTTGGAGTAAGTCCCATTATACATATATGGTCTCTTCTTAATCGGCTTGGCTATGCTCGTCATATGAACTTGATAAGAGCATATCTCTAGATGCACACCTTTCAAATCCTTATAGGGCTAGGAAAATACATCTATTTATTTTCTTCACAAACTTATTAATGTGCTTTTCTCTTAGTATCTAGAGTTCTCACTCAAGCTTGGATACCTTAAAGTTAGGCAAAATCGCATTCAAAGCTCCTAGGATTCAAAGTTCAAGTGGCATTGGGCTTAATGCTCAGTTAGGAAACTCTTACCAAGATTATAGCCGTTTCCACTTCAACTATGCTTATCACAGTAGTTTTTCTAGGCTGAAGAAAACTAAATACTTCACTTTGGATCACCCAATTCCACAATGTAATCACGCAATGGCCATGCCTAGGTCAATTGCTTGATTGGAGAAGGAAGGAATTTAGTGCAAATTGAGCACTTCAGGAATACTTAAGCTATTGATCATTCCTAGAAATCTTCATCAATGGTATTCCTAGAAAAAATTATGGGTTTGCAAATGTCGGATGGCCCTAAACCTTATCTTTCCTAAGTGATGACACTCAACTCAATACTTCACTCAACTATCTCTTACAAATACTATGATGTTCCCATGGTGTTTAGGCATTTAGTGGATCCACTATGCATTTGTAATGGAGCTCTATGCAATCCACATATTTCTCTACTAGGGCACTTGGGAGGATGTAATGAGATGAGATGGAGTTACTCCTTGAGTCACATGCTAGGCTCTATTCAAGATAGACCCTTGGAGTTCTAGTTAGTTCATAGAGCCCTGTCATTTGGATCTTGCAGACAAATGATTGCCCAAATCCTTTAAGAAATCAGATGTGTGTTGTTGATATATTTAGGTAGTGATGCGTGTGAACACACTAGGACCATCGGGGCACTTTTTTCCCTCTTTAGGAGGTTTTTCCCCCCGGCTTGTATATACACCTATAGCCCTAATAGGTTACTTATCTTTGTACATTCTAGTGGTAATACATTCAGTATTGTGTATTGTGCTCCAAGCTTCTCCTTATTCCTTGTGTTGTTCACGTGCTTTCGTAGATGTTTAACTCCAACAATCGGTATCAAAGCAGCTCATTGCTTCATCCAGGGTGTCTTTGACACCCCTCTGGTCACAATCTCAGAATCGCACAAAATTTGGTGAGCATACTTAGGGTGTTTAGGAAATCAAAATAGCTTTGCTATGTGGTACCAAAATCACGATTTGAGCTCGTTTTGGCCTTCGAACACACTATCGTAGTGCTTATGTAGGCTATTTTTTCTTTTTGTGCCAAAGATATATAAAAGTTTTGGTTTGGCAATATAAGCGTCTCAAAGTCTCCTACAACTCTATTAGAACTCGTCAGGGTAGTTATGTTTAAATTTTTCAGCTACAATCATTTTTTTGCATCAAGGTATTTTAGTCAGTGGCCATGGCTAAAAGCAGTGATGTATTATGTATGTTGGTTGTTGAGGATAAGTTGGATGGTACTAATTACTCTTTGTGGGCTTATATGATGCGACATGTATTGGTTGCAAAAGATTGTGGAACATTGTGTAGGGTGTTGAAAAACATCCTATTACACAAGCAAATACAGGTGTTGAAACTGATGCAGATGGCGTTCAGGATGCTAATATTCTTCATATTCATGTTTGTCCTATGATTTCTAATGCACCTATTGCAGAGCAAAATTTTTGGGATGGCAAAGATGCTTAGGCACATGCATTGATAGCCTTGTCTATAAAACGTGCAATTATTTCTTACATTCACTCTTGCAGAACAACTAAGGATGCTTGGGATACACTTAGCACATTGTACAAGGTTAGGAATGAGGCTCGTGTTGCTTAACTGTGAAAATAGTTGGAGAGTGAGCATATGAATGAAGGTGATTCTATGGACACGTTTCTAACCAAGATCAAAGATTTGAAGGAATAGTTGACTTTTGTTGATGAAGTTATACTAGATAGCTCATTTGTGCAGACCGTTCTGAATGCTCTTCCTGATTCATATCAGAGTTTTGCTTCTACTCTTCATTTGATGATGACAGGCAATCCAAAGGCCTTGTCATTTGAGGAGTTAGTCTCTATTCTGTTGCAAGAAGATCAGTCTAGGCAGAACATGTCCATTAGGCATGTTGTAGATCAAGCTTTCCTAGCTAGTTAGAAGGGCAAGGGTAAATGGAGCTCATCTATTAGTAAGTAAAAATCTACGAATGTTGCACATTCGAAGAAGGAAGACAAAGATGAGAAGAAATCACAAAAGTAGAAAATGTTTTGCAACTACTGTAAAGCAAATGATCATGTCATTAAGAGTTGTCCAAAATTGGGTGCTAAAGAGGCAAAGAAGAAAGAGGCATGAATGGTTGTTGCAGAGGCCTTTACACAAAAAACAAAGCCTGCTAATCTTGTGCAGAATGAAGAATGGGCATTTACTATTGTTTGCCATTTTGACCCATCTTCTCTTGAATAGTGTATGTTTGCAGTAGACTCAGATGTTTGGTACTTTGATAGTGGGGCAACCAAACATATTACCTCGCAGCGCAGTTTCTTCACTTCACTTGAGCCTGCCCCTATAGGGAATAATGTCACATGCACCAACAAATCCTCTTATCCTACCATGGAAATTGGCAAGATCATTCTGACTACTTCTGATGGTAGTTCTTTCACTTTGTCAGATGCTTTACTTGTGCTAGGGATCAAGAAGAATTTGTTATCAGTTTCAACTTTAGCCAAGATTGGCTTGGTTGTGAAATTTGTTGATGACAGATGTACATTTCATGATCTATCCAATGGCAACGTGATTATTGTTTCTAGAACTTCGTGTTGTGGGCTATATAAGCTCATAGACTATGAAAAATCTGTGAATGGTTCAACATGTGCAATACATGATTCTTAGGCTATCTCAGACGCAAAGCTTTGGCATGCACACTTTGCTCATCTGAATTTTGCTAGTTTGTTATGCCTAAAGAAATTTGAAATGGGCTCCTCTTTGCCCAAACTTAAGGCACCCAATAAACATGTTTGTGAAGGCTACATTTTGGGAAAAATGCAGTGTTCCTCCTTTCCAAAAGATAGTTCACTTCGAGCTACTCAGAAATTCCAGCTTGCTCATAGTGATGTCTGTGGTCCTATGCAGACACCCTCTTTTGGAAACTATCTTTACTTCATGACTTTCATCAATGATTTTTCCATGCATGCATGGGTATATTCATTGAAGGCAAAGTCCAAAGTGTTTATGTGCCTCAAATAGTTTTTGGTTTAGGCTAAAAATTTGTCAGCATGTAAAATGGGCACCCTTCGTTCTAATCAAGAGGGGAATATATGTCTTCTAAATCTAATGCATTTCTGGTTGAACGTGGGATAAAACATCAGTGTACAATGTTGTATACACCTCAATAGAATGTAGTTGATGAACAAAAGAAGAGGACACTCATGGAGATGGCAAGGTGTATGGTCAAGAGTTAGGCTTTACCGCATAGTTTCTAGCTTGAGGCTGTTATGTGTGCAACATATGTATTTAACAGGAGTCCCACTAAAGCACTATTGTCTATCACTCGATATGAGGCTTGGCATGAACACAAGCCATATGCTGCTCATATGCATGTTTTTGGTTGTCTGGCATATACATTAGTGCTTGAACAACATTGCAAGAAATTGGATGATAAAGCAGTAAAATGTACTTTTGTTGGGTACAATTCTGAAAGTAAAGGCTATCATCTATATCATCCACAGACTAAACACATTTTGGTTAGCCGTGATGTTGTTTTTGTGGAAGATGCTATTCATCCTTTACTTTCATGTACGAAGGAGACATCTAGTAGCTTCAAAGACATGTATGATACTTTGCTACCTCTTTTTATAGGTGGATAGTCTAGTGCTAGTCCTAATGAGGCAACTTCTCAGCCTTTATAGGTTTCATGTGATGATGCATATCATTCCATTTTTTATTTAGATTTGCATGATGCACTTGTTGATGAGAGAGCTGATATCGAGGAGGCTAAAACTATGCCAAAATGGCTAGTGTAGACTTTTTGTGACAACAAATTAGATGCACCTCTGTCATATTGTACTCCTTGAGTCTCTCATAGTGCCTCTTTTGCATCAGATTGCTATGCTATCGTAGACTCTAGTCTCTATGATGAGACTGATCTTGTTTTGGTTGATGAAGCACAAAATTTTGAACATTGTATGGCTGCAATGCAATCTGAATATGATGCTATCATGAAAAATGGTACCTGGTCTTTATGTGACTTGTCTCCTGGCAAGAAGGCCATTGGCACTAAGTGGGTATATGAATTGAAGTGTAATCTTGATAGAACAAGTGATAGGTATAAGACTAGGCTTGTTGCAAAGGGTTATGCATAGGAAAGAGGCATTGATTTTGATGAAACCTTTGCACCTACATGCCGAATGACTATTGTTCATAGGATTTGTGCACTTGCAGCTCATCATGGTTGGAATGCACATCAGTTGGACATTAAAATAACATTTTTGAATGGTGGCTTGCATGAAGAAGTGTATGTTTTTCAGCCCTATGGCTTTATGCAGAAAGGGCATGAAAACTAGGTGTGTAGGTTAAAGAAGGCATTATCTGGTTTAAAGCAAGCACCACATGCTTAGTATGAAAAGATACATGCCTATCTTATTGCACATGGTTTTGAGAATAGTCCAATTGAAAGCACCTTATATGTTAAGCGTCCAAGTGATGTTCTTCTGATCATTGTTGTGTATGTTGATGACATGCTTCCCACTGGTCCTCATGAGAAGCATATTGCTGATTTTAAGGCTGATTTGCATGCCTCATTTGAGATGTCTAATTTGGGGCATTTGCATCATTATTTGGGCATCCAATTTATGAGCTTTGATGGTGGAATGGCTTTGTGTCAAACAAAATATATTGACACATTATTGCCACATTTTGGCCTTGAAGACTGTAAACCTATTGCCACTCCTATGGAGATAGGTTTACAATTGAGTCTTCATGATGCTAGAGATGCATTTGATGTTGTTCTCTATCAGTAGGTTGTTGGATGCTTAATTTACTTATGCATTACTCAGCCAGATATTCAATTTGTTGTCTCATAGATGAGCAGGTTTATGCATTGCCTAGTGTCAAGCATTTGTAGGCGATTAAGCACATCTTTTACTACTTGAGTGGTCAAGCATTGCCTAGTGTCAAGCATTGGTAGGCAATTAAGCAGATCTTTTGCTACTTGAGTGGTAACTGGCTACTTGGGTGGTTTTATCCCAAGGGGGGATCACTACTGCCACATTTACATGCTTTTTCTGATAGTGATTGGGCTGGTTGCTATGACACTCATGTGTCCACTAGTGGTTTTCGCTTCATGCTTGGTAGCTCATGCATATTTTAGCTAAGCAAGAAGCAACCTACTGTGCCACTTCCAGTTGTGAGGTTGAGTATAGGTGTAGCTCAGTGATGAGTAGCACCTCCTTTAATGTCAATCCAGGAAGACGTGAGGATGGTATGATGACCGCGAGCAAGTGAAGGCACAAGTGCGTGAGTGAGAAGCACACAAACATGCACACACATACACACACACACGCACACACGGCAAGACAAAGAGGAAGACAATGGAGTTCTTTTAGATTACTTCCCAAAATGCTCATACAAGTTCAAGTCTATTACAAGCTAACCCCAAAAAAATGAGCTCTCTAGCTCTATTTATAGTTTTTGACTAGTTTTTGGCCTTGTCCAGACCTAGTGTCCAGCCTAGTTAAAAATTAGGTTCTCTGGCCTATTTGGAGGTTCAAACGGAGTCTAAAAAATGTGAAAACTGATAGGTAGGTACTTCTAAAGCTCCTCAAGCTCAAGGACTCCTTGTCTTGCACAAAATGTAGCTACAAAAATATGAAATGGTATTTACAATGGTTTTTAGTGATGAAAATCACTATTTTTGTAGGGATTTCTTCTAACGTTTTGACATACATTTCCTGTAGCTCCCTACTTGCTCCTTCTTCTTGTGTGCCCACCTCTTTGATGCATGAAAAATTTAGATGGCCTACTTGCCAGATCTTCTTTGACTACTCTGTCTGCTTGTACCTTCTTCTCTTCGCTCCGAATCCCTTCGTTGACTTCCTTGTCTTGTGAGTCCTTCAGTTCCTTGACTGCCAACACCCCCCCCCCTCTCTCGCGTCTATCGTCTCTGACAGACCCTTGTTGAGTGGGTGGTTGGATGTAATACTCCACAACGTCGGTGGCTAAATGATGTTCTGCTATTCTCAACCCTTTGGCCAAATCAGTGAGTAGGGCATCCCAGTCGACTGGCCCTAGAACTTCTGGATGTGGTATACGTAGCTTTTCTGAATGTAGGGCTTGTTCCACCGCAAATAACTGTAATAGATGAGATGGTCTGGGAATGAATATCTCGGAATGATATTCCCAGAACCCGGTGATGAACATTTCTTCAAACGTCTGTTTGAAGCAGGGAGGTAGATACTTTATCCGAGCATGCCACGCGTATACGACGTTAATGGATGGTGTGGTGCTCATATCGTATACAAGTTCCTGATTCCCTTCATTAAATCCAATAGCCGAAAGATGAGGTTCTTTGATATTCCTAAATGTCCTGAATGTAACCAACATGAGCTCAAAAATTTTGAGGCACATCTGTGCCATGACATCTGGGACATTCTTGAACCTGACTGCCCAGTGTCGGATGGTTGAAATCATGTAGTTGACTGTGGGTTGGCCATTAGGAGGTGCTAGGTACACATAATTTAACCACTTTTCACATCCTTTAACCGTCAAAACTGTTTTGGTGTACTCCGGCCAAGACCTTCTTCGAAAGACAGGGCAGTAGCAGGGATTATACTTGATATATAGAGGCATGTTATTCCACGTGCGTACCATCTCAGGGTAGGTTTCAAGCAGGCGGATCCTCCAAGTAGGTTGATGTATATTCCCCTGCTTGGCACTTGCCGGGATGTCATCCGGTGCAAATTGTGTCGCCGAGGTTGGTTCTTTTGTTGTGCGTTGCTTGATTTCAGCATTGTAATCCGCCATTAATACGCAGAATGGAACATACAGATCATCGGACGTGCCAATCCACCTATGATGGGAGAGGTTTCTGAAGTAATCCGATTTTATGACGACTTCTTCCAATCGTGACATAGATGCTATCTGAACTGCAACTCTCTCATCATGGGTTGTAGCAACCTTCTCCAACCTTTGCATCCATTCAGGCGCTTCGATCTCAATCGTGTCCATCCCTTCTTCTGTTTGCTTACCTCCGGGTGTTGGCATGGGAACATATGGGTCTTCAAAGATCTCCTCCACTTGAATTGGCACTAAGTCTTCAGGTTCCGGTTCCGCCAGGGGAGAGGGTTGACGTTCGTATTGAAGAACTTTACTTCGTAGTACTTCTAGTTTGGCTCTGAGTTCTGCGACTTCTTCTGAAGTGTCGACTGCTGTTGTAACCTTGCTTGGTGACTCCTGCTGAGTTGACAGTTGCTTTAGTAGATCATCTCTTTCTCTTTCTAATGCTGCGTGGGCTTCCAGGAGGTCGGCATGGGTTTCCAAGATGATTTGCATACTTCCAGATGGAATAGCCTTGAATTTTTCTGGGTCAATTTCCTGTGGTGAACCCTCCATTGCTGCTTCCAAGTTTTCTTCGTTCTGTTTCTGCAGTCTCTTATTCTCTTCGAGTGCTGCGGACATGTGCTTCTGTAATAAGGCGAGATTGCATCGAAGCTTGAGATTGTCTGTGATCTGAGCATGTAACATGTCGTCGAGTTGTTGTTTTTCTTCAGTATCTGACTGGGGTGGATTGGCGACTAATTGATCATGTTGTGCTTGCAATGTAGTATACTGCTGTTGTAATAGTCGCTTCTCCTTCTCTAATTCAATGAATCTTGCTTGGAGCTGTTCATGACTTCTGAAGAGACTCGTATGCTGTGCGTCTAGGTGCTGGTAATGCTGTTGCAGTTGAGACATACATTGGTACATATTATCAAATACACTATTAATGGGAGTGGATGCAGGAAAAGTGTTGAATGCAGAAGGGAAGGGAAAAGGGAATGGGAGCGTGTATGCTGTGCTTGAAAAGGGTGAAGTTGGTGGTGGGGGAATGGGAGATTGTGGACGTATGGGGGGAGGGAGAGGTGCGGAGGTGGGTGATATGTCCATGAGATCAAAAGTGGATCCGGTCGTGGGAGTGATTGTGAACATGGGAATTGTGGGTGTGATGATGGTGGTGAAGGTGTAAAGTGGTGTGTGTAGTTGTGAATATGAACTGCCAGAAAGTGTGATCGGGGGAACAGGGTTTTTTGTGGCTACAATTAGAATTACAGAGTCAGTAGTAGTGTAAAAAAGAGAGGTGGAGATCGGTTGTGTAGGTTGTGTGGGTTGACTAACGGTCTGTGCTTCAGTATGGGAAGTGGACCCTGGGGCTGTGACAGTAGTGGTTACACTGGTAGTGGGAGGTGAAGGTGGTGGAGTTGGAGGGAGAGGGGGTAAGGGGGGTGATGGGGGTGCACTGGATGTGTGGGCTTCCTCAGTGTCAAGAATGGTATGAGCAGTGCCAGCCTGTGTACCCCTGGAAGGACCAAGAGTCTGTGCCTTTCCTAGTTCTTTGAGTGCTCCATTATCTAACTCAACTGTAATTTGACTCTGATTTACCCATACCTGAAGAAGTCCACTTCTTAGGTTTAAGTTGACTGCATGGTCATAGATCCAGTCTTGACCCAAAACAAGAGGCTCAGTGAGGTCCTCATCTTGACACACTAGCACTTTCACTGTCATTAAAACACCTTGAATGTGGAGGGGAAGTTCCACCTTGCCCATGCAAGGGGTTTCCACGCCTCCCAATCCTATGAGATAGGCTTCTATAGGATTGACATTTAATCTCAACTTTTGACAGTAAGAAAATTTAACAGCACTAGTGGCTGCACCTGAGTCAATCAAGGCTCGCATAGTTTTTGCACTTATTCCTTGTCCTATCTCTAAGGTCACAAATGGGCGTCGATCGATGATTCTATGGGCACTTATTCCGGAGACTTCACACATTGCCATATGATATCCTGGGTCCGCACAGTCATTTGCCCTAGGCTTATCCCTACCCTGTCGTCTCAATTTCATCCTTCTGATGCGTTCTAAAGCTTCTGCTTGAGCTTCTTCTCGAATTCGCTTTTCTTCCTCTTTACGTTTCTTGGCAATGTTGAGTCAATTTAGCATCTCTTCAGTCAGAGGTTCCTGATATAACTTGACTCTGCATCCGCTTATGTAGCTAGGTAGAATATCGCCCTCTAATGTGGCTAGTTGTACTGCTCCACTCGTTGAGATCCTATTTATGATCATAGGTCCATAGCCACGCTTCTCTAATTTTCTAGCATGTTGCTTCAGGGTGTAGACTAAAACTAAATCTCCGGCCTTCAATCCTTTATCCTTAACATGGGCATCAAAGTACGCCTTCCGTCTTTTCTTAGCGATAGGGGGCAGACTTCTTGTGTACTACCAAGAACTCTTGGAGAAGATTTTCGATAACTTCATTCAAGAAGTGAGTCCCTCTATTGCTGACTAGCTCTATAGGTAGCCTGTATCGTGTAAATACATTCTCAAATAAGAACTTGGCGGTTGTCTGGGCATCATTCTTAGTCGTGGCTTTCACTTCTACCCACTTGGTTAGATAGTCTGTGGCCACAATAATATATTCTGCATGCGAACCCTTAGCTGGGGGATTAATAGGACCAACAAAGTCTATTCCCCACTTAGAGAATGCATGTCCACCCATCATAGGCTTTAGGGGCATCTCATCTTTGCGGATAGGATACTGAGTTTGCTGACAAACATCACACCTCTTCACATAGGTATGTGCATCCATGTGAAGGGTCGGCCACCATAAGCCTGCAAATAGGATTGCCTTGATCACCCGATCTGGTCCAAAGTGTCCTCCTTCTACACCTTGGTGAGTAGTTTCCAAGATCTTAATGTATTCACTCTCATGGACACATAGTCTCAGGTAACCATCTTTACCACGCTTGTATAGATTATCACCAATGAGTGAGTAATCTAGGGCTTCTTGTTCTAGACTTCTTTGTCTGGCCAGTGTCATATCTTGAGGGAATGTTCTCGTCCTCAGGAAAGCTACTAATGGTTCACTCCAATCTGGCACTATGGACACTTGATAAAGAGTGGCATGCTCCACCAGTGGTTTAGTGCAACAGATTGGGCATTCGTTGCACAACTTATGGACATCTGCTTCCATAGTTGGCCAATGCACTCCGAGTCTCCTTAGTGTCTGTAGGGTTCGTTGCTTTGAGTAGTGTTGCTCTAATGCACCTACATGTGCTAATTGCAACCATTTAGCGTACTCATCCTCTTCCACACAACAAGCTAGGATCCCTTGATCTGTGTGCTTGTACATAGTTCCTGCCATGATCTGCTATTTTTGGGCTTTTATTATCTCCCTATCTTGAGTGTTTATGACTGGGTGATTAGGCCCATATGTCAATATTGGTACTAATGGCTTAGCCCACTGAGGTACAACTTCCAAATTAAACAAGTAAGCATCAGGGAGGTCATCCGACACTCCTTGTGGGGCTTCTCCAAATGTGAGCCTAGAGAGATGGTCTGCTCTCAAGTGAGTCTTCCCTTTCCTCACCACTACCTCAAAGTCATATTCCATTAGTAAGAGGAACCATCTTACTAATATGCCTGTATTGCATGGCTTGTTTACCAGGTACAACAGTGCTTGATGATCGGTAAAAAATTTAAACTTATTTGCAAGCAAATAGTGTCTAAACTTTTTAACTGCATATACCATGCCTAATCCCTCTCGTTTAGTGGTGGTATAATTTCGTTCAGCTGCATTCAACTGTCTACTAGCGTAGGCGATTGGAACATCCATTTTACCTTCACCCGTAGGTTGTGCAAGCACACATCCAATCGCATAATTGGATGCATCCACATGAACATGAAAGGGCTTATTCCAATCTGGTGTGGTCAAGATTGGTGCTGAACACAATCTCCTTTTGAGCTCATTGAAAGATTCCTCACATTCATTAGTCCACTCAAAGTTGGTCAAAAGGCCGTACAGTGGCTTGGCAATGATGGCGTACATGTGTATAAAGCGTCGGTAATAGCCACAATGCCCCATGAAAGCTTGTACTTCCTTGACATTCTTTGGCCTAGGTAGCTCGGCTATGGCTCTTACTTTCTCTTCATCGGTGGATATGCCATTCTTTGACACTATGTGTCCTAGAATCTTGCCTTGCCTGACCATGAAAACACACTTTTCTGGGTTCAGGCGGACTTGATACTCTCTAAATTTGTCAAAGATTTGCCTGAGTTCTAGTATATGTGTTTGTCTAATGTTGGAATGAGCACAGACATCATCAACATAGACCTCTAAATTCTTCCTCAAGAACTCTTTAAACACGTGACACATCAATCTTTGGAAAGTTGCAGGAGCATTGGTAAGCCCAAATGGCATTACTCTAAAGGCAAATATGCCCCACTCTGTGGCAAAAGCTGTCTTATGCTGATCTTCTGGAGCTATGGCTACTTCATTGTAGCCCGAAAATCCATCAAGGAAGTTGTACACTTCCTTGCCTGCTACTCTTTCTAGCAGATGTTCAATGATAGGAAGCGGATAGTTGTCTCGAATAGTGGCTGTATTAACCTTCTTCAAGTTAATGCACACACGTAGCTTTCCATTCTTCTTGGGCACCACTACAATGGGGGATACCCACTCAGTGTGCTCAATTTCATAAATAAATCCAGCTTCTACCAGTCTATCTATCTCCTCTTTGATCTTAGCAGCATAATTATCGTTATAAGTATATGGTTTCTGTTTAGAGGGTTTCGCGTCTGAGGTCATGGGAATTGTGTGTGAGCATATGTCTGGGTCAACACCTTTCAAATCCTTGTAACTCCAAGCAAATACATCTCTGTATTCTCTTAGCAAGGCTATTAACGCATGCTCTTCTTCCTCTGTTAGGTCATGGCCTATGTACATGCATCTCTCCTCTCCTTCTTCTAGGGCTACCACTATTTTCTTGGTGGTTTCACGTTTTGGCATTCTTATCATGACTCTCCTGTCGTCTATCTCATACTTTTTAAAATTTTCAGGGACCTCAAACAAAGATTCTTCCTCTTCTGGTGTGACTTCTCTCTTCTTTCTTTTCTTTCCTTCATCCTTAGGGGTCACTTGTGTGGCTAACCTTACATCATTTGTATGCTCTCCATGTCTCTGGGGTTGAAATTCTACTTCATAGAAGTATTCTTCATCTGATGTAAAAGGTGGGTCCATAATGATTGACTCTAGGTCGAAGTCACTTGCATCCTCAAATGCATCAGGGCTAGGTTTGCATTCTTCTGAAACTGCATCTCCCATGATTGGCTCTATTGAGAAGACTGAAATGTCATAGCCATCCTCATCACAGTGGGGTGTCCATTGTTCTTCATTGATGGCTACATCCATTGTTGCTAAAATTTCTGCCCAGCCGTGAGGTTCAAATTCTTCATCCAGAAATACTACAGGTGCATAGGCTGGGTCTTGAATTGATCTATGTGTTTCCTTCGCACCTACCTCTCTGGCTTTTTCTCTCTTCTCTTCTTCTACTGCTACTTTGCACATCCATAAGTAGGTGTCTTCATGCATCCATGAGGATCCTGATCCTATGGAATGCACCGACTCGGTATCATCTTTAGCTCTATGGATGGGATTCCATTGGATAGGAGGGACATCTCTATGAGAGTAATCTTTGAGATCAACCTTGGTCGTGACGCCTAAGTGTTGCAAGTACAATGAGTTGGTTCCCCAATCTTGTACCACTTGCAACTGTCGCATAAATGGTCTTCCCAAAATCATCTCATAGGCATGATTCTTGCTAAAGTCGCAGATAGCAAATGTATGCTCAAACTCTACACCACAGGTGGTGAGAGTTATTCCTTTAAGTAGTCCTAAAGGCCTCTCTATGTGACCATCAACCATCTGCAATTTCATCCTCGTAGGCCTGAGTGCTGGCTTGCCCCAACGCTTCCATAGGGAAGTGGTAGCAATTGCAACTCCTGCACTAGAGTCCAGAATTGCCTTGGTTGTGTATCCTTGATGGGTGATGGGAAGATAGGTGTTTCCTTCTTCACTTTCACTCATGTCTCCTATCTTGTCCAAAGGTATCTCTGGCACTGTTCTATGGGATCCTACCTGGGAATGAGGTTTTGCTATCTCTGGTACTTGTTTGGCTACATGCTTCCATAGTTCCGGCCTTACCTTGAGTAGCTCTTCTAAAGTGAGGTTACACTGCACTTGAGTGTTCCTTATTACCTCCGTATTCCTAGGTATGACTGAGTCTTCGTTTCTTACCATGACTGTGGGTGCTCTCATACACGTGGACCTTGCTTCCCATGGGCCTGTGAAATGGGGTAGTTCTTGTATGGAATTAGATTCAAAGTCTAATCTCTCCTGAGATTGAGTGCTCTCCTGCTCTCCATAAATGGAGGGAATATCTTGTGGGAACTGATCATGCGCATCATTCACAAGTTCGATGGGAGGAGGGACTTCACTTTCTTTAGCCCATTTGTCTTCTTGAATCTCTCGTAGGAATTCTGGCATGAACCGATTCATAGAAGAAGATGTGTATGGCTCCGTAGAGTTAGGCACATATGCTTCCGGGGCAGGTAGGCTTCCTCTTTCACTTGCCTTGCCCTTATTTTGAGAGACAGGTTCCTTTTCTGATTGTGCTATTAGCCTCTCCAACCTTTCTAGCAGTCCATCAAAGTGCAACTGCGTCTTAGCTGAACTAGAGATGTTAAAGAGGCGACTGGCTTCAAACATGGTTTGAGCCAATTCCACCATCTTAGCAAAAATTTTGGTTCGTTCAGGCTCTAGTTCTGCTCTAGGGTAACACTTTTCATGATCGGTTACGTTTGGCCCTTCTTGGATTCTGGCCTGATATGCTTTGAGCATAATATTTAGGTCCTTAGGAGTGGGATCTGCTAGGACTGATCCTACTCTAGGGGGTGGTGGAGTAGCATGAGGCGGGTTGGAAGGGGTTGGATCGGATGGAGATAGGAGTGGTGGTGGTGGGGTAGTGTGAGAGGGAGTTTGAGATGTGAGTTCAACTATCCTGGCTTTTGTTTCTCTTAGACTTTCCTCGAGGTCACTCATTTTCTTAGCCCATTGCCTCTTCATTCTTTCTCTACTATCTCTCCAGGCTCTAGTCCTCTTCTTGGTTATGCTCTCAACTTCACTAGCCTCAACACTTTTCTCCTGGCCTAAACTTTGGTTTTGCTGCAATGCTTGAGCTCTAGTGACTACCTGTACTGGTGCAGTGGAAGTCACACTCCCTATGGAGTCTACAACTAATCCAATAACATTAATAGGAGTGATTTTTGGCATATTATTGGGATTCTTTGGGCAATCTCATAAGAGATGCTCTTTGCCACAATCTTGACAAAAGCCTTGGATTGTTACTGACTGGGGTTGTGTGGGTGCCGGCATGGGGCAATCGCGAATGAGGTGATCTCCCTGACATCTGTAGCATGGCCCTCTAGGAAATGGGGGTCTTACCTGCCTAGGTTGAGGTCTAGAGTTTGGGTTTGCGTACATGATATTCGTGTAATCTGGCTCCCAACTAGGTTCACTCGGTTCTTCACTATAGTAGGACTCACCATGTCCAGGAGACTGCATGTAGTAAGCCTGCAGACTATCTATGTGAGTGGAATCAAAACTATGATCACTCGGGTCACTTTCTGACAGTAATGGTGTTACTGGCACTATGGCTCTATTCAGGTTCTCTTCTGCAGCTGCATACTTTACAGGGATCACATTGGCTGGAGCAGGAGGTTGTTGGGCTAGCACTGGTTGAGGTCTTTGTTGGGGCTGATATTGTGGTTGGTAGGTTTGTTGAGGCCTAGCATACTGTTGTGGTGGATATTGGTTTTGATATCTTCCCTGTTGTGGATATGGTTGAGGGTAATTTTGCCTGACAGTTTATTTGTTATAAGGGCAGTCTTGTGCGGTGTGGTTAGTGTATCTCCGTTCTATGGTGCAATATTGGCTACTAGGGTTCACTTGGGGTTGAGCCATGATGGGACATACGTTTGCCATGTGGTCACCACCGCAAGTATAACACCTCTTTACTGGGGCAAATCTAGGAATTTGTTTACTAGAGACACCTAGTTTTTGAGCTACTTTCTCAGCGAGTTCCTCAATTGACGTAAATTGCGAGGAAGAGAGACTAGAAGTGCTATCAGAATCTTTGTAGATTTTTGAAAGCTCTAGTTCCTCCCCTAGGTTATCCTCAATGTCAATGCACATGTGTACACACTCTTCTATGGTCCTAGGGTCCTTCAAGTACACATAGGATCGCAACTTTGTACTTAGCAATCCATCCAAGAATAAGGCCACTTGTTTGGCTGGTGTGGGCAACTCAGGAACATGGCATCTCTCGAGATATTGCCTAAACCTTCTTCCTGCAAGTCTCACGGTCTCCTGAGGGGTCTGCTTGAAGCTATGTATCAATGAGGAAGTATTATGCCTTATGCCACTTTTAGAGAATTCAGTGATGAAAGCCTCTAAGAGTTGGTCTATGCTCCTAAACTGCCTCTCATTCAATGGTTGAAACCATGTTAGGGCTGTTTTCCTAAGGGTTAGACCAAAGGCATTATACTGCGTGAATAGGTCCTCAACTTGCTCAGCTCTCAAGACTTGCCTAAACTCAGCCACATGATCATATGGGTCTCCTGTGCCATCGAAGTAGTTCTTCATGGACTTAACTAGCTGAGTCGGTCTCAAAGTCCTCGTGTGCTCTCGAGGTCTTGGTAGAGGGAATTCATCCACATTCCTTTGGTTCCTTGGGGCTCTAAGTCCCTCAGGTTCCACTCTATTTGTTTCCGTTCTCGTTCTTTCTCTTCCCACTTGGTTGGCAAAGCTTACCTCTGGTCTATCTCGATGTCTGTCTCCTTGAGCTCCGTGAGCTTGAGATGTTCCAGCTCCTGGCTGACCAAAGGACACATTCGATCTTGGTTGGGGGAAATTAGATTCACCCTTCCAAGTGTAAGCATGCCTATCATTTTCTATAACCACAAAGATTCTCTCTGAAGCGTGATCTAAGTAGGTCACTCTGCCTGGGCTATCAGGATCTTTGAACTCATATATCATGATTGTTCCTACCTCATTTGGCTGATCAGATCTATACCTCCAAAAGGCTTCATCAGTCTCTCGGTTCAGGAGTAGATCTATGCTCTTATTGTCTTGGGAAATCCACTCTGGTGTGATAATCCTCATGAGAACAAATTTGCCTCGGGGGGTTCTAGGTTCTACACCTATGTTTCCTTGCTCCAGGTCACCTACATCTATTTCCGGGATCAAGTTTCCAAATTCCTCCGTCCTATCTGGATGACTGGTGACTACATATATGGTTCCTTCTTTGTCCAGGTATGCTCCATTTTCAAACTTGATAGCTGGATGTTCTAGTCCAATGGATTGGTCAGGGTTTTTAATATGGACCACTGATCTTCCTATGCCGTCCTCATAGATGGTAGCACCTAGTCGGTTGGTCCTAAGGTATTCCAGCTGCGTCTTGTAGGGGCCTTCTACCCTATGTAAGTATGGCACACCTGAACTTCCTGTAGGTCTCTCCATACCGTGGAACATCTTTGACTCACTAGTTTCAGAGCTAGGGTAGTGCGAATAATGGCTCAACTGCTGGGCCCAAGACCTAGCAGTATGATTAACACTAGCCTCTGAAGACCTAAGACTTTGTCTATCTCTTCCTAGGTGTCGTCCTGATCTAAGGTTCATATGCCTATTTGAGCAATCCCAATTTTTACCCAAGGTACAACCTCGTTGCTGAGTTCTTTTATGTCCGTCACTTGATTATTTTTAGTTGATTATTGTGGTTATGATCTTGTCTGATATCACGTCGTCAGGAACACTTGAGTTAATTTCCGCACTTGAATGTTGATCGTCTCACATTAGGTTCTTTTCCTTTAAAGTTGTCGGTCACACACAGGTTATCTCTGGACTTGAACTTGATTTCTTAGATAGTCTTGACTTGTCTCATGCCTATCGTTGCCCTAACTTACTTCTAACACTACTCGAACTTAGCCTAAGCTAGGAATTGACAGAGGGAGTTGAGAATCTTCCAACCTTGAGTTTCTCCCTTGGTTGCCCTTGTGTGCTCAGGAAGTGCGTTCCCAAGCTTGCACTTACTCTTGCTCTGATCGCCCTTTGATGCTCTCACTGGACCTGTAAGAGTTCCAAAATTAGCTCAAGACTTAAATTCAAAAGACATAACCAAGCACTTTCATTCATGTAGCTCAGATACCAATTAGCCTTTTGTCTTTATGGAAAACAATCTAGAGATCCCTTGGCTTTGTTCCCCCTGAATATGGTCAACTTCAAAATACTATATCTAATAATCCCCATGAGCTTTCCAACAAGCCCAAGATCACCCCAAATGGATTTCGTATGAGAAAGTTATGACTGTTCAGGGTTCTAGGTTTAAAACAGGGGAAAGGTCAACAAGCAACTGGGCTTTTTCCCAGATCACTAGTGTATAGGCCTCACAATGCTCTAAATGTGTGATTTTTGTGTCCTCAATTACTCAAAAAAAATTGGAGTTAAAAACCCTAAAATTTTGGCCGAAAAGCCTGTCAATCGTGATCGACAGGTCTGTCAATCACGATTGACAGAGGTGTCCGTCGGGGCCTATCGGTCGCGATTGACACGTCAATCGCGATCGACACGTCAATCGCGATCGACACGTCAATCGCGATCGACACGTCAATCGCGATCGACACGTCAATCGCGATCGACACGTCAATCGCGATCAACACGTCAATCGCGATCGACAGAATCGGTCGTGAGTCCTGTCAATCGCGATCGACACTTTTTGCACGAATTTCGGCGAGATTTCAGTCGATCGGGGTCCTATCCATCGCGAGGGACACGTATATATGCGATTTTTCTGTCAATCATCAAAATTCAGTCGGTCGCGATCGATGGTGTCAATCGCGACTGACAGAGGTGTCAATCGTGGTTGTCGATTGTGATCGATGGTGTCAATCACGATTGATAGGGTCCATCGGTCGTCTCTGTCGGTCGCGATCAACTGAATCTGCCGATCGTGGCTGTCGATCGTGATCGATGGTGTCGGTCGCGATTGATAGAGAAACACGGAATTTTTTAATTTTAAGTGATGATTTGGAATGTGCTCCTCATATGTGTCATTGTGATGTGCTTTGTTTTACCAAAAGATGAAATTTTCTGTCGATCGTGATCGACAGAGGTCTGCGACACAGAGACAATTATGAACTTTTCCGTACCTGCGCAACGTGCTGGACACGATGATACAGCAAGATCTTGCAAGAGTGCTCAAGAAACAGGCAAAAAACAATGCACACAAGTCGCTCTCTCGCTCTCTCTCACAAGTGGAATGAGGGAAATGGAAGGGAGAAGGTGATATGATCAAAAAACTGAAATTTTTGTGATGATGGAGATGGAGATCGGATATGGTGAGGATGATGATGGTGATGATGATGGTGAGGTAAGAAACAGAAAAATAAGAAAAAGTAAAGAAATTACCTACAACGCCAATGTCACAACTCTACGTCTTACCATCACACGCTCGTCCTCAAAGCTCGATCCCCGGCAACGGCGCCAAAATTTGGTGTAGCTCAGTGATGAGTAGCACCTCCTTTAATGTCAATCCGGGAAGACATGAGGATGGTATGATGACCTCGAGCAAGTGAAGGCACAAGTGCGTGAGTGAGAAGCACACAAACATGCACACACATACACACACACGCGCACACACGGCAAGACAAAGAGGAAGACAATGGAGTTCTTTTAGATTACTTCCCAAAATGCTCATACAAGTTCAAGTCTGTTACAAGCTAACCCCAAAAATGAGCTCTCTAGCTCTATTTATAGTTTTTGACTAGTTTTTGGCCTTGTCCAGACCTAGTGTCCGGCCTAGTTAAAAATTAGGTTCTCTGGCCTATTTGGAGGTTCAAACGGAGTCTAAAACATGTGAAAACTGATAGGTAGGTACTTCTGAAGCTCCTCAAGCTCAAGGACTCCTTGTCTTGCACAAAATGGAGCTACAGAAATATGAAATGGTATTTACAATGGTTTTTAGTGATGAAAATCACTATTTTTGTAGGGATTTCTTCTAACGTTTTGACATACATTTCCTGTAGCTCCCTACTTGCTCCTTCTTCTTGTGTGCCCACCTCTTTGATGCATGAAAAATTTAGATGGCCTACTTGTCAGATCTTCTTTGACTACTCTGTCTGCTTGTACCTTCTCTTCGCTCCGACTCCCTTCGTTGACTTCCTTGTCTTGTGAGTCCTTCAGTTCCTTGACTGCCAACAAGGGAAGCTTTCACAGTGAATGTTGAGTGTGTGTGGTTGAGATGCCTTATGGCTGATTTGTGTGTTGATCAATCTTCTACCACTACCATCTTCACTGGCAGTTAGAGCGCATTGGCAGCTGTGAGGAACCCTGTGTTCCATGCTCTCACTCTAACAGCCATCAGATCAAAAATATTTTCGATGGACCTAGGAGCTTGATGTATACTTTGAATGCAATTGGAAGAGGTATTTTTCAAAACTGAAGGAAGGGACTTAAGGAGTTTTTTTTTCCTTTACAAAAGATGGCATTGCTTCTATTGAGCCATATATGCCAAAGAATATGACCTCTCCAAATATTCCATAAGAATAAGTCCATGTTCTTGCAGCAACCTAATAGAGCAGATAGTTGATTGAGGCTTGGGCTCCCTTTGGCCAGCAGATAGAGATTCATTGGTTGCCAAAACTGCTTAGAACGGGGACAATCATAAAACAGGTGGACAACATCTTCCTCTTTGCCACAGAAGGTACAAGATCCTCCATTAATGATAACTTCCTTCACTTTGGGGCCTATCCACAACCCATGATGAAGGATGATCCATTGCAGGTAGGAATGCTTGATGAGATCTAAGAAGGCCCACAAAACTTTGAACCTGTTGGACCATTGATTTGCAATCCAACTAAGGTTCCATTTGTTGTTGAGTTTAGGGAGAACTTGACTTATGGAACCCCTTGCCTTCTTGAAATTCTTGAAGATGTGAGCATCAATTTCAGAGAGACTAATATTCTGTCTGGCACATTCCTCAAGCTTATTTGCCAGCAGAGTTTTGTGAAAATCCAGGACTTGTAGACAGGAAATAGAGATAATAGTGTTATTGAATAATTCTTGTTCAGACATTACCTTACCACCATTCATCAAGACACTCCGAGATTTAAAGCCAGCTTTATGGCACGTGTTCTCTAATGGCTAGGGAACAGTTGTTCCATTTAGAGATCCAACCAAACCAGGGTGATTCTTGCACGAAAAATTCAGAAGCACAAAGCATTTTTTCAGTTGGAACAAATATTTTTTTTGCTATGAACCAAGCATTCTAGAAGCTATAAACTAAAAGGCTCCCAACAACAATGATAAGCTGGGGGGGAACAACAATATCCCATAGGTTAATTTTCATCCACCCTTTATAATAAAAAAGGTAGAATTTATGATTATGAGAAGGGCCACCCATACCTCACCCAATGTTTCTTAAGATCCATTTGGCTGCAAGATTATCAGCCTTTTTTTTTGGACAACAAATGCCAAGCCCACCCTGAAATTTAAGGAGACAACAAGTGTCCCAAGAAACTTTAGCAACTTTCTTGTGATGAGCATTACCTCCCCAAAGAAATCTTCTGGCTAGAGTAACAACCTAATTAATCTTCTTTTTAGAGGGGGACCAACAGACAAGAAAAAAGAGAATCTTAGGAAAAACATAATGATTAAGAATAAAAGTTATGTGGGGAAGGGAACTATTAGAGCCATGCCAGAAAAATAAATGTTTTTTTAACTTCTCAACAACCCAATCCCATCTTTGAGACAAAGTGACATTGAAACCCATAGGAATACCCAGTAATCTAAAGATTTCCCCTCCTTTGATAGATTTGCAGCCCAACTTATTAATGCAATCAGGAGTCACACTATTGGAAGCTTTAAACCAAGTCTTACTATGGTTAACTAAAGATCCACTGGCAAGACAAAACAAATTCAGGTAGTCAATAAATTCATTGATTGACTCATTATCAGCATTCAAAACAATATTAGTATCATTTGAAAACATTTGAAGGCCAAGAGGGGAGGGAGAGTTAGGAACATTGATACATTTAATACGCCCATAATTCACAGCATCTTTAACTAACCAACCTAAGGAGTCACTTGCTATGGCAAAGAGGATGGCAAGAGGGCACCCTTGCCTTATGGACCTAGCTAGTTTAAAGGGCTCAGTCAAGTGACCATTTATAACAACTCTAGGGTAGGCATTCCCAAATAAGGTACACACATACCTGATGAATTTCCTCCCTCATCCCATATCTTGCATAGATTGCAAAATAAAATCCCATTCTATTCTATCATAAGCCTTGCCAAAGTCAATTTTAAGAAAGTAATAGTCCTTATTGTTTTCCTTAGCATAGTCCATGCCTTCCCACAAGGGGATGATAGCATCAAGGATGTATCTTCCTTTGATAAAACCTTTTTGTTCAGACAAATAAAAGAATTTCATCAAGGGACTTAATCTTCTCGCAATGGTGGAGGCAAAAATTTTATAGATGGTGTTCAAACAGGTGATGGGTCTCCAGTTGTTGAGATCACCTTTATTTCCTCTCTTGTGGATAAGTCTAATCACCCAGTGTTAATGTGAGAAGGGAGATATCCTTTACTGACAACCTCTTCCCAAATCAAAAGAATGTAAGGAGCGAGAAATTCATTCAACATCATAAAAAATTCATTAGGCAAACCATCAATCGAAGAGATTTACAGGGTTTCAATTTATAGATGGTTTCTTTGATCTCACGAGGGGCAGGTCCAAGATGGGAACCAGGCTTTCAGGAATCATTTTTTTCCTTTTCATAGCAATGGTAGCTCTGGCCCTCTGGATATCCTCCCCCCACTTGGGAGAACCAGAGAAAACATGCATAAAGAAGCTTTTGGCCTCCTGTAAGGACTCCTCAATGTTGATAATATAACCACCTTCCTTCTTTTTTATAGGAGGGATATAATCCCTAACTTTGTGCTTTTTCATCAAAGAGAATATATGTTTATTGTTTCTATCCATCTTCCCACTCCAAAATTCTTTAGAAGAGGCAAGAGAGTAGCTAGCCTCAAGATATTTCTCTTTGCACAATCTCAAAGAAGTGTCATGATACTCTTGAGAATTAACATCTAGGTTACTTAACCTATCCACAAGGGAGTTTCTTCTCTTGGCCCTAATTTCCTTAGCACACTTTTTAAAGTGAGCGAACAAATGTTGAATATCTCTGATAGAGTTGTGCCAAGCTTTGCACGAGGAATTGCTCCTACTAAAGTCAAAAGAAATGATTTTTTTAGTTTGGGCTAAAACACTCAACAATTTGAGTAGGTTACAGTCAATGTGAGTCGAGCCAGCTCTAAAGGCAGGGAACCCTTTTTTGAAGGAAATTAGTAAGGGTTTATGATTAGACATGAGAAGGGAACGGTCAACAATGGCACTGATATCCCAACAATATTGCACAAAGGAAATATTAGCATAGCATCTATCTAGCCTGACAGCAGTATAGGAATTACCAACTTGTTTATTAGTCCAAGTAAAACCATGACATTACCCTTTCCCTCCCATCTAAATTTGCTAGAAGTGACCATGTTAAAGTCCCCTATGACAATTAAGGGGCCTTGAATATTAATAAATTCTTTCCAACAATTCAGCCTCCCTAGATTATGATTAGCCACATACACAGAAATAATGGAGATGGCATAGGGGTTTCCCAACTTAATGGAACACCATTGATTAGAAGAACTCGAGGCCCAAGAAATTAGAGAGTGGGATAGGTTGGAAGACAAACCAATAGCAGTACCTGCTTTACCTGCAACATGATTGGAGAAGAACCATTTATACCTAGAAGACAGAGTGTTGAGATTGAAAAGGAGAGGATCTCCCCCAATTTTTACTTCCTGAGGAGAAATGATATCAGGCAAATTAGGGAGGGAGGCAAGCCACATATTAAACATTTTGGGTTTGACAGGGTCAGTGAGCCCTTCAATATTAATAGAGCAAATAGAAATATCAGCCATAAAACAAAGACACGAGTTACTTTCTACTATTCTTTGAAGGCTTGAATGCCAATAGAGAGGACCTAATTACTTCTTTCCTTTTAGGTTTAGGAGTTAAAATGATGCCGTTTGGAAGGTCCACCTCTTGAGACATGGGCACTGTCTCATAGGCTTCAACATCCTCCTCCATTTGATCAATTTTTTCTTGATCTTAAGTGTCTACCATATCTCAGGTTCATAAGCTTTGTCTTCTAGTCTGAAGGTTCTCTTGTATTGGTCAAATCCTTTGGAACTCCTTGGTTTCCTAGTCCACCTGAGGGTCAACTTCAAAATACCCTACCTAATAATCCTCATATTATTTTTACGTAAGCAGTACAACTTTTGGTAGTACATGCTATTCAATTCATTTGAGAAGTCTTCAGCCTAAGAAACAATAAGTTCATTCATATTAGATACTGTTATAGTAGCCCCTTTGGCAGAATCCTTACCAACATTATTGATAGGGGGAGAAATAATTCTGTTCTTTTTCCCAACCACATTCCATTCTAGACCTGTATTACCTTTAACATTATCCACCCTATTTTCCTTATTGTCATCTGCATTTAACCACACACCATTAGATAATTTATCTAAGGAGTTTTTAGTCCCCACATTGTTACCCTTATCATCAAAAGGATTGGTGATCTCATCCAGAAGGATATTGTACATATTCTCAGAATGTAGCCCTTTCCTCTTAGGTTTATTATTATAGTTTCTACTATGTTGAGGGTGGGGGATGTTCCCTTCATGAGTCCCACTTTTTTCCATTGAAGACTCTTGAGCTTCCTGTTTAGGGATCAGAGGACATTCTTTGATAAGGTGTCCCTGTTTATAACAATTATAGCAAGCATTAAGCAGGTTCCTGTACATCACTTTTTGAGTATGCAATTTTTTACCGTGCGAGCCTTTGATGAAAATGTGTGTTTTTATCTCTTTGTCCAAGTTTACTTCGATTAAAACTTGAGGATCCCATTTGGGATTTATAATGTTGTTCCTAGATTTCTGACCTAAGACTTTGCCCAACATTAGATAATTTATCTAAGGAGTTTTTAGTCCCCACATTGTTACCCTTACCATCAGAAGGATTGGTGATCTCATCCAGAAGGATATTGTACATATTCTCAGAATGTAGCCCTTTCCTCTTAGGTTTATTATTATAGTTTCTACTATGTTGAGGGTGGGGGATGTTCCCTTCATGAGTCCCACTTTTTTCGATTGAAGACTCTTGAGCTTCTTGTTTAGGGATCAGAGGACATTCTTTGATAAGGTGTCCCTGTTTATAACAATTATAGCAAGCATTAAGGAGGTTCTTGTACATCACTTTTTGAGTATGCAATTTTTTACCGTGCGAGCCTTTGATGACAATGTGTGTTTTTATCTCTTTGTCCAAGTTTACTTCGATTAAAACTTGGGGATCCCATCTGGGATTTATAATGCTGTTCCTAGATTTCTGACCTAAGACTTTGCCCAACATTTTATCCAAGTTTTCTACCCAAGGATAAAAGTCAATAGGAAGCTCTAGAAACTCTACCCAGACAAGAATTCGTGTTGGTTTAGGCCCTTTAGGATTAAATCCAATATACCATTTTAAAAAAGAAATTGGTATGTTTCTAATCAGCCATTGCCCCTCACTGATCACATGAAGAGCACTGTTGGCATCTTAAAAAAAAAAGAGGAAGTAGTTGTTAGGACAATACTGTATGTGTTTAACTAAGACACCTCTAGGTTCCCAATGTGTCTTCAACCAGGATTTGAGCACTTCTTGGGGTGATCTCGGGCCATGACACAAGCCTATCACTACCCTATTACTTAAATGGTCTTGCCAACTATCAAGAGAGCATCTATCTATTATTAGCGCTTCTTCATCATCTTCACTAACACCACTATCAACACAGAGTTCGTGCGGGTTATCAACCATAATAGCCTTACCTTTCTCAGGTAAAGGAGGCGTTTCAGAGTTACCTAGATGACTCTTAATGGAGTAGAGTGCACCTTGGATGTTGCTGCCTTGCTGAATGGAGTCAACATATGATTTTGGGGGCGAAAGTAAACTACCATAACTTCTTGGAGGGGCTTTCCCTTTTTTTGCTTGCATGTGCCTTGCTAGTAGCTTGCTACATGATCCTTCCTCATCTATCATTGCAAGAAGCTCATTGCATAGACCTTCTATTGATTTCCCCTGAGGAGAAGACAGGCTGCACTCTGGGAGAAGACCGGCGACATTGCCATCGTAAGCTGTAAGACCATTACGAAGAACCTCAAAGAGGGCCATACACAGAGGAACCCCCCTACGAGGGGGGAAGGAAAATAGGATGCGGAGAGTAGAGACAAAGACCCACTAGGGCTTTAAGTTTCACAAAACTCCTCGTAGTTCAATCCTTGTGAACTCCTCGTAGTTCAATCCTTGTGATGATTCAATATTATTATTTTAACATGAAGATTTTTCTTATTCAAGGCAATTGTTATTCAAGATGAAACACTCATGAGTTTCCTTTCTATCTTACTATAATTCTCTTTATTTAACGAAATTTTTATCACTAACATCTACTATTTTGGTTAAGCTTGAATTGATTGAAAGGTACAAGTGAAGACAAACATATCACCAATGGAACCCCCTCATATCCCACAAAGCAACGTTTAGATGCTTAACACTACCAAGGTATAGAGCTTGAAGGCTCGCTAAGGTAGAGCTTGGTGTGAAGAGATGGATAGGTATGTGCTTGAAGATGAAGAGGTGTTGCAAAATCCTTGATCTACACCAGCCAAATAAACTCCAGGAGTATATGGTGGGCCCTTTTAGCTTTCCAATGGATGTACTAGACACCCTATGTACATTGGAAGATCACTCTCAAAAAGATAGATCAAAACAGATAAGTTTGAGTTAGCTCAGAGGTGAAAAACTTGCTATTTTGGTTCATACATCTGTCCAGTGTTTTGCATAATTCTCTGAGCACACCAGCAATTAGCTTAATTCCTCTTGGGGAAGTCTAGTTAACTTAAAGAGCTAACTTTCAAGAGTAATCTCATAAAAAATAACGAACCACACACTGAGAAAGATGTTTAACAATTGATGACATTATCTCGACTTTCACGGGTTGCTATAGTAATGAGACCAGTGAGCAGAAAAATGAACATAACTCCAGATTTAAGACTCCAATGATTATGCAAATTTGTATGCTTATACTAGATAGTATGCTGAATCCAACAAGCTTTAAATCGTTGAATTTGGGTAAGTACACACTGAGAAACAACTCTGACAAGATGAGTAAAAAAGTCGGGTACCTGACAGAGAAGTGAAAATGAACAGACACTGTTGACTTCAACTGAACATAACTGAAGATTGAAACACCCAAATGAAATGAAAATTGACGAACATATAGTAGACTTATAGAGCTAACTTTACCAAGTTAAAGCACTAAAAATGATGCACCAAGCTTAGAGAAACCATCTCTGCAATCTGACTAAGAAAACTGAGAGATATGGCAGTAAGTAGTACACTTCACAAGAACATGGAAATATGAACTCAAATGATCATGAAAATGAAAGTATATTGCTTGTACAATACAATGGACTTACTGATACATATGTGTGCCTTGTAATCACACCTTGATATGGCATAAAGCTCAGCTCTTGGAGGTCTTCGCATAGGTCTCTCTAACCACGACTAAAACTGCCATCTATTTATAGTTGAGCTTGGGAGGCTAACTTCCCTCAATCACTCTCCAATCAATTAGTGATTGATTTGATTCTCTACCTACCACAAATCACAAATTCGTGGCTCCTCTTTCCCTTTTTGATCAAGTGGACTCAACCACTTAAGATTCTTTCACTTTTACATTAAGTAAAGTCTTCAAAATTTACAAGAGGTAGTTCACAAGTGAACTTTACATTGTCTTCATTTTAAGGCTTCTTCTATGACTTTGTGGGACTCAAGCCAATACTTAGGCTTGTCATAGACTTTCTCCAATAGCTCCCCCTCAAGCCAAGTATGCTTGAGGTCTTCAATCTTCCAAGATTACCTGCAAACCTATCATAGCCTTGAATTTGCAAAGCTTTGTACCATCCAATGCTTTGGTTAGAATATCTGCACATTGTTGATGAGTGGACACATATGATATTTGAATCTCTTTGCTTAGAACCTTCTCTCGTACATAGTGATAATGAACTTCAATATGTTTAGTCCTTGCATGAAAAATAGGATTAGCAGCTAAGTGAATAGAACTCATATTGTCACCATAAATAGTTGGAGTTCCAAACTCCAATCCAAGATCTTTGAATAATGTCTTCATCCACATAGCTTCCTGAGTAGCTATGGCAAGACCTCTGTATTCAGCTTCAATAGAAGAGAGAGCAACTATGGGTTGCTTCTTGGATGAACATGAAATAAGCTTTGAACCTGCAAAGGTAAGATAACCTGAAGTGCTCCTTCTATCTTCCTTGGAGCCAACCCAATCTGCATCAGAAAATAGATTTAAACCTAAATCAGATACATAAGGATAATAAAGTCCTTCATTTATGGTTCCTTTGAGATACTTGAAAATCCTTTTGGTAGCATCGATATGTGGTTTCCTTGGTGTGTGCATAAATTGACTTAGCACACTCACATTGTAACATATATCTACTCTTGTCAATGTGGCATAGTTGAGACTACCCACTAGACTTTGATATGATGTGATGTCCTCTATGAGTTCACCTTCATGTGAGCTCAATTTGTGATTGACCTCCATTGGAGTACCTACAATCTTACAATCTTGCATCTTGAATTTTGCCAACGTGTCCTTAATGTACTTTCTTTGAGTGAGAAACAAACCATGATCTTTGTAGACAACTTCCAAACCTAGGAAGTAGGTAAGTGAACCCAAATCACTTATCTTGAACTCTTCTCTCATCTGATCTTTGATCTTCTTCATACCATCTGCATCATTTACTGTCAATATAATATCATCTACATATACACACAAGTAGATGACCTCAGAATTACTCTTTTTAATAAAGAGTGAAGGATCTGCCTTGCTTGGTCGAAAGCTTTTGTCCTGCAAGAATGAAACAAGCTTGAAATTCCAAGCTCTTGGGGCTTGCTTGAGACCATACAATGCTTTGTTAAGTTTACACACATAATCAGGATAAACTTGATTAGTGGTTGTGCCATATATACCTCTTCTGTTATCCAACCATTCAAAAATGTTTTCTTTACATCTAGTTGAAGTATCTTCCAATTCTTGGAAGAGGCAATACTAAGCAAAACCCTAATAGTAGGCATCTTTGCCACAGGAGAGAAGGTCTCCTCATAATCAATTCCCTGAGTTTGTGCAAAGCCTTTTGCTACAAGCCTTGCCTTATACCTGTTAATGGAACCATCAGAATTCTTCTTGAGTTTATAGACCCATCTTGAGCCTATTACCTTCATGGATGAAGTCTTGGGCACCAAATCCCAAGTGTTGTTTTCCTCAAGTGCTTCAATCTCTTCCTTCATCGCATGCTTCCATTCTGATTTTGCTTTGGCCTCTTCAAAGGATGATGGCTCCTCTTGGTTTATGTCCTGTGCTATGTAGATAGAATGTTTAGTTACTAATGAGGTGCCAAACCCATACCTTTCTGGTTTTTTCTTTTCCCTCATAGATCTTCTTAGGCCATGATGTGATGATTCTGCCTCATGTCCAAGTTCCTGTAATTTTGCTTTACCTTTAGACTTCCATGCTTTGATCTTTTCCATCTGAGATTCTTCATCATCCTCTGAGGTGTCTTGCTTTGGAAAATCTTCTTCAAGATCAATCGTCATCATATCTGCTACTTGCTTTTCAGTCGGAACAAAAGAAATGGCAATCTCCTTTGCCATGAGCTTCTCCCTAATGAAGTGGTAATGGACTTCTATGTGCTTGGTTCTCACATGGAAAATAGGATTTGCTGTTAGATGCATGGAACTTACATTATCTCCAAATATGTGAGGTTTGGAACTCACAAGTCCCAAATCTGTATACAATGCTTTTAACCATATTGCCTCTTGAGTTGCTATGGTCAAGCCTCTGTACTCTGCTTCAATTGAAGATAAAGCAACTCTTGGTTGCTGTTATCTGAAAAGTTTGTAATGTTCATGCACTAACATGTTCCATTTTGGGAAGTATTTGTTTGAATATAGGTGTTTTGCAAGGAGAATTGAGGGCTGGTGGTGATAAGATCCACTCAAATGTGGATACAGGGATCGAGAGCAGTGTACATGTTCTCAAGGCTTGCTGTGCCATGAAAAGCCACATCTATTGGGGAAGGGAAAATATGTGCTGATGGGCAAAGTATGCCATGGGAACCTGGAAGATCTATCGGATGAGCGAACTGGAATGGCAGGCTTTCTTTCAAGGTAAAGTTCAGAAGAGGATTTATTGGGGGCGGCTATGTTCCCATCAAACCATCGGACCTATGGAGTGATGCAGACTTGGCTTCTAATGTTTCAAGGGGTATTGGTGCATCGCTAGATCGTGAGCAAACCAGGAGGTGCGTCAAGTAGCTTTGGACTAGGCATGTGGAATGGGTGCTGGAATTTTTGCAGGGATGCCTTTACAGTTAGCAGGAACTAGGTGTATGCTTGAAGTCATGGATTGGGGAGAATATGAATCAAAAGGGCTACCAAAAATGCAGTAGAGGATGGTATTCACAAATTGAAGGTCCAGATTATGATTCCAAAACTGAACCCTGAGATGGATGTTTACAGAATTGGCACTCTTTTAGAGCTCATGAGAGAGCTCGCCTTCTCATTTGCAAGGGATGGAAAACGTGTAAAGGTGTGTGTTCAAGGATCGATGGGTGCTATTTTTTAAAGTCATCAGAAAGCGATTGGGAGCTGCAACTTTGTGGGGACTACGATGATAACAAATGAGGACCCAATCCAGAAAGAAAAAGGAAAAACGGCTTTTGGAAGGAGGCTGAGAACTTTTGCGCGCACAGAGAAGTTTTTTTTGTTCTTTGCCTGATGTGTGGCAGGTATTATGGAAGGAGTTGGGGGACATACGCCCAGAAACGACGGGGTGAAGGAACTGCTTCTTGGATTTTCTCTTCCAGTAGCGGGGGGGGGGACCCCTTCAGCTTTTCGTAGGTTTCTGCTCTCAAGGAAAAAAGGGGGGTTCTCTCTCGTTTTTTTTCGGCTTGGAGGGTACCCGTGCAGGTGCTGAAGAAGGGGGGAGAACTCTCAGCTTGTTCGGTGGGAGGAATTGAGCCTTTTTTTAGCCAGCAACGGGGCAGAAAAGGGGGCCTCTCGACGCTTATCTTGGTTGCATTTTGCTCTCTGTAGGGAGAGAGGGGGTCTCTACTAGTGAAGGTGGTGATGTAGCGGCTACTGCTGCTCTAACAGAGAGGAAGAGGAGAGAGGAGCATGGTCTGAGGGGATCCATCAACCTACTTTGTGTAGCTCGCGAGGACAGAAATGAGCTTCGAAATTGCATTCCTTTGAAGTTGGCAGAAGATCACGGGATAGTGGAGGTAGCAGCCCACAATTGATAGGGAGAGCGGTACACAGTGTCCCGTGAATCGATTCTTGAACGAGAGCTTTGTGGAATGTTTGTATGTTGAGGCAAAGCATGGAGGCCGCGATAGCAGTTGGGGAAGGATGTATAAGTTCCAATAAGGCTCATGGTTCTCAGCAGTAATACAGGCAGAAGAATATTGTGTTTGGAGCTGCGAAGAGGGAACATGAATGAAGCTTTATGGTTCGACACTGCTAACAGCATAAAGGAGAAGAAGTGACAGAAAAAATTTCTCAGTGCCATGTTCGTTAAAACAAAAGGGCATTCCTGTATGTTCGACATTGCAAATGAAGAAAGGAAGAAGTAAAGTGCAATGTGGGAGTGAGAGAAGCATGGTTGCTCATCTCGAATGTACAACTTACTGAACATGCAACTAAGGCAGAAGGGGTAAATCACAGAGATATGTTTTCTTGCTTCTGCTTTCATGCTGCTTTCATGCTGCTTTCATGGTTATTGTTATGGAATATCAAACTGCAAGAAATATTATGTAATATTTTCTTTAATATTTGATGTTCCCAACGATATTGGTACACATATTAGTATGGACGTGTGATGTCAGGTAAAAGAATGCTGGATGTGATGGCCTTATGATGTATACAAAGACGTTTTCAGTGCATTGTATGTAGATACCTCTGAACAAATAGAAGCTTAAAATGCTAAATGGGAAGTACGAATGAATACAAGTGAGAAGCAATTTAGCACATTGCAAATCATTTAGCTTTATTTTGTTTTCTTAATGAAAGAAAGAGGTATGAGATTCAAGGGATCTATCTTGCATGCATGGTTGAACTCCTTCGTTTCTCCAATTAGCATGAACTTTACAGACAATTGATGTCCTGACTGTGTGATAGGGAGTTAGAGAAGAAATCCGAATTTCGCATGTTTTCACTTTTTCTGCAATATATTAGAAGAACTTGGGAGTTTCACATCTTAAGACCTCAGACAGACCAGTATGTAGATCAATAGAGATGGATAAATGTACTCAGAAGAGTAAGTCCCACATATTTAATTCCTTGTGAATCATGCGATACAAAGTTCCCCGTGTTAATTGGATGGGTCGATAACCATGATGCTATTAGCAAAACATCTGAGGTCTCTATGTGACATGTTTGTGCTAAACTACCTTCATACATAAATTTTGTTTGACATTGCCATATTGTTATAATGTTGTCATGTCTGCCCCTTTTCAAAAACTTTAAGCGATCAGGCTATTGGGCGGGCTCCTATTTCCGTATACGTGGCATGGGCTCTTCGTCCTGAGATTTCCGAATCCATGCTATATTGGTTCACCGGTCTATTAGTTGGTTTTGGTTTTAGTAAGCCGTTCATTGCATTAGTCGGTGGAATTAGTGATTTTGCAATGTTTTGTGGGAGTGGAAACTTGGTAAATGTCAAAGTCAATATGATGCTCACGCGTTATATATTCGCTTAAGATGTGAGATAAATGAATCATTTATATATATGCATATGTTGGCATACCTCTGACGTGAGAAGAATGCTTGGGTTTAGGTTGAGAATCTTACAAAACGTATAAGAGAAACAAGGACCAAGTATTGTGCGTTCTGTTGTTTGTGGATGATCACATTGGGGGTTAATGAGCATAGGAAATGCGAAAGAGCTTTGAAAAAAAAAAAAACATGAATTCTCAAGCACGATAATGGGAATATACACATGTCAAGGGCATTTAAGCATTTGAGATATGAAGGCTTGGATGAGGCTCGAGTTTCTTAGCCTTGAAGCTACCTCTAACACGAGCACAATCGCTCATCTTTAAGAAAACGGGTTTGTTGAACTTAGAAATGGAAACAAAGTGTGTGTGTGTGCTAGTGTCCAATACTGTTTTTGAAGTGTCCAATAGTGTTTTTGAAGCTCAGGGTGAGTGAAGTCTATCCAAACATAGAAATAGAAGCCGTTTACTTGCGGCAAAACACTTCCTTTGTGACTTTATAAAGACCTTCATTTGGCGATCCTACTGGGGATCCCAAAAGAGGATATATTCGAGAGCAATTGTGGACTCACAGCAAAAGAAAGTGGCATAGTACAAGTTGATCGAACAAAACATAAGTATGGGTAAGACACTTTCCCTTGGGTTTAGAGACCAAACAATTGCTTCTTGGAACTCCATGACACTAGCTTTGAACCTGCAAATGCTAAGTAACCAGATGTACTTTTTCTGTCATCCTTAGCTCCTGCCCAATTTGCATCTGAGTAGATTTTAATATCCAGATCTGAAGAGTAAGGATAGAATATACCTTTGTTGATTGTACCTTTGAGATACTTAAGTACTCTCTTAGCCGCATCCATGTGTGGTCTTCTCGGTGAGTGCATGAACTGACTAAGCACTCCCACACTATATGGGATATCTGCCCTTGTATGAGTAGCATATATCAAGCTACCTACCAAGCTTTGATATTCTTTAATGTGTTCAATTTTCTCACCTTCATAAACACTTAGTTTATGATTCATCTCCAAAGGTGTACTTGCAGGTTTAGTGTTCTCCATTTTGAACTTGAGAAGAAGATCCTGAATGTATCTTCTTTGAGTCAAATACATTCCTTCATCTTTATATATCACCTGCATACCTAGGAAATATGTGAGCTCACCTAGGTCACTGATTTTGAACTCCGCTTGCATGTGTCTCTTGATCCTTTGAATGCCATTTAGATCATCACCTGTCACAATAATATCATCTACATATACACATAGATAGATAACCTCATTGTGATCTCTTTTGATGAATAGAGAAGGATCTAAGTTGCTAGCTTTGAACCCTTGATCTTGAAGATATGTAACCAACCTGTAATTCCAAGCCCTAGGAGCTTGTTTTAATCCATACAATGCTTTCTTAAGTCTGCAAACATAAGATGGATGATTAGGGTTTTCAAAACCTGGTGGTTGTGACATGTATACCTCTTCACTTATCCAACCATTTAAGAATGCATTTTTCACATTAAGTTGGAGGAGTCTCCAATTCCTTGCAGCAGCTACACTTATCAATGTCCTAATTGTAGTCATCTTTGCAACTGGTGAGAATGTTTCCTCATAGTCTATACCATGAGTTTGTGAGCATCCTTTGGCAACTAATCTTGCCTTGTACCTGCAAACTGATCCATCTGAATTTCTTTTAACTTTATATACCCATCTGCAACCAATTACCTTTTGATTCAGCAACATTGGAACCAAATCCCAAGTGTCCATCTCCTTCAATGCATCTATCTCTTCGTTCATGGCCTTTTCCCAATTAGGGTTTCCCTTTGCCTCTTCATAGGTTGAGGGTTCCTCTGAAATAGAGTCTTTTGCCAAGTAGACTGAATGCTTCGTAACAAATGTGGAATCATATCCATACCTTTCTGGTTGTTTCTTCTCTCTTGTTGATCTTCTAGGTGCTTGTTTGGAGCATTCTCCAACCTCTTGCATCTTTGCTTTGCCTCTTGACTTCCATAGCTTGTAATCCTTTTCTCTTTCATCTTGGTCATCGTCTATATCACTTCTTGGATCCTGGACCTGTGTATAATGCTTGCTTCGTAATTGATGAGAGTCAGAATCAAGATCATATGGTAGTGTTACCTTTTGTTTGTCTTCATCATACCAAGACCTGTGTTCTTCAAACACAACATCTCTACTTGTAGTGAATTGCTTGGTTGAAGGATTGAAGAACCTGTAACCCATCTGAGTTGAATCATATCCAATAAACACTGCCTTTGTTGCCCTTTCATCTAGCTTACCTCTTATTTGTGATGTTACATGAACATAAGCTAAACAATCAAAAACCTTGCAATGTCCAAGACTAGGTTTTCTTCCATGCCATTGCTTCATAAGGAGTCATACCTTGAAGTGATTTGGATGGTAGTCTATTGACAAGGTACACAGCAGTTGAAATAGCTTCTGCCCATAGATAATGTGGCAACTTCTTCTCTTCAAGCATTGTTTGGGCTGATCCAACCAATGTCTTGTTTCTCCTCTCTGCAATTCCATTTAGTTGAGGAGAGTACCTAGTAGTCACTTCCCTTTTGATACGTTTGTCCCGCAAGAACTCATCAAACTCTTTGGAGAAGTATTCTCCCCCTCCATCAGATCTGAGCTTCTTTAGTGATCTACCTGTATGATTCTCCACATGTGCAAGATACTTCTTGAAGCAATCAAACACTTCATTCTTACTCTTGATAAAGTATAGAACAGTCCATCTACTATGGTCGTCAATAAATGAGACATAATACCTTGATCCTGCCAATGAAGGTTCTTGACTTGGTCCCCATACATCTGTGTGTACTAAGTCCAATAAGTTGTTGTGGATGTAGCTTTTGTGGTTGAATGGTTGTTTTTGTGCCTCCCCAATCTGACATGCATCACACCTGTTGATCATGTGTTGCTTTGATATGTTCGGCAGTCCTAGAACACTTTGATCCCTGCATATATCCTTCAAGGTTCTTTCATTCACATGAGCAAGTCTCTTATGCCACACTTCAAGCTCACTTAGGGTTTGAGACCCAAAGTTGAATAGAGCTATGTTCCTGGTTTCTCCTACTTCAAAAGTAAAGAGCCTACCATGCTTCTCACCTCGGGCTATCTTCTTGAAGCCTTGACATGGATCTTCCACAAAAGCTCCATGTTGGGTGAACCTAACTTGCAAGCCTTTTTCAACTATTTGGCCTACACTTATTAGGGTTTTAGTGATAGTGGGTACATAGAGAACCTTACTCAGAATGTTTTTCCTGCCATTGGAAGCTTTGACATTACCAATCTTCTCCACATTGTGCTTCGTGTCATCCCCTGTTTGCACTTCATGTCTATGCTTTGGACTTTCCAAGTCAGATAGAAGAGCAATGTTGCCTGCAACATGATTCGAACATCTTGAATCTATGTAGAACAAATGATTATCTTCTTTACCTTCTTTGTGGCTTAGATTCATAAGAATCAATGAATCTTCATGTGGTTGATCTTTTGAATAATTATTGTAGTCCCTTCTATTATAGCTTCTATTGTTATTGTTGAAGTTGTGTCCACCTCTGCCTCTATTGCTGCCATATCCACCTCTTCCACTTCCTTTCTGTGTCTTCCCATTGAACCAATAATTATGAGTGGTGTGGTTGGTCTTATCGCATATGGCACAAGGTTGAACATTCTGACCTTTGGCTTTGCCTTGCTTTGGTCCTTTCTTCTTCCCTTTCCACTTGCTCTTGCTTGCAAAGTTGGCTTGGGAAGTCTCTTCTTCATCTTCTTCCTTCTTCTTGCCTTTCTGCTTTTTATCCTTCTTATTTGCATATAGAGCACTAGTTGAATTACCATGATAAGAGTTACCTTCCTTTATGCTATTGTTGACTTCTTGATTGAAGAGTTTTCCAAGAAAGATGTTGAAGTCTGGAATTTGTACATCCATGATGAGATCATAAGCCATCGTGAAGGATTGCCATTGCTTATCACTTTGAATGCCGTTGAGAATTTGTCTCATGATGACCTCTTCTTCAATCAGCTCTCCAATGGATGCTAACTGATCCGCAACCTCCTTGACCTTGGTAACAAACTCTGTGATGGTTTGTTTAGGTGTCTTCTTCATTTGGTTCTCGTTCCAAAGATGATTCTTTCTTGCTTTCGTACTAGCAGAAAAGAAAGTCTCGAGGGCATCCCAAGTCTCTTGAGATGTCTTGCATCCTCTAATATGTGGTAATAGAAAGTCAGAGATAGAGTTTAGTATGTACGACCTTGCTTGAGCATCCCTTGCGCACCAAAGTGTGAGCTTATCTGTCTCCTCTTGTGTAGGTCCTCCTTTGGATCTTGGAATAGGCATAGCTTCATCACCTGCTACAATTCCATAAAGATTTCTACCTTGCAAATAGGCCTCCATTCTGATTTGCCGAGCCGCGTAGTTGTGTCGATCAAGCTTCTCAATCATTGAGGGAAAGCCGTGACCCATCTTGATCTAGCTCTGATACCACTCAAAGAACTTGGAGAAGCTTGTCGAAGGTAGAAAAGTGCGTTTCGAGGCGACAAAGTTTGGTCAAGCCAACCGGCACAAGACCAGCCCTTGAGCTTATGGAGACTCAAATAGACCTTATAGGCATGTGATAAGTGCAAAGAAATGCACTATGTACTTACTATCTATGGAAGAGACAATGAACTTCAAATGCCCATAGCGACCAGCGTGATTACAATTAGAAAAAATCCTTTTATGGGAGTGATACACACAGGGTTGAGTGTATGGAATGCACAAAAGTATAGGAAATAAGCAAAATATGCTATAGGAATGAATGCGACATTCACCGGTGGTACTTCCTATTTTTCAGGAATACGTAGAGATTGACCCCAAGATAGAAAAACCCAAATTTCTCCCAATCTACTGAACCAAATGCTATGAAAATTTATAGGCATAAACTAGACACTTATACTTTCCAATGAGCCATCTTGCACTCAATTTGGAGCTCTGCAGAGAGAGAAGCAGCCTTTGCAAGATTACTATTGGTGAAGAAGATGATGCAGAGAATTGAAGGACCAAGACAATGATGGTCACAAGTGTATGTATATTGCTTCCATGTATTGTACAAGTAATTCCAAGTCTTTATATAGACTCTAGGAGTGTTCCACGACTTTTACAAGTTGAATTTGAATTCAAATGAAGGTTGGAATGGTTGTTGGAGGGAATCAATTCACTTCCCTAGAATCTAGGAAAAGTGAAGATCTAGTTTGATCTACTTTTAGGTGATTTGATTTGCTTGATTGAATGCAACTTCAACCACCAAAAATTCGTGGGATTTGGGCTCTATCTTTCTACCTTTACATGTTTAAAGCTCAAGGCTTTTACAACGGTAAATGAGCCATCAAAAATTTCTCAAAAAAATACAATAAATGAGCATATGAAAAAGAACTTTCCAACGGATATTCTTTCGACGCGATAGCCTTTGATGTAGATCAAATCTACCTCAAGCATAGTGTAAGCTTGATGTTCGAACAGGCCTCTACACCAAAAACAGAGTCTGCTAATCTTGTGTAGGAAGAAGAATAGGCATTTACTATTGTTTGCAGTTTTGACCCATCTTCTCATGAGCAGTGCATGTTTTCAGTAGACTCAGATGTTTGGTACTTTGATAGTGGGGCGAGCAAACATATGACCTCGCAACACAATTTCTTCTCTTCACTTGAGCCTGCCCCTATAGGGAATACTCTTACATGCACCAACAACTCCTCCTATCCTGTTATGGGAGTTGGTAAGATCATTTTGACTACTATTGATGGTAGTTCTTTCACTTTGTAAGATGCTTTGTTTGTGCCAGGGATCAAGAAAAATCTGTTATCAGTTTCTACATTAGCCAAGATTGGCTTGTTTGTGAAATTTGTTGATGATAGATGTACAATTCATGATCTGCCAAATGGCAATGTCATTATTGCTTTTGGCATTTTATGTCGTGGACTGTATAAGCTCTAGACTATGAAAGATCTGTAAATGATTTGGCATGTGCCGTACATGATTCTCAGGCTATGTCACATGCAAAGCTTTCGCATGCATGGTTTGGTCATCTGAATTTTGCTAGTTTGCTACACTTGCAAAAATATGAAATGGTGTCCTCTTTGCCAAAACTTGCGGACCCGGTAAACATGTATGTGAAGGCTGTATTTTGGGCAAAATGCAGCGTTCTTCCTTTCCAAAAGATGGTTCAGTTTGGGCTACTCAAAAATTGCAACTTGTACATAGTGATGTCTATGGTCCTATGCACCTTCTTTTGGGAAGTATCTTTACTTCATGACTTTCATCGATGATTTTTCCAGGCATGCATGGGTATATCCATTGAAGCCAAAAATCTATCAGCATGTAAAATGGGCATCCTTCATTCTGATCGAGGAGGGGAATATATGTCTTCTGACTTTAATGCATTTTTGGCTGAACGTGGGATAAAACATCAGTGTACAGTGTTGTATACACCTCAATAGAATGGAGTTGTTGAACGAGAGAACATGTCACTCATGGAGATGGTGAGGTGTATGGTCAAGCTTCAGGCTTTACCACATAGTTTCTAGCTTGAGGTTGTTATGTGTGCAACATATGTACTTAACAGGTGTCCCACTAAAGCGTTGTTGTCTATCACTCCATATGAGGCTTGGCATGGTCGCAAGCCATCTGTTGCTCACCTGTGTGTTTTTGGCTATTTGGCATATGCATTGGTGCCTGAACAACATCGCAAAAAATTGGATGATAAAGCTGTAAAATGTATTTTTGTTGGGTACAATTTTGAAAGCAAAGGCTATCGACTATATCATCCACAAGCTAAACCCATTTTGGTTAGCCGTGATGTTGTTTTTGTGGAAGATGCGCTGACTGACTACTATTCATAGCATTTGTGCACTTGCAGCTCATCATGGTTGGAATGTACATCAGTTGGACATTAAAACAACATTTCTGAATGGTGACTTGCATGAAGAGGTGTATGTTTTTCAGCCCCGTGGCTTTGTGCAAAAAGGGCATGAAAACTAGGTGTGCAGGTTTTAAGCAAGCACCATGTGCTTGGTATGAAAAGATACATGCCTATCTGATTGCACATGGTTTTGAGAACAGTCCAACTGAAAGCACCTTATATGTTAAGCATGCTAATGATGTGCTTTTGGTCATTGTGGTATATGTTGATGACATGCTGCTCACTATTCCTCATGACACGCATATTGCTAATTTTAAGGCTGATTTGCATGCCTCATTTGAGATGTCTGATTTGGGGCATTTGCATCACTATTTGGGCATTCAGTTTATACAAGTTGATGATGGAATGGCTTTGTGTAAAACGAAATATATTGACACGTTATTGTAGTGTTTTGGCCTTGAAGATTGTAAGCTAATTGCCACTCCTATGGAGATATGTTTACAATTGAGTCTTCATGATGCTGGAGATGGATTTGATGTTGTTCTCTATCAGCAGGCTGTTGGGTGCTTGATTTGCTTATGCTTTACTTGACCAAATATTCAGTTTTTTGTCTCACAAATGAGCAGGTTTATGCATTGCCCAGATGTCAAACATTGGCAGGCGGTTAAGCACATGTTTCGCTACTTGAGTGGTACCCGGCTACTTGGATTGTTTTGTCCCAAAGAGGGATCACTACTGCCAGATTTGCATGTTTTTTCTGATAGTGATTGGGCTGGTTGTTATGACACTCGTGTGTCCACTAGTGGTTTCTACTTCATGCTTGGTAGCTCATGTATATCTTGGTTGAGCAAGAAGCAACCTATTGTGGCCACTTCTAGTTGTGAGGCTGAGTATAAGGCAACTTTCACAACAACTGTTGAGTGCGTGTGGCTCAGACGCCTTATGGCTGATTTGGGTGTTGGTCAGTCTTCTGCCACCACCATCTTCACTGCCAGTTAGAGTGCATTGGCAGTTGTGAGGAACCCTGTGTTCCATGCTCACACTAAGCACATTGAGATGCATTATCATTATGCTAGGGAGAGGTTCTCTGCTGGAGAGATGAGCTTGGCATATGTGCCCACGTAGGAGAACATTGCAGAACTTTTTACAAAGGCTCTACCTAGGGAGAAGTTTGAAGCTTTCCACAAAGCTTTGGGCGTACTTCCTTTTGTGGATTGATTCCACATAGCGTGGCACTTCCTTATACATGAGTTCCAGCTCCTTGTTCACCACATCACTCCTAGGGGGGATTTATTAATATATTTAGGTAGTGATGTGTGTGAACACTCTAGGACCATCGGGGCACTTTTTTCCCTCTTTAGGAGTTTTTTTTTCCCATCTTGTATATACGCTTATTGCCCTAAGGAGCTACTTATCTTTGTACATTCTGGTGGTAATACATTCAGTATTGCGTGTTGTGCTCCAAGCTTCTTCTTCCTTGTGTTGTTCGCATGCTTTGGAAGACGTCTAGTTCCAACAGGAGATGTGTCTTTGCATACCATAAATTGAATTTCAGAGGCCTTTCCAATAATATGGATTGGAATAGTCATTTCTCATAAGCATGGAGTGTGATTATTTCCTACACCAGCCAAAGTGGCCTTGGTAGGTTTGATAGGAAAGCAAAGCTAATATCCCAAAGGCAAATGTATCACATTGTTCACTTCCCTTGTATCTACGAGGTATCTTGATGGTGCATTAGAACATATCCTAAGGTAGCCCATATGTATGGTCTTGAATATGAAAGAGTCATCAACCTCCTACATGCCCATAAAAATTAATTGAGGCTCGTTCAGGTATTCATCAGCTCTTTGTTGCCTCAACTTGCTCTTTTTATTTTTTTCTAAGGCTTTGTGTTGAGCCTCTTGCCTAATGTACATCTCTTTAGATTTCCCATGCTTAAGTTTCTACAATATACACAAGTTTCCTATAAGTGGTTCTTGAGAGAGCTTCACACAACATCCAATGTTGTAATTAGGTAATACATCACCATCTAGTGAAGCTAGTTGTACATAACCACTAGAGGAAATCCTATTGATTACTAATGGTCCATATCCTCTCATTTGAAGCTTCTTGGAATGCTTCTCGAGCATATAGACAAGAACTAAATCCCCCTCTCGTAATTCCTTGTCTTTGATGTGAGTATCAAAGTATGCTTTTTGTCTCTTCTTTGTAGTATAAGTGCATGCTATTACTCTCAAGAGAGTCTCATAGAGCTTTTCTGCACTATCTACAAGATCAAAGAGTTCATGTATTATCCAATTATATCCTTGTGCCACCGAAAGAGTGGGTATGAGGAAATTGATTGGTTAGATGGCTTGTTGACCAAATAGGAGATTAAATGAACTAGCCCTTATGGATTTCTCCCCATAAGGCCAAATTGTGTGATGCAAATACTTATCCCAATTCAATTGCCCATTGTTACCAAATTGGTTAATAACATATAAAGGAATGTATTAGAGCTCTCTTCTTTTCATTTGGTATGAGGTCGATAAGAGGCCAATTTCTTATGTTTGATAAGAAGTGTACTCAATAAGTTTTCAAGTCACTTCATTGATTTAATGAGTCTCTCTATTACTTATGATCTCTATCAGAAGGACAAAACATGTGAAAACTTGCTCAAAAAGAAACTTGGATGTAGCTTGAGCATCATTTTTGGTTGTAGCCTTGGCTTGCATCCACTTAGTGAGATAATCTATAGCAACTCTGATATATTCCATATGTAAGTCTTTTGCAAGTGGGTGGATAGGAACTATAGAGTGTATTCCCCATTTAGCAAAAGCCCCTCCTCCCATCATAGGTCACAAAGGCATTTAATCTCTTGGAAAGGGATAGTTTGTTTGTTGGCAAAGATCACATGCCTTAACATAATTTTCTACACCTATCCTCACGGTTGGCCACCAAAGCATGCAAACATCAACATCTAAATGGTTCTTCTAGAACAAAAGTGTTCTCTTGCTACACTTGAGTGAGTAACATCTAATAGAGGTAAATACTCTTATTCGTGGAAACAAATACAAAGGAAGTTGTCCTTACCACATTTATACAATTGATTTCCAATCAGTGTGTACTCTTTTGTAGTCCCCTCAAAAGATCTTTAGCCAGTTTGAGAAAGCTTTGCACATCACTTGCCTATCTTGAGGTAGTCCACCATTGGAAGACCATTTAGGATTGGAAGCTAATTTGTAGAGTATAGCATTTTCCATAGGAGGTAAGATCTTACAATCCTTATATCCTCTTATGCAGTTTGCTACATCCCTCTCCATTGTCGACCAATATACCCCATCTCTTTTTAAGTTTTGTAAGGTACGAGAACTAGGGAAGTGATTCCTAATATGTTTTTGGGAGCTTTCTTGATGAACATTTTTGTGTAACTTCTTCTACACAACAATGGAGAATTTATTATCTCGGCGATAAAGGCCTTTGGTAGAGATATGTAGTCTTTGTGCTTATTGCACACTCTTGGAAGTAGTTTGCACGTAAAAGTGATTAGACCAAAAGTTAAGGTTGGCACCAAGGTCTTTGCCCATGTGGGTACTATCTCCAAATTGAAGAGATATTCATCAAGTATATAATCAGTGCTCCTTTTGTCTCTATTTATCAGTTAGAGAGGCTACATAATTACCGTATAGATATGACTGAAATGATGGTAGTAGCAACAATGGCCCATGAAAGCTTGTACCTCCCTTGCATTCATATGGTAGTAGCAACAATGGCCCATGAAAGCTTGTACCTCCCTTGCATTCATAGGTCTTGGAAAATCAATAATTATTTTAACTTTCTCCTCATCTATTGAAATAACATGTCTAGAGATGATATGCCCAAAATTTTTTTCCTTGCCACACCATGAACATGCACTTTTCTTGGTTCATACATATTCTATAGATTTGACATTTTTTAAAGATGTTTCACAAGTCAAGTATAGGTGTTGTCACACCTTGGAGTGTGCACATAAGTTGTCGACATGCATCTCTAAGCAATCTCTAAGACATTCCTTGAATATATGGCACATAAGTCTTCGAAAGATAGCAGGTGCATTCGCTAAACCAAACGACATGATCCCAAATGCGAAGATTCCCCACTCTATAGCAAACACAATTTTATGCTGATCTTTGGGGGCAATGGATACTTGGTTTCATCCGAAGAATCCATCCAAAAAACTATGGACATCTTTCTTGCCACTTACTCCAAATGATGATCGGTTATCAACAATGAATAACTATATCGAATGGTAGCTTCACTGACTTTCTTTAAATTGATACACGCCCTAGTTTTTTTGTTTTTTTCTTTTTTTGTACTACTATCAAGAAGAAACCCATTCATGTGTTCAATTTCATAGATGAAGCTTGCCTCCAACAACTTATCAATCTCCTCTTTGATTGTTTTGGAGTAAGTGCCATTATACATATATGGTCTCTTCTTAATCGGCTTGACTATGCTCGTCATATGAATTTGATGAGAGCATATCTCCAGATCCACTCCTTTCAAATCCTTATAGGACCAGGAAAATACATCCATTTATTATCTTAACAAACTTATCAATGTGCTTTTATCTTAATGTCTAGAGTTCTCAGTCAAGCTTGGATACCTTAAAATTAGGCAGAATCGCACTCAAAGCTCCTAGGATTCAAAGTTCAAGTGGCCTTGGGCTTAATGCTCAGTTAGGAAACTCTTACCAAGATTATGGCCATTTCCACTTCAACTATGCTTATCACAGGAGTTTTTCTAGGCTTCAGACAACGAAATACCTCACTTTGGATCACCCTAGTTTTTTTGTTTTTTTCCTTTTTTGTAGTACTATCAAGAAGAAACCCGTTCATGTGGTCAATTTCAAAGACGAAGCTTGCCTCCAACAACTTATCAATTTCCTAGTTGATTTTTTTTCTGGAGTAAGTCCCATTATACATATATGATCTCTTCTTAATCGGCTTGGCTTGGCTATGCTCGTCATAGGAATTTGATGAGAGCATATCTCTAGATCCACACCTTTCAAATCCTTATAGGACGAGGAAAAAACATCCATTTATTATGTTAACAAACTTATGAATGTGCTTTTCTCTTAGTGACTATAGTTCTCACTCAAGCTTGGATATCTTAAAATTAGGCAAAATCACATTCAAAGCTCCTAGGATTCAAAGTTCAAGTGGCTTTGGGTTAATGCTCAGTTAATAGGAAACTCTTACCAAGATTATGACCGCTTCCACTTCAACTATGCATATCCCAGGAGTTTTTCTAGGCTTCAGACAACTAAATACCTCACTTTGGACCAACCAAGTCCACCATATAATCGGGCAATGCTAGGGCAATCGCTTGATTGCCCTAGGAGGAGTTGAAAGCTAGGAGGAGTTGAACCCTCACCTTAGCCTAAGAGGCACGGACACCAACCAACTATGCGAACATGCATAGACTCCTTATTATAGTGGGGGCCTAGATTTGATGGGGGAGACAAAAAGTCATAGATGAAAGGTAAAATGTTGTTTGCAACTTTCATGTTACAAATTTTGATATATCTATATAAGATATATACATTACCAATCTCAGCTCCTTATAATTATGGCGTGCTCCTTATGGTTCTCTTGTACGTTTAATAAAACTATCTTTTGAAAAAGATAATTATTTTCATCAAATTAAGCTCGTATATTTCCGGTAGAAATGTGGCTTTGGAATCGCAAAGAGCAGGCGAGATGACAAATACGTGTTAAGATTTGATTCAACTCCCTCCATTTCTCAAGTGCGGTCCTGATGGCACCTTACCTAACCATCAAGATGACTAATAAAATTCTTAGCATGATACTTACAGTATTAAAAGTTTTCAAACACGCAGCATATACATTTTTGAATTTCATTAGTATTAACCAAGGCACGGATATCCTTGTTTTTTATCTATCCATTATGCCTAGTCGTCCTACAATCATGGCATATTATTCAAGACTGGTGTTCTGGCCGAGTCAATACATGCAAACTTTCGAGGAAGCCTTTTTTACCGGATTTTTCGAAATTGACTCCGAGATCTTCTTGAAGATGTCAACAAATCTGAATGCCAGACTGGTGGCATTTGAATTGAGTTTCTTCGCAAACCATAGACAACCACCACATGATGGTGTAAAAGCTGAACAATGGAAGCAACCGATGATACGTGAAGCCAATCTGCTTAATGAAACAGAAGAAAAGGTCTACCGGACGTACTCCCACCGCATTCCAAAGCCTGTCGGGGACGATAGAGTTCAGGAGGGGGGTAGTGTTGAAGGAGAGTCCAACAAAAAGAAAAGAAGAAGAAAACCAAGAAAGAAGCTTCACTAAAGATAACATATCTGAAGACATATCTCTGCAGGAAGCCCCGCAGGGGCATACAACAGGGGGAGGTACACAAGCAACAAGGACGGATCAAGGCCAACAAGTATCCATGAAGAAGTGCAAGAAGATATCCGGCAAATCCAGAGCCCCATGAAGGTGCTTCAACATCTTGATCTTCGGGAGGTCCAGATCGAAGGTTGAAGATCCAGACCTTCATACCTTCCACTTGTTGCATGCGTGGCAGCCCGACTTAACATAGAAACCCAACTTTAAAGGGCGACTGGAGAATTAGACTACAAAATACTTGTAGTTCATCTCTAGAGGTTGCAAATGGTGAAAAGAAAAAAAGAGGCCAAGACCAATGCAACAGGTCTCGAGTTATGATCATTTCCTTGCCCACTGTAAAACTATATCATTATGACTTCCACAGGAGCTAGCAGTGGTCAACTATAAAAGATCTATCAGTTTTTTTAATAAGGAACGAGAGCAACTACAGGCACAGAACTAAAAACAAAGCGAAGTCTGTCAAGGGACGACATAGACAAAGAGGGGGAGAGTGTTGCAGAGCAAAGAAGAGCAAAGATGCAGAGAAGAAGAAGGGCCCCAAAATTTTTTGATTTGGACACTTTATTTTTGTATTATAGCCATTTTGTAATATATTTTCCAATGTAAATGCACTAGAGGAGTCCGCTAGATGCATACCCACAAAGATTTGTATCTTTACCCTTGTAAATTAGCAGAAAATTAGTCTTTTAGTCAATAAAGTGTCGGTCTCTTGTGTGAAAGGACCATTTTTAGGACACATGTATATAAGTCATTTTGTGACTCTTTGTAGGGACTTTTTTTTCCATTGTGAGAATCAAGAGCAAAATTTCGAATTTGTCTCTTCTCCTCTCTGTATCTTCTTCCTTGTGAGCTTGCATGCATGTGTGATGCTTGGAAAGAGTGCTTAGAAGTGTTGTCTATCCATGAAAATGCTTGTTTGCTATGGGTAAGGTGTGTGTGCAATTTACGAAGTGCTGATACTCCTTGGATTGATAATTAAAGCGTGAATCCCCACTATATGTACTTGAGGGGGATCGAGGTATAGTCTCTTTCTCCACAAGTCCCTAGGTTGGTACTTAGATACATAATGAGTTTGGATAATAGAGAGGCTACACAATTATCGTATACATATGAATGAAATGAAGGTAGTAGCAGCAATGGCTCATGAAAGCTTGTACCTCCCTTGCATTCATAGGTCTTGGAAAATCAATAATTATTTTAAATTTCTCCTCATCTATTGAAATAACATGTCTAGACATGATATGCCCAAAACTTTTTTCCTTGCCACACCATGAACATGCACTTTTCTTGGTTCATACATATTCTATAGATTTGACATTCTTCAAAGATGTTTTGCAAGTCAAGTATAGGTGTTGTCACACCTTGGAGTGTGCACATAAGTCGTCGACGTACATCTCTAAGCACTCCCTAAGAAATTCCTTGAATACATGGCACATAAGCACTTCCTTGAAATTCCTTGAATACATGGCACCTCTTTCTTGCTACTGGTTCCAAACGATGATTGGAAATTATCTTTACTTGGTGACTTTCATTGATGATTTTTCCAGGCATGCATGGGTATATCCATTGAAGGCAAAGTCCGAAGTGTTCATGTGCTTCAAACAATTTTTGGTTTTGGCTAAAAATCTATACGCATGTAAAATGGGCACCCTCCATTCAGATCGAGGGGGGGAATATATGTCTTCTGATTTTAATGCATTTGTGGTTGAACGTGGGATTAAACACCAGTATACAGTGCCATATACACCTCAACAGAATGGAGTTGCTAAACAAAAGAACATGTCACTCATGGAGATGGCGAGGTGTATGGTCAAGAGTCAGGCTTTAGCAACATAGTTTTTGGCTTGAGGCTGTCATGTGTGTAGCATATGTACTTAACAAGTGTTCCACTAAAGCGCTGCAGTCTATCACTCCATATGAGGCTTGGCATGGTCGCAAGACATCTATTGCTCATCTGCGTGTTTTTGGTTGTTTGGCATATGCATTGGTGCTTGAACAACATCACAGAAAATTGGATGATAAAGAAGTAAAATGTATTTTTGTTGGGTACAGTTCTAAAAGCAAAGGCTATCGAGTGTATCAGCAAAGCACTCCCTAAGAAATTCCTTGAATACATGGCACATAAGTCTTTGAAAGGTAGAAGGTGCATTTGCTATACCAAATAGCATGATCCTAAATGCAAAGATTCTTCACTCTATAGCAAACACAATTTTATGCATTTGACCTCTTTCTTTCTACTTGCTCCAAACGATGATTGGCTATCAACAATGAATAACTATATCTAATGGTAGCTTCATTGACTTTCTTTAAATTGAACACACCCTAGTTTTTTTGTTTTTTTTTCCTTTTTTGTTTAGTACTTTCAAGAAGAAACCCATCCATGTGTTCCATTTCATAGACGAAGCTTGCCTCCAACAACTTATCAATTTCCTATTTGATTTTTTTGGAGTAAGTGCCATTATACATATATGGTCTCTTCTTAATCGGCTTGGCTTGGCTATGCTCGTCATAGGAATTCGATGAGAGCATATCTCCAGATCCACACCTTTCAAATCCTTATAAGATGAGGAAAATACATCCATATGACTTTAGTTCTCACTCAAGCTTGGGCATCTTAAAATTAGGAAAAATCACATTCAAAGCTCCTAGGATTCAAAGTTCAAGTGGCTTTGGGTTAATGCTCAGTTAATAGGAAACTCTTACCAAGATTATAACCGCTTCCACTTCAACTATGCATATCCCAGGAGTTTTTCTAGGCTTCAGACAACTAAATACCTCACTTTGGATCACCCAAGTACACCATATAATCGGACGATGCTAGGGCAATCGCTTGATTGCCCTAGGAGGAGTTGAAAGCTAGGAGGAGTTGAACCCTCACCTCAGCCTAAGAGGCACAGACACCAACCAACTATGCGAACATGCATCGACTCCTCATTATAATGGGGCCTAGATTTGATGGGGAAGACAAAATGTCATAGATGAAAGGTAAAATGTTGTTTGCAGCTTTCATGTTACAAATTTTGATATATGTATATAAGATATATACGTTACCAATCTCAGCTCCTTATAATTCTGGCGTGCTCCATATGGTTCTCTTCTACGTTTAATAAAACTATTTTTTGAAAAAGAGGATTATTTTCATCAAATTAAGCCCGTACATTTCCGGTAGAAATGCGGCTTTGCAATCGCAAAGACCAGGCGAGATGACAAATACGTGTTGAGAGGTGATTCAACTCCCTCCATTTCTCGAGTGCGGTCCTGATGGCACCCTACCTCGGGTTGCCGGGCAGGCCTGAAATGGAATTGCAGGAGCCGGACTTTGTTGTGAGTGGCATTTTTCACGTCATTGACGTCGTCATTCTTTCAATCTCAGTCAGCTCTTTCAACATGCCAATGACATTATTATTCGGCAGGATCGTCGTCCTCTTGACCAAAAGCCAAAGCTCTTTCAACATGCCAATGACATTATTATTCGGCAGGATCGTCGTCCTCTTGACCAAAAGCCAAAGTCACTCAGAGACTTGACATTAATTCATCAGGCGAAGGTCCGCAGGAAGCAAATGGTTGCCACCTCCTCCATTATCCTTTTTCATGACTTTTATGCACGGAAAGCAGAGTGACAGGATTTTGGTTCTGGTGGCTAATGATATGCTTGGGATACCCCCAAACGCATATATTGACATACATATATACATGCATACTTACACACACGGAGGGGGGCAGGGATAATTATGATCATCACTAATCTTGGAACTAATACTAAATTTTCTTAACTCCCTTAATCCAGGGCATGTCTATTTTGAAGCACTTGAAAAAGAAAGTTGAGCATCTCTCAAATCCAAGATATTGTAGCAATCATAAGAATAACAGGGTACCCATCAATGTATCTCCGTACTTGTTTCAAAACTCAAGGAAACGAGAACCACCTTGTCACTGATTTGTGAACTGCCCCAGGCCTTGAAGCTATATGTATGGGACGATAACCACAAAGAATATGTTGTGCCTTTGGATTCATTCTATATCGTTTTCGATGGATATGGTATGTCAGACCTTCACACTTTTTTTTGTTAAGGGCAATAATTTATGTAGTGAGATTAGTTTTTGATGCCTCACACAGTTGTCTATGTTTTAATACTTTGATGGCTGCAAAGAGGGTACCTATCATCCCAACACAATTAAGTACTTCTTGAGATGTTAGGACAAGTTACAACGATCCGGGGCAGAGGTGGTTTGAGATTAGAAACGTTATGAAAGAAAGTTGGGAAGGTCATCCTTTTGCAGAAGATTCAATATTGCTATCGATCAATTGATTTGTGTTATAGCACTTTCGGAAGCGTTTGATAATTGGATAGCCAGAGAGATAGGACTTCCAATTATCCATTGAATCCAAAGAATGATAAGAACAACTTTTCAGGTTAAAATTCAAACGGCTCATTGTCTCAAAAGAATCTGGGTATGTGTTATCAACAGGGTTATCTCTTTGGATGAATTTGAATAACGTATAATTTGGTTTTAAGAATCGGCAAAGGATTCAAGGTATATGCTAAGGCAGAGACAGCACAAGAGCATGTTCGATTTCTGCTTAGACTAAATTTCCTCATGCATGTATCTCGCATTTGATACATGGAAGTGTAGCTACCGACCACAAATGATTGCTCATACATTACATTTTCATAAGATAAAATTATCTAGTGAATTGAAAAATATTGAGTTCTTGGTCTGAAATACTGCTGATATACTTTTTCATCATTTTTTACGAGTAAGGCTGTCTGAATGAGGAAATTTTATGATGCTCTTTTAGATCAGAAGCCAATTAAAATGATTCCATTTTGTGAGAAAGCTACTGAATGATAATGGGTAAAAGCGTACAAAATTTCAGCTTTGGACAAATGTAAGGTTTCAAAAGCAAAGAATAGACGGTCCATTTTGGGATTGAAATGATGAATATTGAAAAAGGGAAAGAGAACAAATGAAATGCTTTGATCAAAAGTCTAGAGTGATTCATTTCATAGAGTGTTGAAAGTCAAGTTTCAAGGAACTGAAGGCTGAAAGTGATCCAATCAAATGAGGGCATAAAAGTTCCAACTTATTCTTCTAATCAACTCCCCACCAATTCTCCCGACCATTCCAATCAAATAGTTGAAGTTCACCGAGAATGTTTTGGTGAAATATAGTTGGCAACTAAATCCTACATTTGGTTTCACCTAGATTTTAGAAGGGCATAATTGACTGTCTGATTGTATCCCTGCATGGAATTCTCGTTGATTCCTTGTATCATTGGGAGCTATCCTAAGTTCCGACTCCATTGAGCAATCCATTTGGTTAAGCAAGCCTCTAGCTTGTTCGGTACAATTATCTTCGGTTACGTGTATCTCTGCACACAAAAGTATAGAGTTGTTAGATTTCTGTCTGTGTTGGGGTATACCTTTCTCTTGTCACATTGCCCACTTCAAGATAACTCAATGTAAGACTTATCTCATTGTCTATTTGAAGCCTTCAAATACTCGTGCCAAAATTTTGAGTGAACTTAAGAGTGGTGTTTGAGTGAACTTAGAAAGGTGTCTTAGTGAACCAGCGTCATTGTAAACATTTAGTGCATTGTGCTTTTGCTGCGTAGTGGGGTTGAGAATTCCCCGAACAGTGGTATCTGTAAGAAAATAACAGCACAGCGGAATAGACCAGTAGATAGAGTTGAGAGAAAAAGCAAGACAAAGATAGATGTAGGCTGAGAGATAGAGAACCCAAATTCTCATATTGCCAAGCATAATGCAGTTACAACGATGGTCCTGTTCACCCGTGTGCTCCCAATGTGTAGCTTAGATTGAGATCTAGACAGACTCTAGATGAAGGGCTTACTAGTGCGCAATACTATATAAAGCTCAACCTGGGCATGCTTATATAGCTTTTACAACGAGAGTTGGTATAGATAAACATAGTCGGGAGATACAAAATAATTTGCAAAATATACAATCCGACAATATCTCCATGACTAGAAGTCCTATCGTCTCGGCTCTATGGGCCGCGGGATAGGCCCCTCGGATCCCACAAAAGGGGGATAGGCCCTCCGGACCCTGCACAAGGGGCAAAACCCCCCTTTGCACTTCCCCCCCGTTTCAGTTTCAACAAGCTAAGGCCATTCTTTAAGCTTACCAAAAGCTTAAGCCTTATCGCGAAGGAAGTACACCCACATTTCTTGCTATAGTCATCGACAAGTAACATGAAGTAGGAAGATTCCCCAAGGCCTGATAGGTATTTTTCTGCACTAGTCCGCATGCACCAACTCTAGAGGATAGCTTGTTGTGTTCTTGATTTCTTGCGGAAATGCCTTCCTCTCTTGCTTGCCCATCATGCAAGCTTTACATGGTTCCATTCATTTCTCCAATCGATGGTAGGTGCCCAATCGATGGTACCTCTTATACCATGTAACAAAATAATAGCAAATGAAATAGACAAGTAGACAGAGTGGAGAAAAAAACGAAGACAAAGATAGATGCATACTAAAAGATAGAGAACTCAAATTCTCTTATTGTCAAACGTAATGTAGTTACAATGATGGTGCTGTCCACCCGTGCTCTCCCAATGTGGAGCTTAGATGGTGATCTAGACAGACTCTTGATGAGGGGCTTACTAGTGCACAATACTATATAAAGCTGAACATGGCCATGCTTATATAGCTTTTCAACGGGAGTTGGTATAGATAAACATAGTTTGGAGATATAAAATAGTCGGCAAAATATACAATCCGACAATATCTCCATGACCAGAAGTCCTACCATCTCTGCATTCCCTCATTAAGGTTCTATGGGCAAACTGTGTAGCGCCACAAGGCCTTTATTTTCGTCTTGAATGGCAACCTAATGGCCCGGAAGTTTATGCCCTACCTAGCCCGATGGCTAGGCTCACAAAGATCATCTATTACCATCAACGGTCACACATAGACCTCATCTAACTTGGAAGTTAGCGTTCCACAAATGTTCGGGCTCTCACAATGGCTTCTCCTCATAATGCGGGCCTTACAACTTAGAGCACCACGGATCATTTGTGGTCACTTGAGGGTGGAGTATTGAGATTATCTACCAGTATCAGAATAGATTAACACCCATTGGAGGATCAACAAGGTCCATTTGGAAGTCTTGATGTCCTTGGAGCTAACAAGGAAGTGCTTGAACCTTCGAGGAATCAAATAAGTTGAAGATCAAGGACTAAGTAAATATAAACATATATATATAAACATATGTATCTATACATTTATATGTATACACACACATATAATATATGTATATGTATGTGTGTGCACACACATATATATATATATATATATATATATATATATATATATATATATATATATATATATATATATATATATATATATATATATATATATATATATATATATACATACATACATAGATACATACATACAAACATACATACATACATACATATACATATGCATATGCATATGCATATGCATATACATATACATATACATATACATATACATATACATATACATATACATATACATATATATACTTATACGTATACGTATACATATACGTATACGTATCCATATCCATATCCATATCCATATCCATATCCATATCCATATCCATATCCATATACATCAATGTCACATGGGGACGCGTCCCCGGGCCCTAGGGACGCCGGGACGCTGTCCCCGACTCGTTTGGAGGCGGGACGCCAAATGGGGACGGTATCCGTCCCCCCACACATGCCTGTAACAGCCATCCGTCCCCGGGATGCGTCCTCGGGACGTTTTCATGTGATGGAAACTGTCTGGGACGGGATGGAAGATCTGGAAGTTTGGAGGGAGACTTTTCAAGAGCCAAAATTGAGTTCCCATTTGTGATTTTGCTTACAAATCTATTTTTTCCTTTTTCTGAGACATCTAGAAGGTCGTTTCGGCCTCAAAGACAAGCATAGATAGGCCTCATTTGAGCTCATCCTGCCACACATTCCCTTAGAGGCTTCATAGAAAGGCTCAAGCATTTCATGTGTGAACTTTGAAGGCTTCAGCAAGGTTCCATTGCATGACAAGAGATCTTTTCAAAGAATGGGAGGTCGCATAGGGGTCAAATCAAGTGGTAAATAAAGAACATGAAGAAGAAGAAGCCATTGATTATGTTACAAAAAATGAGACTGCCCACTTGGATTCTCTACATTCATTACATTTATGTTCAAGTCATATGTAGTCATTAGTGATTCTAGTCACTCCACACCATTGTAAATACCATTCCCTTTTTGTAGCTCCATTTTGTGCAAGCCAAGGAGTCTCTCCATGGATCAGATGCATCAAGTGAAAGAGGCATTTGATATTTCTGCAATAAAGATACTACTTGAAGCCATTTAGATCTATATGTTGCCCCTACTGCATAAAGTCTCCGAATCTCTGGAAAGGACAGGATCTCCCATTTAGAATTATAGCACTTTGCAATAGAATCGATACCTATGTTGTTAAAGTATCTTGCTGCAGCTCCCAAAGAATAGGCAATAGGCGGATTGGACAAAAACGACCAGAATGGAGACAGAGAGGCAAAAGAGTTACCAACATAACGTTGTCTTCCATTCCATTTCAAAGTGGAGAGTGCAAGCTTGAAATGATGAATCAAAAAGTTGACTGTGCATGACGAAGATTGCAATGGAGCATGGGAAAAGAACTTATTCCACGCATCAAGTTTCCAGCAACCCTTAAAATTCACCTGCGCATTTTCTAATGGGAACCCATAATGGTTTATGAGATGAGGTGATGCGCATAAAGAATGCTACTCGTCTAGCCATCATATGGGTATGTAAATTCAAGATTCCAAGCCCACCTCTATCTCTTGGTTGACATACATATTCCCACGACGAAAGCACCAATGCCCTTGTATGCCCTTGTATGCTTTTTATTCCAAAGAAAATTCTTTACCAAACTATCAAAAGTATGTAGGTGATTCTTCTTCCAATCCATCAACAAAAGATAATACATAATGTAGTGCTTCATAAAAGTTTGCACAATCCTTATCCTTATATGCAATGGCCATTGCGAGAGAGACCACTTATCCATTTTTCTTTTAATTCTTTGAAGTACCCAATCAGTTTTATGTTTAATAGGAACTCCAATACCTAAGGGGTAACCCAAATGTCAGAAAATACTTCCTCTTTCAATCTTAGGACCCTCCCATTTAAGAGATTGGAAATGTGGCGCATAAATATTTATAATTGCTTATTTTTTCATATTAATGTTCAGCGCAGATGCTTCAGAAAAAGGAGCTAAAGAGTCCAATATATTTCTGATGTTCTTTTCTTCAGCCTTCGCAAAAATAATCGTGTCATCAACAAAACCAATTGCAATTTGCTGAGTCCCATAAAGAGAAACACCATGAATGCATTGAAAATTCATCTTTGCTTCCAAAAGATAAAACATTGGAGATGACGCTAACCATAAAAAAGCGGACTTAAAGGACATCCTTGACGCACATAGCGTTCAATAGAGAATGGTGCGTTCAATAGAGAATGGTTCAGAGAGTCTTCCATTTATCTCCACTCGAGAAGCACTGCCTTGAGCTAATATGTAAATCAATCTACAGAATCTAGTTCCAAACCCAAGCTTTTTGAGCACTGCGGCAATGAAATCCCATCTAATTAAATCAAAGGCTTTCTCAAAATCAATTTGCATCCCAATTGCTTCCTGATTAGTTGTTGCTATATGCTCGAATAACATTTGCGTAAGAAAAATATTATCATAAATAGATCTTTGATGTATAAACCCAGTGTGCGCTGGATGCACCACCTTATTAATAATATATTTGAGCCTTAATGCAAAAACTTTGGCAAAGATTTTATACATAATGCCCATCATTGTAATCGGTCTCCAATCTCCAATGCATTTAGGAATGTCCAGCTTCGGAATGAGTTTAAGTTAAATCTTTCCAAGCTTAAAAGAATAAGGCATTTTTTGATCTCTCCAAATTTCATTACATACCTGAAGAACAACATTCTTGAGCAAAGGCCAGAAAGCCATAACAAATTCTTTAGTGATACCATCCAACCGTGGAGCTTTACCGTTTTTTAAAGATTGGAGTCCTATGTATACCTCTTCTTCTGTAAATTTTTTTTCACAAGCAGCTGCCATATGAGAATCAACATTTTGAGGGGTGTACATCAAAGATTCATGAAGGGCATCAAACCAAGGCTCATCAGATTTATATGATGCTCCAAACAATTTCTTGAAATGCTTTGAGCAGGCAGCCGCTATAGAGTTGCCATCATTGATAACCGATCCATCTACGTGGAGTCGTGAGATCATATCCTTAGAGCGTTTAGCTCGTAAAAAATCAAAGAAGCATTTGGAATTCGCATGCAAATCATTAACCTCCGTACATCTAGCTTCCACTTTTGAAGACTGTATAGCTTGGTTTTCAATGAGTTCCAGACATTTGTATGCCTTACAAAGGTGAACATACTCATTATCAGAAAGCATAATCCCAGCGTCAATCTTTTCTGTCATATTGCAGATAAGCTGCTGAGCTTCACATTTGGCAGAATGAAGAACTTTAGAGAAAAATTTACCACAATCCCTAATCACATCCTGCAATTTTTCAATGAAATATTCCCATTTCATACATGCTGAAACCTTCAGGGAGAGCATATGGTGGATCGGATCGTGTACCTTTGACTTGAACAAATAAGTATGCATCCACAAGTGATTTACTCTCAATGGAATTCTAGATAAATTTCTTGGAATACAAGAATTCCAGTCTACTTCCTCAAGTGACACCAACAAAGGGTTATGATCAGAGAGAAGCACTGTAGAATCTATCCACATTTTAGATGTTGCCTTTAAAGCATGTACATGCGAATAATAACATCTATCTAATCTGCTCATAGCTTTTCTATGTGATCTTGAATGAAAAGTATAACGAAGTGTATGCCCGCCAATATGCCCCCACAAATCTTTACAATTCAACATACTCAATATCTCATTCCAAGGTGCACTTTCTTGCGAAGACATGACTGAAGAAGTAGTTGTGCAGTCCATCTCTGATTCAACCATATTAAAGTCCCCACATAACAAAATACGCACTTCTCCCCAGAGCTGCATACAATTCTCAATAGATAATATCAATTCCTTCCAATTCTTCGACCTCTCCGCGGGTGAATTAGGAGCGTAAACATTAATACATACAAATGATATGCCATGCAATATAAGATGCACTATAATAAATCTACCCTGAGGATCATCAAATAACACCGTGTAGTTAATATTCTTCCTGATAATAAAGAGACATCCTGAGTATTTATTGATAATACCATTATACCACAACTGGAAATCCTTGGTATGCATAAGCATTCCAGCAATATCATGTTTCTTATGCTCTTGCACCGCTACCAAGTCAAGCTGATGCCTAACAATCCACCTCCATAATCTTGTCCACTTTCCAGGTTGACCCAACCCCTGAATGTTCCAAGTAGCTTTTTTCATGATAACAACGGTGTTGATAAAGATGAATCTACATGAGCCAATGCTGGAGCTAAATCTTGGAGGACAATGTCCATATTATCAAAACATTCTGGCATATAATGCTCAGCATGGGGCGCAAAATTCGCCTCATCTGAAAGGGATGTCGAAAATCCAGATTGAAATTTACCTCTCTTACCTCGAAGGAGCGCTTTCTTATAATTAACAGGGGTAAAACCCTCATTATCTACTGTCCTTTTACTGGGTTCACTCTCTTTTCTATTTGAAATTTCTTTACTCGTACCTTCCCCATCTCTTCGTTTATATACATTTAATTTCAAAGGAGTAATGGGGGCAGCAGGCTGTACCTGTTTGTCAACTTCTACCTCTTTTCCTTTATTGCTCACACCATGAAACCCAAAGCCTGACATAGGTTTAGGGGAAGCAGCAGAATGAGGAATAGTCCTTTGTTTACCAAAGATCTGTTCTTCTGGAACCAAAATTTTACTTCCAGGATAAGTGGGGATTAAGTTTACCCCATCTGATTTCAGAGAAGGACAGTTTTTAGAGTAATGACCCAAATTACCACAATGAAAACATGACCCAGCCATATTGCCCCATTTTAGGTAGATAACAATGTTTCCCACAAGAGGC